>JAQISU010001235.1:20797500-21312500 GCA_029339505.1 Unio delphinus
GCATATATGGGAGAGAAAGAGAGATGTAGAGTTGATGCTAATTTGTGATACAATTTTCATTTCAAGCAAGAAAGTAAATACATAACTTTTGTATTTATTGATTTATTATTCAACCCTTAAAGCGATTGTAGCTGCATTAGTTGTGCTGTCAGTTGATGTCTCATACTAGTGCTTGTTGTGACTTAACCCTTAAAGTGCTGCACTGTTTTGCAGTACAAGATCCCTTAGTTCTGAATTGTTTGGAGAAAAAAAGAGAAGAAAACTGCACAGTTTTTAAATTGCATGTATTTCAATAAATATACACAATGGATACACAAACTGTGTGAAAAATGATGGTGGATGTCAAAACTTACAGCATCAAGACACGTGTTAGTTTAACATATTTGCATGTACAGGTGCAAATACAGATAAAATGATAAGTTACAATTGTATTCTGTATTTTTGTTTGTATTTTAATGGAAAAGTTCAAATATATCTAAGAAATGTTATAATTTTCCTGGTTTGTTTTAATGGAATTGGCTGATTTCTAAAAATGCTGCACATAATTTTGTAAGTAGTCTTTAAAAATATTCGTGAAAGATGTGGATAAATAGGAAAACAAAAATAGACAAATTTACTTTTATTGGATATAAGAAGAGAATTTAAGGTACGTAACCTAATTATTCTTCGAGATTTCAACTTTCACTTGGACTGTCCTGGTAAACCATACATGTCAAAACTCCTAGATTCCATTCATGTTTTCAATCTTAAACAGTCAGTTAAGCAACCTACCCATAAACTTGGTCACATTTTAGACTGGTTTCTTTATAGACCTGATGATAATATTCTGCAATCCACCCTTGTATCCCACGAACTTGCATCGGATCACCTCTGCATTGTATGCCATCTCGATGTATCAGTCCCTAACCCTCCACCTCTATTTGCTACTAAGAGAAACCTCCGTATGATAAATAGAACCAAATTCATGCATGACATCCAAGAAAACCTAACAACTTTCTTACATCCAACAGCGGAACAACTTGATAATTGCCTCGTTCATTGCTTGAAAAACATGCCCCAGCCACCAAATGCAGAGTATCAATAAAAAAAGTTTTCTCTATGGTATGGCAGTGTTAGGGACCAGCTTGGCACTGCTAAAAGACATCGCCGAAAAGCAGAGAGGCTTTGGCTTTCCACCAGACTCACTATTCATAAACAAATCTACAAAGCCGCTAAGAAGAACGTCACAAACATAGTCCATTTAGCCATATCATCCCACTACAGTACCAAGATCACAGAGAGTTCCAGCTGCAAAGAGCTCTTCGAGATAACTAACAATCTAATGTCAAGGAACAAATGTACACCACTTCCAACAACTTCTCTCCACTAGACCTACCAGACCAATTTGCAAATTTCTTCTATGACAATGTACAAACCATTAGAGATTCGCTTGACAGCACAATTTGAACTGATTCGTCACCATACAGATATGATGCAGAATTTCAGCGACAACCGTTAGGAGCATTTGAACCTGTTTCTATTGATTTAGTACGGAAAATCGGGATGAAAAGTGCACCAAAGTCTTGTGAACTTGTCCAATTTCGACATCACTGCTGCTTGAGTGCTTAGACCCAATATTGCCTTCACTAACTGATGTTATTAATATCGCTGTCTCATCAGGGGAATTCCCATCATTTTTCAAAACTGCCATCGTAAAGCCACTGCTGAAGAAACCAACACTGGACCATAACGATTTAAAGAACTACCGCGCAGTTTCTAATCTCCCATTCATATAAAAAATCTTAGAAAAGGTTGTTCTAACTCAACTTGTATCTCATTTGAATTCAAACAGTCTTTTTAGCAATGTACAGTCTGCATATTGCCATTGCCACAGTACGGAAACTACTCTTCTGAAAGTATTTAGTGACATTCTTTCTGCTTTGGATAGTGGAAAAAGATTACAGTCCTCACTCTCCTGGATTTATCTGCAGCATTTGACACAATAGACCATGATATATTACTTTAACGTCTCCAGCATGTATTTGGCATTCAGAATATAGCTTACAGTGGTTCAAGTCCTACTTAGTCAACAGGTGAAAAATTATATCTGCAAATGGAATACACTCCAGCCCAGTTGACATATGTTGTGGTGTTCCACAGGGATCTGTTCTCTGACCGGTTCTCTTCATTCTGTATACTGAGCCACTCTCAAGTGTCATAGATCATCACCCAGTGTCGCACTAATTGTATGCTGATGACACCCAAATATACAAGTGTAGCCACCCAATTGAAGTTGATGCTACCATCCATGGAGTAGAGAAGTGCATTTTTGATGTGAAATCATGGATGACATGTAACAAGCTGCATATGAATGATGATAAAACTGAGGCTATTCTGATCACAACACAGAGACTTTCTCATTCACATCCTTTACCTCAGACAATAAATATCAGCAACACCAACATTAAATTCATACAGTCAGTACGGAACCTAGGTGTTACTCTAGACAGTACTCTCACATTGCACCAACATGTCATGAACATATGCAAGGCTGCATATCTTGAATTGAGACACATCAGTTCCATTCATAAATATCTTTCAGTTGATGCCAGTAAAACACTTGTGTGTTCATTAGTACTTTCAAGACTGGACTATTGTAACTCAATTCTGTCTGGTTCATCTCAATATTTACTCCAGAAACTTCAAAAAGTTCAAAACACAGCTGCACGGATCATCTTTAGAGTACCTTGATCAGAGCACACCTCACGACTGCTCTGTACCCTACATTGGCTATCAATTCGATACAGAATCAAACACAAAATTTGTTCTCAGTGCTATATTTCACTGATAGACTCCAGTCCAACATACCTATCCAGCCTCACTTATGTGTATACACCAGCTAGATCCTTATGCTCTTCTTCTGATAATCGTATACTCATTGTTCCCAAGGTGAAAACAAAGTCATATGGACAGCATTCATTTGCACACCATTGTCTGGCGACGTGGAACGAATTGCCCATTGAAATTAGACATGACACAGTGGTCCCTTTTAAGAGTGCTCTTAAGACTCACCTGTTTCGACTGCAGGGACAAACTTAGCGACCTAATCATGTTTTGTATCTTATATATTTTCAGCATGTTTTTATGTTTTCCAATTTCATTGTTTTTGTCATTTGTTGTTCTGTAGTGAAGTCATATCATTATTGATGGTGTAAAGCGCTTAGAACTTCGAAAGATTAGGTGCTATACAAAGTCCTCATTATTATTATTACCTGTGAATGCATGTGCATGTTTACAAAATTTTCCAAACAAGTGAAAACTCGTTGGGGCAAAAGCAGCTAGACACAGCTTAATCTTGCTTGGGCACAGCAGCAGTGATACTGATAACAGTGCTGTAGCAGAATGAATTAATGACTGAATTCATGTTTAGAAGCATGTCGATGACAATTGTTCATAACAGTCTTTTTCTAATGAGCTTGTTTATTTTCCGTATAAACAACATTTATTTTCAAAATGTCCAGCATGTGAAAGAGTTCCAGCTGGTTTCAACAGCCATCACATGTACACGAAAACATGTGTATTACATCATTGCTTTTTGTTTTGTTGATTAGTCTGGTTCATAGAGTAGAATTGGATAGTATACAGCCAAGTTGGGAGTACAGGAGCAGAAAAGAGACTACTTGTCGATACACCACCAGCAAGATTCCTTTTTAGAAAAAAAACTGCAACTTTGTATCATCCATGAGGATAAGTGCCATGCAATCTCTGAAACTTTCATGCGCACAGCGGTCTATCAGTAAAACCAAGCTCTTTATTTTATGAAGTATTCGTGTCACTTCTTTGTCTTGCTATCTTTGATTACAATTATGAACGAGTCTGTTAATTTAAGGTAGTTATTATGTTACATATATGATAATTTTTAATTATGTTACATACACAATAATGTTGAAAACAGTGTTTGATTGATCAACTGAAATGAGTTCACCCATCAGACTGGGGGCTGTTAGAGTTTAATTATGTATGATTTTCATGCCTTTAACTTTGCTTTTACTCTATACCTCCTTTTGATCAAAATACATTTTTAAGTAATAATACAAAGGAGGTCATCTTTTAATTCAATGTAACAATACAACAAATACTTCTGCAAGTCAGTTATCAAAACAAGGTTGGAAGTTTATTAGGTTTTCAGAGAAACGCGTTTGGATATAGCTGCTACTGTTAATTGAGACATTTTATGTTTAAATACACGTTTCATTTATGATGAATACTTAAGTTAAGAGGAACTTAAAGATAGAATTTAATTAAAAATTTTACTTAATAATTTTTTTAATTGGCATTTAAATAATAATGTACAGCTTACACTAGGCATAAGTGACTATTTTCATTGCTCAAAATTTCCTTGGATATCTTTAATTATGATGTACATGTACTTAGAATATTGTTTGGAAAGAAATTTATATAACTTCTTATTAAAAGTTGATGCTTTCAAAATGTTGTTTTTTTTCCCCAACAAAAAACAAGCAATATATCAACATGTCAGCTACCAAATTTGATTGCGGTTATTTTCTGGTTTATGCACATGGGATCCACACCTGACCCCGCGTTATAAGCAGGTTCGCGAGTTATCTGGGCACGAGTTATCGAGGGAGTAGTGTAATTTAAATAAATATTCCATCCAAATAAAAAACTGAACACAACAAGAATGATTCTATTTCAAGATTTTAAAGCAGGAATGATTAATTTCTCAAATAAACAATAATTTATAAAAAGCTGAGACAAAACAACCAGGATGAGGGTCAAAAGTTTATTTATAGAACATTCTAAGTTGTCAACAAGCTGCAATTATAATAAAGAACATGGGAAACATCAGGTTCAGCAGATTTTGTCTATAAGAAAATTCACTTATCCTAGACTCAGATTAAGATAAACTACTTTTTAGTTCTGTTGATAAAGATCCTAATATTAATCTGTTCTCATGGAGAAATACTGGAGTTATTTCTTGCTAAAATAATATCACTGTTAACTTGATTTTGGACAAGTTAGGAGAAAAAAAACCCCCAAAATTATATAATTTATTAACATTTGCTCATTAAGAAAAAGCAACCAATAATACAAATTAAATATACATAACAGAACAGTGTTCTTAGCTTGCCCCATTAAGTCTTTTGCCATATGGACAAAACATATATAAAGTACATAGCATTACACACTTTTCTGTTCTTTTTTCTTAATATTCAAATGCTGCATGTCATTTGTATTGGTTTTGTCATTTTATTATTTTTTTAAAATTTTTATGTGTGATATGCTATGGATAATTGGACATTACCTTGTCCAAAATAAAGTTTGCTGTATTTGTGACTTAACACACTGGAGTTGTTTTTATTTATAAACAAATAATATATAGTGAATTTTTCTTTGGAGTGTGGGATAAATATGCAGATGATTATCAGAATTAGTTAACACTTTTATTTGTGTCTGGGTAAACGTTCCCTCTTAGCGAATGGTAGATGTGCGCGTAGTGCTCACTGCACTGTGCAAGCATTACGGAGACGAGCAAAATTTAAAGTTGGATTGAGCAAAAATTGACAATTCAGCTGTTCTGGGATGCCTGAGCAGCTGCACGTCTGAGTGCGTGCAGCTTAGAGAGAACATTGTTCTGGGTCTAGGATATTGGACCCTCCCCCAACATATTTAGCTTACCTGATGTTTACCACATTACTTTAAATAATTTTCCTTACAGATTGTTCTAGAAATGGACTTTTCTCCTGCATCCTTGCTCTTCTTTTGCGTCTTACTTTATTATATAATCTTGTTTATTTGAGATAAAATTCATTGCAGTGATAACATCCTTAGCAAAACTGTCTTTTTGTGTGTTAATTATTTGAGTTGGGTGAAATTATTTTTCAGATTATTATTAACTTGAACTGCACAAAAACTCTTAAATAATATTCATGGATAGAAACATTAACTTGGATTTAGAATGAATTCAGACAAGGACATCTTAGATTTTATTATTGTGATAGAAGACTATATTATAACACTTCAGGCTATTTCAAGCTACTGGTAAATTATTACATTCAAGACTACAGTCACATCAGCAGCATCAGTGCTGTTTCCTGTTTCGAACACCACTATTAATTTAATTACAACTTGATTCATTAGGACTGGTGATAGAACTGTTTGAACTATTTGGGATTTTAATTTGCAATGCTGTAATTTCTTTTTAAATTTTCAAAACTTGGATTTTGATTGTTTTTGTTGTTTAGTTTCAGACCAGCTGTAATAATAGAGAGATATTTATCCCATCTTTAATCCTTAGGGTCAACTACAAACACATTATGATTAACCTCTGGAGGTTTTAGCATGAAATGCAGTATGAAACACATTTTGGGGACTATTTCTGAATACATTCTAGTACATAGGCATCCAAGCAATACTACCAGGTGTGTTTATTTAACACCTGGGCTTCTATTTGTTTTCCATCTGTAATCCTAATTGATGCAAATGGGCATTGTTAGTTGCAGGGTAAAAAGGTGTACACATTATTAACTATCTTTAATAGTCCTTTTTGTAACCCATGCAGGCAAAATGACTGTCCTTTGCACTCATTGAATGTATTTTCTGATAACAATTTTTATTTGTGAGCTATTATAATATTGTTGAACAGGATATACTACATGTTTCTTTTGTTCCTTGCATCATATCATGTTTGAATTTGCAGATGAACACACAGAGCCATTGTAGCTCTTGATGTTATTATAAACTACCAACAATTTAAAGGGTACAGTAAGATTTAGGATCCCCAGAATTATACACTAATAATTGTGATATTGCAAAACCTGGTTTAAAGGGATCATTACTTGTACTGCAACAAAGTATTAAAAAAATGGCATAATAAGACTTAAGAATCAACAGTATTACTATTAATACTACTATTAATTATGCCAGATATTTTACTATGGTGTTTTAATAATATTCTATATCACACATGGCTTGTTATCACATATCATGGCTTTATATCACATATCATGGCTTGTTATGCCATATATTTCTATATATGTTTATAAATACTGCATTTCAAAGTGATATGCAAAATTCAAATTTCCTTTTTGTGCTTGTGTTTTCAACATTTCTTTGTTATAAATGTTTTTGACAACTCTTTTTATTTTGTTACAATTGTGTTTTGGTTTTAAACAACTTTTTATATTTTGTTACAATTGTGTTTTAAATAACTCTTTATGCTTTCCATATTTGACAGTTCAAAGTTCAGTTCTCATTCCTTAGGAAACCCTGTGCATGGATGAACTGTTTTATTCTGACACACTACTGAAATTAATGTACAGTCGGCTCCAGATATGTGCATATCGTATAACTGCATATTCCGCTTTATTGCATAGCTTTGTGCCGGTCCCGATTTGTTACCATTGTTTTCAGTGGATATCAATGTCGGACAATTGCATATCATTTATATGCATATTTCGCATTATTGCATAAATTTTCTGGTGCGAACATGCATTATTATGTGTTAATTTGCTTCGGATAACTGCATTGTTCAAATTGTTCCTTTCAAAATGAGAAGAAACCGATTCCGAACATTGGCGGTCAAGGTTGATTAATGAGGTCTGTTAATATCAACATCACAGCTATTAGATCTCCGTTGGTCACCAGGAGACGCTATATTAAATAACAATAAATATTACCAAGATGGCATTAGTTCTCTGATCCTCTGTTGATCACCAGGAGGTGCGATAGTAGACAACCATAATAATTAACCAAGCATGGTCAACGGCTTTAACACACTTTAGTATTAACACAAACTTGCATCACCATCGTTAAGAATCCGATCCAGTCTGGTCATTAAATTCGATAGATTAAGACTGGAGCACTGACCACAAGTCTGCTCCTCGATCTACGACAATACTTACCTCCATACAATACCAGAGCAAATCGCGTCACATTTAAATGAACTAGGCCAAATGGGGGTTTGTTTAGGAGAAATAATGGGTATCGGTATGCATGCTGCACCAGATACACGCCATAATATGAACGCCGGTTTAGTGCATACGCCGCCTAATTGCATATCATAGATTGGTCCCGAGGCCATGCATATAAGCAGAGCCGACTGTACTCAAATATGAAAACAAAGGGAAAAATGATACTGAATTGATTTGTATGTTTATGCTCAAGATATATAAAGTGATGTTTTTCTTCATGTCCTGATTTCAACCATCGTCCAACAAATTGTCCAATTGCTTTAGTGCACAAAGATTATTTTTTTACGTACGGAATCTGAACACCTTTAAAAGATCACTTGCCTGAGATGGCCAGATGTACTATTATTTTCATACCCACCCTGTCCAGAAAAATTAAATGGTCCTGTATTCTTGTGATGTTGGTCATTGAACCCTTGTCTTCATTTTGCTGAAGAGGGCTCACAAATAGCAAGATTCCAGCAATTTCAAAATATCTGCATGCTCAGGCAAGGCCTGAAAACTATGCTGGTCCAAGGTTTAAGAGTGATTTTAAAAACAGTTGTGGATCAGCCACCAAGTGCAGAGTTAGTCTTGAGTATCATTTAAAAAGTATTTTCTTAGGGACCAGCTTCACACTGCTAAAAGACACCACCATATAGCAGAGAGGCTATTGCTTTCCACCAGACTCACTATTCATAACAAATCTATGAAGCCGCTAAAAAGAATATCACATAGTCCATTTTGCCAAATTATCCCACTACAGTACTAGGATCATTGAGAGTTCCAGCTGCAAAGAGCTCTTCGAGATAACTAACAAACTAATATCAAGGAACAAATGTACACCACTTGCAACTACCTTCTCTCCAATAAACCTTCCGGACCTATTTTCAAATTTCTTCCGTGACGAAGTACAAACCATAAGAGATGCGCTTGACAGCACAATTTCAATTGACTCTTCACCATACAGTTATGATGCAGAATTTCAGCGACAACCATTAGGAGCATTTGAACCAGTCTCTATGGATTTATTATGGACAATTGTGATGAAGAGTGCATCAGAGACCTGTGAACTTGATCCAATTCCAACATCACTGCTGCTTGAGCTCTTAGACCCAATATTGCCTTCACTAACTGATGTTATTAATATCTCTCATTTTTCTTTTCTTCAAAACTGCTATTGTAAATCCACTGCTGAAGAAACCAACACTTGACCATAATGATTTAAATAACTACCTCCCAGTTTCTAATGTCATGTTCATATAAAAATGCTGAAAAAGTTGATATAACCCAACTTGTATCTCATTTGAATTCAGACAGTCTTTTTAGTAATGTACAGTATGCAAATCGCCCTTGCCACAGTATTGAACTACTCTTCTGAAAAAATTTAATGACATTCTGCTTTGGATATCAGGAGGATTACAGTCCTCACCCTCCTTGATTTGTCTGTAGCATTTGACACAATGGACCATGATATATTACTTCATCGTCTCCAGCATGTATTTGGCATTCACAATACAGCCTTACAGTGTTTAAAGTCCTACCTAGTAAACAGGACACAACTTGTATATGCAAATGGAAATTAACTCCAGCACAGTTGACGTATATTGTGGTGTTCCACAGGGGTCTGTTATTGGACCTGTTCACTTCATTTTATGCACTCAGCCGCTCTCAAGTATCAAAGATCATCACCCAGTGTCTCACGAATTGTATGCTGATGACACCCAAATATACCAGTCAGCCACCCAACTGAAGTTGATGCTACCATCCATGGAGTAGAGGTGCATTTCTGATTTGAAATCATGGATGACATGTAACAAACTGCAGATGAATGATGATAAAACTGAGGCCATTCTGATCACAACACAAAGGTGTTCTTATTCACATCCTTTACCTCAAAGAATATATATCAGCAACACCAACATTAAATTCATACAGTCAGTACGAAACCTTGGTGTTACTCTAGACAGTATTCGCGCATTGCACCAACATTTTATGAACATATGCAATCTTGAGCTGAGATGCATTAGCTCCATTCACAAATATCGTTCAGTTGATACCACTAAAACACATGTGTTTTCATTAGTACTTTCAAGACTGGACTATTGTAACTCAATTCTATCTGGTTCATCTCAATATTTACTCCAGAAACTTCAAAAAGTTCAAAACACAGCTGTTGGACCATCTTTAGAATACCACGATCAGAGTACACCTCCCCGCTGCTCTGTACCCTACACTAGCTATCCATTTGATCCAGAATCAAACACAAAATTTGTTCCCTCTTGTGCTCTTAAATCTCACCTTTTTGGACTGCAAGAACTAACTTAAAGACCGAAAAATGTTTCCTACCTTAAATATTTTCAGCATATTTTTGGTTTTCAAATTTCATGGTGCTTGTTTTTGTTTTTTGTATTCATATCATTATAGATGTTGTAAAGCTCTTAGAGGTTCTTAAGATTAGGCGCTATACAGAGTCCTCATTATTATTATTATGTAAAAAGCACTAGCCTGTCTGACCTATGAATATCTTATTTATTCCTATAAATTGAAGAAAATATGCTTAATAATTCTTAAAATATCTCAAAAGAGTCATAAAAGTGTAGCAATGAAAGAGAACATTGATTCATGAGAGTCTGGTGTTGTAAAATATCTCTGTAAATCTGCAGATTTAGTATGCAGTATGCTGATTTCCAATCTAGACATTATCTATGTAAATGAAATATTTGTTTTATACCATAGCTAAAACTAAGCATCATATAGTATCAGATTAATAGGTGCTTAAGTATGGATTGACATGCAGAAGTGAAGAAACGACCACAGAGAATTTTTCAGCAGCAAGATGAAGGTTTTTTTTAAAACCAGTGCAATAGGAAAAACATTTTTTACGGGGTGTCAAAAACCCAGGTCGAAAAAGGTTGAAAATTATAAAGGTTATTTATTTAGTAAATAAATATACCTCTCTCAGTCATCTAGACTCTGATTCCCTGAATATTTAGGCCCCCCCCCCCTTAAAAAACGTGTTCCTGGTCAACTGACTGTTCCTAATTTTGATTGTCCACCGTAGCATTTTGGTTGAGTCAGCTTAGCCCAATATGTTATGCTTCAGACTTCAGTATATTATGTACAATAATCATATGTTTAAATAAAATTTTAAATAGATCCCCATCTGCCCGCCCTAGTTTTAAAACCAGTGCAATAGGAAAAACATTTTTTGAAGGAAGGGTCTTAAAAGACCGATTGCATAACCAGTTATTTGCAATGTCTGGAGAGACCACACTAATTGATGTTCCTTACACTACCAGTTCCCACTGTTTTCTTCTGAGAAAGCACATCAAATGACACATGCACTATGAAGGCCAAAGTTCATCAGAGGTTGAGCAATCTGTCAGTTAGTTGGGAGTTTCCCCATATTTTCCCATTTTACCTTAGATATTTTGACAACAGTGATGTCCAAATATGTAGAATTAGGAGGCACAAGGTCAGAGGAAACTGCCTAGTGAAAAATTACTTTTAGAGCTTCTGACTGGTTTTAATGGGTCTTTCCCATTTGTTTCATTGAATCAGCTATGAATGGCAAATGCTGACTGGCTTTATGGGTCTTTCACATTTGTTTCATTGAATCAGCTATGAATGGCAAATGCTATTTATTTTATTTTGCTGGTTTGTTTTGGTTGACCTATACACTTGAAGTTTTAGTTAATTACAGCGCTGACATTCAAAGATTATCCAACAATAGAAGGCGCAGTTTTTTCATTTGAAAATATTAATGTTTGTAAAATATTGATACAATTGCGTTGGCAATAAGAAATAGTCTGAATTTGAGTTTTCATTTTGTTTTTTTTCTTCTTCCAGTCATTGTTAATGAATGTATTGTATAAAATATTCACATGTTAGAATTGGCTCTTTGTGGCGTTCCTATGCAGTGTAGGGTCCTGTCAGGTGATAAATTGTGGTATACATCTCCACTTTTGCAATTTACGACTTTCAAGAAAATGAATTGAAAATTTCAGGTCGAGGTACAGTCTGTGCAAAGGACTTCCTCTGACTTCAAATGAAGGAAATATGCACAAAATAATTGAACTGTAGACATATTTTTTAAATTATCACAGTTTACCATTTCAATTGATTTGAGTCTGCATGGAGCACCAGTGATGTGTCTGTCATTACATTAGTTGGAAGCACCGTATACAAACTGAAATTGCTGAAAAGTGAAATGTCTGAAGCAAGATGTTTCATGCCTGATGTATATTGCAATGTAAATGAATGGACTGATTACATGAGAGAGTGGCCAAATGCCATATATGGTGACATTTACAACTAGTTAATCTCGTCAAAAGCAGTAGATGAAAAATAAATGAAGAGCTTTATAAGCTTACAAAGTTATTATTTTTTTAATTATTAATTTTTAATATTATTATAGTGTTTACTTAGTTCATTTAAATACATCTTGGCCAAAAATATGAATTAATAAAATGTCCAACTGACCTTCCTTCATGATTTCTTTTCTTGTGTGTAACCAGAACTGTGATATATTGAGAATGGCATCATATGCTGAACCCTTGTATAGCAGGCACTATCAACATTTGTTAAATTCAAGGTGCTTGGAAAAGGAAATGTAGATTTAAGATTCTGTTTTACCTTGTTTCTTTCAATCCTTATTGTTACATATTGGTACAATTTGTTCGTGGGGTACATGGCGGTACCGCGTTTTATCAGGAATCCTGTTATAATGAGGTGCATTATAACATGAGACAGCAGATTGGTCACAGTTGTAATTTCTTACAGCTAGTGCTGTCATGGCATGGCCATAGAATAATTTCCTGGAAACAATCTTTTACAAAATCAGATTTTAGTTGCTAGCATTGCAAACTTTTTTTTTTAAATAATAGGTTTTTTTTAAAGAAATTAATTTTGGGTTAGTATAACTTGTAGTGCTTGCCTTGTTTATACAGTGGATATTTGGAGATTTTTAAACTCATTTTTGTGGATTAATTTTGGTAAATACATGTAGTCTAAGATTAGACCTACATTATGCTCTTCCTGTATTCCATGCAGATGAAGTAATTTCAGCTTGGGTGTAGTGAAATGTGATATGAACAGGAGAACCACACTCTTTCTTCAAATGCATTCTTCAGACAGCTATCACAGATGGCTATGCATTTCAGAAAGTTCTTCAGCTTGAGAACATTCCAAAGTGGATAGTGATTCAGATGTAAACAGCTTGTTAAATTTTTTATATCATAAACATTTAGCAATAGTACTAAGTTTTCAAATGTATCAGCTAATGTATTGCAAATTTATTGACTATTCTATACTCACATCTCATTGGCATTGTCCAAACAAAGCAAATAGCAACTGGTTAGTTTTCATTGTTAAAAGGTCAGTTGTAAAGAAAATCAATACAATTTTTTCAGAAATCATTACAAATTATAATGTTTCTTTATAATTTGCTCCAGCTGAATTGATGAAAGTGTGCTTTCAAGTTAACGAAGAGCTATTGTAAAAATTATTGACTGCATTGCCTTCTTGGATGATGGCTTAGTTATGTTGGTAGATGTGATGTTGTTGTAGAGTATAATGCCATTTTTCAGCACACAATAGGCTATATACGTGGCAGCCAGTATTATTGGTGGAAGAAGGAACCCGGGAAAACGCCCATAAAGAACCACCGACCCAGGAGGAGCTACTGGCAAGCTTTCTCACATAACTACATTAGCCGAATCTTAGACTCGAATTCACACAGAGGTGAGATGGCAGTGATCCTTAACGGAAAGCACTTAAGACCACTCTGGGGCCCCTGGTAGATGTGATGTAATTTTAAAATGATATAGAATATTGAGCTGCATTGGTTCATTGTCATTTCAAATAAAAGTTATGATTTAGTGCACTGCAAATTGTCACATATTGTGATATAAAAAAAAAAAACAGAAATGAGAAATGTTTTTCCCCCTTTTAAATTCCTAAATGTAGATGGTGCGTTAAGTATGTATCCAATGATTATACTGTGTCAGACTGGGTACATGTCATAATATGAAGTGATTTCTAAATAGGTGCAGTTGCTCATTCTGATTTTTTTCCAAGAATATTACAAGTGATCAAAACTTCTCCATTCTTTGAAATATTAAACATGGATTTGGACATTCATTTAGACATTCATGGGAAGGGGGGTGGGAATGTGTGTGAGAGAAAGTGACAAATTGTCCCATTATTTAGTTTAAGAAATTTGAACTGCAATGATGTCTTCATTAATGTTTGCGTTATAGATGTATGATGGAAAAATAAGTGCAGCAACTATAAAAGAAAAGTTATATAGGATTCCCATGATACTATGAAAATTGGAGAAAAAAAAGTTGGTGTTTGGAAAAAATGATTCATTCCTGACTGGGAAATGACCTTATGATGGCTAGTTGGTTCTGAATGAAAATGGTGCCAATCTGATGTCTAATATGGTGGCAACAAGGGCTATTTTGAAAATGTTACTGTTTGAATTCTTGAATGTATGGTTATATTAACTTGGGCTTTTTACCAGAAAACTTCTTGTTAGGTTCTAAATGAAAATGGTGGCAGTTTGCTGCCCAATATGGCTACCATAGAACCAACTTAAAAATGATGTGTATATGTGTGTTCAAATATATATATATATATATATATATATATATATATATATATATATATATATATATATATATATACACACACACACACAGTGTACTGCTCTGTACACTACACTGGCTATCCATTTGATCCATAATCAAACAGAAAATTTGTTCTCTGTGTAAGGTTTTAATGGACAGACTCCAGTCCAACATATCTATCCAATCTCACAAATGTACACATCACAAGATACTTGCGCTCCTCTTCTCACAATTGCCCATTGAACTTAGACAAAAAGACAGTGATCATTTTCAAGACTGTTCTTAAAAAAACTCACCTGTTTCGACTGCAGAAACAAACTTAAAGACCTAATAATGTTTCCTACATTTAATATTTTCAGCATTTTTTTTTTTTATAATTTCATGGTGATTGTTTTGTTGTTGTCATATCATTTATATGTTGTAAAGCGCTTAGAGCTGCTAATGTAGTTATGTAAGAAAGTTTGCCAGTAGCTTCTCGTGGGTCGGTGGTGCTTTCCGGGGTTTTTCTCAGGTTCTTCCTCTGCCAATAATACTGGCCACCATGTATATAGCCTATCATGTGCTTAAAAATGGTGTTAAACCCTACTACAACAACAGAGAGCTGCTAAAGTTAGGTGCTATTCAAAGTCCTCATTATTATTATTATTATTATTATTATTATTATTATTATTATTATTATATAAAATATTAAAAATAAAACCTACCTACCTTCTCTAATTTAAAAACCAGTGCAATAGGAATTATTTTTAGCCTAATATTTCACTTTCAGTTGGAAAACTGGTTTAAGAACTAGTTTTCACCTAGTGCTGAGTATATTATTAGAGGGTTTTTGTTATCCATAAGTTTGACTTGGAAGAAGTCCATTGTAGTGCAGCACAGAGGATAGAGTTCTTTTCCATTTACCACAGTGATAAGATATGTCAGGGTAAGAAATAAAAGTGGTTTTTGTAAGCTGACCTGCCTGATGTTACTGGTTCTGACCCTCTGACTTTTTATCATTTATACAAAAACATCCTTGGCATTAACTATACAAATGTGAGTTGAATAAAACAAGTGACTTGAAAATAAAACATTTGTACAGTACTTTTTATTTATGCCATTTCCAGTAGCACATTTATTTTTGCCTTCTCAGACTTTGTATATGGTATATGTATCTTGAGGTGTATCTTGGCTCTTTAAAAGTTCTCTTATGTTGTTTTCTTGAAATATCCCATAATACTCAGCATAAGAAGGGCCAATTTTAGTGGAATAAAAATAAGAAACATTTTTGCTGGGAAAATTTTGCCACAACACTTCCTTTTCTGAACTCCACCATGGGGCTGGGGTCCCCAAGTGGCCTAGTAGTCTAATGTGCTCTCTGTTATGGCTCACTGTTGTCTGCATGGGTTCAAGTCTCAGATTTGTCCAATGAGTTTATGTGAGAAAGCTTGCCAGTAGCTTCTTGTGGGTTGGTTCTTTCCGGGGGTTTTCCTGGGTTCTTCCTCCACCAATAATACTGGCCGCCTTTTATATCCTATCATGTGCTGAAAAATGTTGTTAAACCCTACAACAACAACCTTAAGTTGTTTTTAGTACCCCTCCCCCCCTCCCAATTTCCCAAGCATTGAGTTCTTTCTATTTGATCTTGACAATGTTGCACTTCTGACCCTACTCCAATAATGGCATTGTTCATGATGCTTCCCAGCTCACTCCACTGGACACCCAACCTTGGTGGGTGAATGCAAGTTTGCACCATTTTCATGTTTTTTTATGGCAGTGTACATTTTACCTATTAGAACTAAGAATCCAGAGAGCTGTATTAGTGTTTTATATGTGCAAATTTGTCTCCATTTGAAAAAGAAACTAAAAAAAACCTCAGGATTATTAGTTTATCTCTGAACATGGAAGTAGATGCATTTTTTTAAGCACTGGAATACAGTGTGCAAATTTGCAGGAAAGGTTGTCATGGCACTTGGAATTGTGAGCATTTGTATGCAGCATGATTTGATAGCAGGCAGTGGTTTAATACAGTAACATTACAACAATATTTGCCATTTCCAAGAACCACATGCATGTATATTCTTTAAGAAATTAAAGAGCAGAAATACTTATCTCAATTACATGGTTATTAAAAATTAATTTATATTTTTTTTTAAATCACAAAGTGTCCCGGAGATTTTTGGTCTCCGTAGAGAAATCGGTATTCAAAGAAAATTCGCTAGCAATGTGATATTGATTAATAAATCAGTTGTTCTTTTTTCTAAGAATATGGGTTTGGTCTGGTAATGCTTGGGAAAATATTGATCAAAGAATAAAGTGAAAAATTGGTACAGTGTATTTCATGATGACTTTGAAGCATTTTAGAAATGGTTATGTTTTGGTGTTTCACAGCACTGCAGCACAAGTGGGCTATTCAGTGCCAAGGCAGTTGAGTGCTGTATTTGGTCAAGGACATGCCATGGTTGATGACCCAGGCTAAACAGGTAGCATGTGAACCCACAGCATTTTGATAAGGCCCCAGAAAGATGTTCCAATTATGCAGGTTTAACTTTAGGGTAGGTAGGTACCTATAAGTTGATACTTTTTTACTTGAAAGTCAGGTCTTCGTCTTATTCTCCGAATCGACTTATATAAGGATTGTGTCATTTAAAGTTTATATGACATTCGTAACTACAGGTAATAAAATGAACTACAACATGGATGTGCTTTCAATTATAATAAACCAAGCATGGACTGTTTATTCAGCTATGTCAATTGATAACAGAATATAGCAGTGATTAGTTCAGAAGTAAAATCACAAGCATGTTAGCATCAGTAATGCAATTTCACGATTGCTGGTAATATGGAATATCATACAACGATACCATTACTAGTGTAAAATACAAAGTCAAGATATTGACCTGGTCTCGTCTTATACTCCAAATCGACTTTTATATGGATGAAGGATGTAAAATTTACAAAATTGGTGAATTCGACTTATACTTCGCATCGACTTATAGGCCGGAAAATACGGTAGTTTTTACAAAATACATTATATGTATTATAATGATTAGTAAATACCAAGGTTGGCAACCTTGAGCATACATACCACAAGGTGGTCGGCAACCATGAGCATGCATACCACAAGGTGGTCGGCAACCTTGAGCATTCATACCACATGGTGGTCGGCAACCTTGAGCATTCATACCACAAGGTGGTCGGCAACCTTAGCATACATACGTACCACAAGGTGGTCGGCAACCTTGAGCATACATACATACCACAAGGTGGTCTGCAACCTTGAGCATCCATACCACCTTCTGGTCTGCAACCTTGAGCATGCATACCACAAGGTAGTTGGCAACCTTGAGCATACATACATACCACAAAGTGGTCTGTCAAGAGGTTTTGTGCAGCATGCACAAGGTCACCATAATTTTTTAAACAGTATTATTCTCTTATTATTGGCGTCTGCTTGTTCGTTTTGTAATAAAACCGGAAAAAGGGGCACGTTATGTCAAGCAGTTGCCGACCCCTGATATATACAGTGTACTAAGTGCTTCAAACACTCTGCAATGCCAGCTCATATATATATATATATATATATATATATATATATATATATATATATATATATCCCGTAGTAAGTGCTGCAAGTACTTGGCAAAATATGATAGATGTACAAATCAATTTTGGAGTTTTATTATTTCTTTAAATGGTTTTTTTTTTCTACCCAGAGGGAGAAAAGTGCTAGGGCTGGTGTAGTAGGGACTGTTTTCCAGTTTCCTTCCAAAACAATACAAGCAGAATCTTTACAGTACACTCACCCCATCATGACCTTAAGCTTAAGACCAATATTGCCTTCACTAACTGATGTTATTAATATCTCTCTCTCATCAGGGGAATTCCCATCATTTTTCAAAACTGCCATCGTAAAGCCACTGCTGAAGAAACCAACAGGGGTCGTCAATTTAGTACATACGCAAAAATAAGACAAAACTTGATCCCCTTCCCCCCCCCTTGTACGCATGCATACTTTTTACACACACACCCATGCGTATGTACGTATGACTGAGCCCCCCCCCCCCTCGTATAGAACTTCCAATATTTCATCCACGCAGAAATGACACAGGATTAATGATATTCAAATGTGGAATGAAACAGAGTAAAACAGACAGTCCTCAGCTGCTGTGTATATAAAAGAAATAAGTTGCATGTTATTAAGCCTTTAAAAAGTTCGCCAGTGTTTGCTAAAGGTCACACAAACGCCGACTGATCCCAGTCAAACAGGTTACGTATAACAGGAATTTCAGCAACAAGCTTAACGTAAGGCTGAATCACAACAGTATTAGCTGCACTATGCTGGGCCGCTGTCTCAATATCCACAGCCACGCTTTCGTCAGCATCCAGGTTTTGATTCAAGTTCTCAGTGTCGGTAGACTCTGTAGTGTGAACGCTTTGGTGTCGTCTTACACTGGCCTGCGACGAGTGATACACGCCGCACACGGGACATGTGCGCACTATTAACATAGAAATTTCCAATATAGTATACCTACTAGTTTGAAAGCTGAAACGATGGAGCATTTACCCCCCCCCCCCCCCCGTTTTTTTATGCGTATGTTCATTGTCAGTAGACCCCCCCCCATACGCAAGCAAGCGTACGCATTTGAGTCCCCCCCTCCATGTGTACGTACTAAATGGATGACCCCACACTGGATCATAACGATTTAAAGAACTACCGCCCAGTTTCTAATCTTCCTTTGATATAAAAAATCTTAGAAAAGGTTGTTCTAACTCAACTTGTATCTCATTTGAATTCAAAGTCTTTTCAGCATTGCACAGTCTGCATATTGCCCTTGCCACAGTACGGAAACTACTCTTTCTGAAAGTATTTAGTAACATTCTGCTTTGGATAGTGGAAAGATTACAGTCCTCATTCTCCTGGATTTATCTGCAGCATTTGGCACAATAGACCATGATATATTACTTCACCGTCTCTAGCATGTATTTGGCATTCAGAATATAGCCTTGCAGTGGTTCAAGTCCTACTTAGTAAACAGGACACAAATTTATCTGCAAATGGAATACACTCCAGCCCAGTTGACATATAATATGGTGTTCCACAGGGATCTGTTCTCTGACCGGTTCTCTTCATTCTGTACACTCAGTCGCTCTCAAGTGTCATAGATCATCACCCAGTGTTGCACCAATTTTCACGCTGATGACACCCAAATATACAAGTGTAGCCACCCAACTGAAGTTGATGCTACCATCCATGGAGTAGAGAAGTGCATTTTGGACGTGAAATCATGGATGACATGTAACAAGCTGCATATGAATGATGATAAAACTGAGGCTATTCTGATCACAACACAAAGACTTTCTCATCCATATCCATTATCTCAGACAATAAATATCAGCAACACCAACATTAAATTCATACAGTCAGTATGGAATCTAGGTGTTACTCTAGACAGTACTCTCACATTGCACCAACATGTCATGAACATCTGCAGGGCTGCATATCTTAAATTGAGACACATCAGTTCCATTCGTAAATATCTTTCAGTTGATGCCACTTAAACACTTGTGTGTTCATTAGTACTTTCAAGACTGGACTATTGTAACTCAATTCTGTCTGGTTCATCTCAATATTTACTCCAGAAACTTCAAAAAGTTCAAAACACAGCTGCATGGATCATCTTTAGAGTACCTTGATCAGAGCACACCTCACCACTGCTCTGTACCCTACATTGGCTATCAATTCGATACAGAATCAAATACAAAATTTGTTCTCTGTGCTATGTTTCACTGATAGACTCCAGTCCAACATACCTATCCAGCCTCACTTATGTGTATACACCAGCTAGATCCTTATGCTCTTCTTCTGATAATCATATACTCATTGTTCCCAAGGTGAAAACAAAGTCATATGGTCAACGTTTGTTTGCACACCAGGGCCCGGCGACGTGAAATGAATTGCCCATTAAAATTAGACACAAAGACACAGTGGTCCCTTTTAAGAGTGCTCTCAAGACTCACCTGTTTCGACTTCAGAAACAAACTTAGCGACCTAATCATGTTTTGTATCTTATATATTTTCAGCATGTTTTTATGTTTTCCAATTTCATTGTTTTTGTCATTTGTTGTTCTGTAGTGTAGTCATATCATTATTGATGGTGTAAAGCGCTTAGAGCTTTTAAAGATTAGGCGCTATACAAAGTCATCATTATTATTATTATTATTATTATTATTATTATTATTATTATTATTATTAATCATTTTAGTTTAAATCTAGTGAAAACAGGCAGTTGTGTTTTTGCAACTTTATTAAATTATTATTTACAGAACTTACAATTAGTTTTACATTTTGAAAATGATTATGTTATTAGAGACAAGATATTTGATTATGTTTCTCTAATTAGCAGGAATATCTCAGATATAGATTTTAAAGAAATAGTTTATAATTGAACTCTGATAATCTTTGTCAACCTTTACAATTAAACCCCATTTATTTAACATTTGTATTTAGAGGAAGAGGTTGAAAGTGAGTGTGAGTCTGATCAGATATATTATAATCATTTATATGTTTTTAAATCATCTTCTAGACATATAAAAATGCACAAAATCTAAATTATATAATCCAAAATAAAGTCTTATATCTACTCTCCATAAACACTCTTTTCCCACTGGTACTCTATGTTAGAATTTCCAAAATATTATATTAAGTAGGAAATTACATACTTGTATATTTAATCCTTATGTACAAATTAATTTAAAATTAAACAGTAACTATCCAACCCTATTTTAAGCTCTTTATAGCTACTAAAAGAGATTCAAATTTCCCTACAACTGATCACTAATTTGAATGTTTAAGTATTAAGGCAAACTTGCTATAATTTATTTTAATTAGCTTCACAAAAATGCAATCCAACTGTCTTAATGATTTCATGGTTTTGATTTCTCAGCTAGCACTGTAACCTGACACCATTGCATTTGATTAGATGCAGATAATACAGTAGAACCTGTCTTGAAAGACTATCCTTTCTGCCAACAAATTATGGACTCTCAAGGCAGGTGGTCTGTCATAACAGGTCATGATGTTATTTAATCAATAAATTTTGTGCATTGAGAACATGGTCTCAAGATAGATGGTCTCGCATAGCATTGGTCTTTCAAGATGGGTTTTCACTACCATATTTACCCCATATCCCTGCCTCGGAATTGAACAGTGACTAAAGAAGTACTACATTATCATAGACGTACTGTTATTAAAATTATGGAGAATTTAGAAAATTTATACACAAATATATTTTCTTTTCTAAAACTTATACCTGTACTAATGCACTTGAAATAACTAAATTTAGCCCGATAATAGGTCTATGTTACAAGTAATGTAAGAAAAGAAAAGAGCCTTGATCTCCTTGCCTATTTATTTTGCTGCAGAGGTTGAAAGTTTGTTTCACTGTGATCAGCGATTGTAGTAATCATTTATATGTTAACAAATCAATATCTAGACAAATCATTTTTGAGAAATTAAATATTTAAGGTAGGAAGCAGACTTCCATATCAGACACTCACACTGATTTTTATATTATGAACTCTGGACACAAATATGATACCAGGATGCTTTCTGTGAAGCCTCCTAGCTTTATATACAATAATTGTTATCTGTGGTAATTTTTAACTTGACTTTCATTTGGTTTAGGGCAACAATTAAATATGTTGCCTAAAAAGTTTGGTGTATAGCAAAAATAAAATATATTGCCTAAAATTTGTGTTTGTGCTCTTAATTCCTCATAATAGCCTACACACCACAACTACCGGTACAGTTATTGCATCAAAATGTGGGATCCCTAGAGTTATCCAGTTCCGGGGTGTCCAAATTCGTCCAAAAGCTAGATCATTTGCAACAAGATGTGGGAGCCCTACATTTGTCCAGTCTCAGGGTGTTCAAATTTGTCCAACAGCTACAACATTTGCAACAAGATGTGGGAGCCCTACAGTTAACATGTCCTGGGGTGTCCAAGTTGTCTAAGGCTCTTGCCTTTACAAATCACAAAGTCTCTCACCTGTCCATTTGAATTTGAAGCATGAGACAGTAAATTCTTCAGATTGCTAAAACCCCACTCAGTACAAATCTGTTACATCAGTAACAGTGCCAAAGTGGTCTTGTGTCAACTTTAATTAAATATGAGATACCATTCTTTTTTTTTTTTATAGTAATACACTGGAGGATGTACAGTGTATGGTAGAGTTGGTCATGCATGAAGTAAATAAGGGTATTCATTGTCAGATGTCATAACACTCGCTGATCTGGCATTGTATTGTATAATGCATACATTTCAAAACTGATGATATGATAATGATGAGGCAAGTAACATAGTTGCAAATGATGAATTTTGCAGACATGTGATTGTAAAATATATATATATATATATATATATATATATATATATATATATATATATATATATATATATATATATATATATATATATACCGTATATATATATTTTAGTTCCCTATATCTTTGTACATGTAACCATGAATCAAAGTATTGAATTTCTATTACATAGTGCAGAACATCTAACAAGTCCAGTTTAAAGGACTGCCCAACCCATTGTAAACAGATGACATTAATAGTGACTGGAAAGTTAAAGCATTGGATTAGCTGTTAAACATGTGATTAAAAATAACTGGTATGTCAAGAAAATGAACTAAGAAAGTACCAAAAATCCTGGTATGATGATTACTAGTGGCTGAAATATATCTCTGATAAGGATGTGATACTTTGCACTTTCTGCTTTGAGTATTTGGAGAAATATGAAAGTACAGGTTGGTTTTGTGGTTTGATTGAAAATTAAAATCCTAATTTCAATCCATGCATCACTGTTGATGATGTCATCATTCTGATGCTATTAATTTAGCATGGTTCCAGTTTTATTTCTATAATTCTTATAAATAGATAAATATAAATAGATCAAGATAAATATATCTTCTTGGGTATAATGGCCATGATTCTGACTGCTTTGGAGCCAACATTGCCCTATAAACACATCTGAATATAAGGCTTACTTCAGTAGGTCAAAGGTCAACTTTGTATAATAATAATAATAATAATAATAATGAGGACTTTGTATAGTGCCTAATCTTACGAAGCTCTAAGCGCTTTACACCATCAATAATGATATGACTACACTACAGAACAAACAAATGACAAAAACAATGAAATTGGAAAACATAAAAACATGCTGAAAACATATAAGATACAAAACATGGTTAGGTCGCTAAGTTTGTCCCTGCAGTCGAAACAGGTGAGTCTTAAGAGCACTCTTAAAAGGGACCACTGTGTCTTTGTGTCTAATTTCAATGGGCAATTCGTTCCACGTCACCGGGCCTTGGTGTGCAAACGAACGTTGTCGGATTTCATAATAACAGCGTTGAGATTAGGCCACAAATATCAGTTGTGGACTGAAAATAAGATTTTATTCAATCAGATTCTGACCACGTTGTGCATAATTCCATCCACAACACCTAGCTAATTCTCTCCACAGGTGGATAAGTCAAACCAGCGTTCGGGTAGTTCTGACCGGATAGAGGCAGTTTCTACCAATGGGTAATCCTGAGCATCCATGTAAAACACAAAACCCATACCTTCAATTTCATTTTTTTGATAGTTATTAAAGGAAAAAACAGTAATAAGAAGAAATGATAGCTTTTGCAACAGAAAAATAGGCGTCTATCTTCAGTAGCAGTTCTTGGCAATATCATATACAAGGTGTATGTAGTACTGTCCGTCTGATGGTCTTGTTTTGTCATGCCTATATGTTTTTACTATACTTTTTAATTTTGTGTCTATTTATGTTGTATTGCTCCATCTTGTATGGTATTAAAGGCATTATAATAATTATTTTTTTAATCACAACTTTTGAAAGAGATCTCAATTTAAATACATTTTAGCTACTAATTATTCCAGCGTGAAATGTTAGCAAATTGGCCACAATGCTGTTCCTGCTGCACTGAGACTGGCGAGGATTGTAACATTTTCTCTAGAGTTTGATGTTTTACCAATTACACTTCTGGCCCATTAATTATTGGAACATAAACTTAACTGGTTTTGAATATTGGCAAGACAGTTTAAATAATAATAACACATTCTGATATAGCAGCCATGTCTTAATATTTGTGTGTATCAATAAATCTATTTTAAAAAAATCTAATGATCAAGCTATTAATTCGTTGATCAGTGTTTATTGATTGTTCTGAGTGTCAATTTATTGGTGTATGCATAAAACTTTATACAATTGAAATTCAAATAAAGAGCCTATGCAAGACTGGTCAGAGTTACCCCTGGCACAGGAAAATATCTTGGGTAATTCCAACCATTTTATTTCTTTAGAGATATTGGAAAAAATATAATGAATTGTTCATTTAGTTAAGTTTAGATTCAAAAGATAAAACTGAAGAAAAATCAGTGATATACATTTATAACAGGATAATGCAAACCTGGCATGCAAATAGTGCAGACTCAAATCTTTGTTGATGAAACTTGAAATTTCCCGCTTGCACCACTTTTACTGGATAAGTTAGTGACATACCTTTGCATTAGCACGATATCGCGATATTTGGAACCATTAGGATAACAACTCCTAGTTACACAGATGCTTTTCTCTTTTGGTATATGTTAATATGCATTGAATATTCACTTCCTGTACGTTTGATATTAAGATTATGAAAGTGGACGGAATTATCCCAATGGTCGGAATTACACCTGGATACTTCAGCATGCATGTTGTACACAGATAGAGTGCAATCTTAGATTGTTAGTTTGACAAGATCAGAACAATGTACTCCACAGCACTTAAGAGAGATAACTCTACTAGAACTAGATCTTGGTAAGAGTTATCCAGTCACAAGAGATATATTTTCATTGATGTGAATCACATTTTGACTATTAAAAAAAGAGGTAAAAAATGTGATCATCATATGATTTAACATGATCTCAGAAATTGCCTCGATGCAGCTTTAAAAAAAAGTCTGACAGAAACAACAACTCTTTGATAATGCACCAATCACAGCTAGTTTTGTTGTTTATTTCTGAATGCAATTTCTCTCGTGTAATTGGTACCATTGTACCTATATCCTGTGTCAAAACGACTGCTCCTGTGACCTAAGTGGTTAGACCATTCGCCTTAGATGCAGGAGGTTGTAGGTTTGAACTTAGGCTGACTCATACCAAAGACTTATAAAAATGATACTAACAGCTGCCTCGCTAGGTGCTCAGCATCAAGAGGTCAGTGTTGGGACTGGTCGGTCTGATGTCTGGATAATGTGACTGGGTGGGAAATCATGCTACATGTCTGCGGATATTGTTTTGATATGACTGAAAATATTGTAAAGCTACATTAAAAATCCAAATCACACACAGTCATAATTCTCAGGTAACTGTACTTCACTTTCCATGCGAGATTTTTCTTTAGTGATATTATATGTGATTAGTTGGATTCTTTAAGCTGATCATATCCTTTAGCTGAAGTTTGACAACTGAATCAATTGTTACATGTTTTACAGTTAGTGCCCCATTTGTTAACAAACCAATGAGAAAGTACGATACGAAATGTTGGTATTACATTTTTCAGGGCAAAGATGATTGATATTTGTGGTTGTTTTTTGCATCATGACGATAATAATCACCCAGTACTTAACCTTGGAATTATAGAGATAATTTAGGCAACTGATGTAGGTACCTAGAGGGATGATTTAATGATCACTGGAAAAAAATATAAAATTCCATTATAATTTTAGGATGATGGTTTTTACTATATCACAAGATCTAGTTGGTTCTGAATGAAAATTTTGTTACTACTCCTCAGTGGATTGTTATATCAACATGGTGTTTCACTATAAGATTTCTTATGCTCTCTCACTGGTCCAAAATGAAAACATTACCAATCTTACATCCAAGATGACTGGCACAGCAGTCATCTTGAAAATCTTGTTATTGCAGCTTTACCATACATCATTTTACTGTGTTGCTATTCTTCCTGAATGGATTTTCATATCATCATGCAGTTTTGACTAAACTAGTTTTCTAAATGAAAATTGTCATGGATCGGATATCCAGTGTTTTGAAAATTGTCATGGATCGGATATCCAGTGTTTTGAAAATTGTCATGGATCGGATATCCAGTGTTTTGAAAATTGTCATGGATCGGATATCCAGTGTTTTGAAAATGTTACCATTGGTACTTCCCATGAACAGAGAGTCATGTCAAAATGTGGTTTTCATTGCAAGACTTCTTATGATGTCCAGTTGGTCCTTGGGAAATCCAATACAGGCATCCCGGGTTATGTGTATCAATCATTATAGTACTTGGAATGTTTGTCGATTTTCTTAACAGTTTACCGTCTGAATTATTTTTCTTAACCTTTTACCATCTTACAGTTCTATCCTTCTGCACTTTTGTAAGTTTATAAAGTGACATTAAATAACAATGCTTATCCATTGCAAAATGTGGGATGCCAAAGTTCATGTGTGCTTCCATAGTTTCTCTTTTGGTAGCTGATCAGACTACCACATATATTAGAGATTTGTCCACATCTGCACTATGTCCACCAAAGTAGCTATTTTGAAATCTTCTTATCAATGGAGCAGATTTCAACATTCTGCAGTTAAATAGATCTTATCTGGACTTCCTGGACATCCTTTCCAACCAGTAGAGCATCAGTCCGCTTAAAGGACTTATAATCTTCATTCCAAGAGTCCTGTGCAAAGGATTTTTCTAAACCTGATCTGCCTTTTTAAAGTTTCATCTTTTCAAGTCAAATTTTGATAGAGTTATTGTCATTTCTCACGATTACATCTCCACTACAACAGATCCCTGTATTTGGCATAGATTAGGAACTGTAGAACATGGTCTGATGCACTTTGTGTGTGTGTATACACTGTATTGTCTTCATTTTCAGGATTTGCCTCTTATGGGTTTTGTCATGCCAGCTCCATTTTAGGTAGAATTGTGGCTCTGGAGTTGGTAGTAGGTGAATTAAAGGTTTTGTTTTTATATATATATTTAATTTTATCAGTTATTGCCCCATTTAATAATGTGGTTGTACCTATACATTACATCCAATTCTTGTATCCAGCATAGCTCATAGGGATTGAACTACACCGCTCCCTCGATAACTCGCGCACAACGGAGTCCAAAAGCATCGACCGCACTATAAGCGAGGGCGCGAGTTACCAAGGGACCTATAAATAAAAAAAAACTAATAAAGAGATGGGAGATCGACAGAGAGAGGTGAAGGGGGGAGGGGGTGCATTGTTGAATACTCGTTTTATAATCGTGCTGAAAATAACTGAATAAATATTTCTTTATAAAGGTGTTGTTCGTTTTCTTTGTAAATTACCTTTAATTTCTGAATAAAATATCTTGAAAAGATCGTAAAAACAAACATTATTCCACGAGGTATCGGTACTCTTAACGTGTGTATCGCTAAACGCATTTTGTATTACATCACTGCTTTTTTTTTTGTGTTGATTTGGATACATTCTAGTTTTATTGTTTGTTCAAAATGAATGAGATTTCTTTTATCAAAAAAGATAACATTCATATCGAAAAACGACAACTATCAATAGATAGATAGATAGATAGATAGATAGATAGATAGATAGATAGATAGATAGATAGATAGATAGATAGATTGTAAAAAAAAGAATTTACAAAGATAAACCATATACCAACTATGAATTTAATGGGTCTAAATGTCAGACATGTAAAAAAAAAAGCATAAAAATAAATAAATAAATAAATCATCCGTTAGAATAGACTATCCTCATCACAATGATAAACTTGGTCGTCTGTATATCCATCACGGGTCAGTATCCCTCGGAGAGGGTTGGGATAACTAGATGCAGCCGCCTGATTTGCTGCGTGTATCTCTCCCGACAACGAATTTTGTTTTATTCCATGTCGGCGCTGGAATCTACAAAGCCATCCATGGCTTGCCATGAAATCTGAATCAGTATCCATAGTTTGGGCCATTTTTTTCTGCCTGGGCCTTGAGAATTGTTCCTGAAATCGGAACACAACCAGGTGTACACATCATCTAAATCTGTGTCATTTGCAGTGCGTGCCCATTTCCGTTTAAATCCATCATCAGAATCAACTTCATGCAAATAATCCCGAAATTTCTGCTCATCCTTGAGCCAACCTCAGAGTGTTCACTTGGCAATTTTAAGTTCACTACAAACTTTTGATCTTGATTCACCATTACGAACCCTCTGTATGACAGTAAGCTTTTCATTCACCGAGTACGACTTTCGCTTGATTCCCTTGCTCTCCATGATCACATTTACAAATGATTAGGATAAATTACTGATTAATGTATACTTTAATGCCAATAAGTATATACTATTTGAAACCATGTTCGATTGGTCCAATTAATTTCATTGATGTTGATTGTTGAGACAAGATATTGACCACAAGAGTTTATGCATGTAGGATTTGCATTCCTTTGAACTTTTGTATTAAACGTCTTTTACCTGATTTGATACAAAAGACCGACTTAACGTGATAAAACAAAGCAGGTTTATTTTAATTGATTTTTACAATGCAACAAACATTTCCCCAAGTCGTTGATCAAAACGCAGCCGCACTTAATTAGGTTCTCATAGATGTGCTCGCAGACATCGATGTGACAGTCAACTGAATCTTTTCATGTTTGAATATAAGAGAACATGCAACGATTATACTGCTTACACTGCAACACAATGAAAAAATTAAAACACTAATTTCCCCTAACAAGACATATTTAATTAGTACATGTATTCATTTCATTTAGTGTTGCCACCTGTTAGCATTTATTATAATTCATTGATCGCTGTTTCGCCGTATACATATGCAGTATTATTATTTACAGTGAACTGAGAACATACTTTTTCTGATAAAATGTAACAAGATATATGATTCCTTATTAAAACCTTAAAATTTCACGATGTTGATTCTAACTTTTCGGGCACTAACCGCCACTTACGATAAAACGGGCGATATATTAGGGTTTCATTCACCAGTTCTGATCACGATTTTCTTCATTTGTTAAAAAAAATCTTTTAAAAAACGGGATCCACGCCGGACACAGCGTTATAAGTGTGTTCGCGAGTTATCAGGGCGCGAGTTATCGAGGGAGCGGTGTATCTCTAAAAATCCACATGCCCAGGCAGTCAAGCATTAAAAATGTTTTGTACAGAATAAAGTTTTTCCTATCTAAAAATTGACAAATGTTTCGAACCTAAAATTGATCAGTGGAATTTATTCTAACACCAGTTGTAAGTAATTATAAATTGAGACCAGTCTTTTTTTCCCTATCCTAAGCATTTATTAGTACAGATGAGTGACGGAACACTTGCAGAGATCTTTAAGGAAACTTCTTCACATAATTCAAAATAATGCACAATTTGGGGACTTCTAGAAAACTAAAAGCTTAACATGCCATGAATATCCACAGTTAATTCTGTTGCATTTTATGTATATGTAAAATTTGCAAGGTTTGTTTAAGATGGGCCAACATTTGCTGATAGCTGATATAAAAAAAAAAAAACCAGACAGGGTTGAAATTGCTATTCTCGGAAAGATTGAGCAGATAGGTTTCATTGAGACTGTCACAGGTGACGAAACATGGATTACTTTTTTTTAAAAAAACCATCTCAAGAAAATGTAATAAAGTTTGGATCTGAGAAAATGAGCAGAGCTTAATGTAGCTGAACTGTCAAGACAGTTTTATGTGTTATTTTTCTAAACAAAATGGATTGGTCATCCAGCTACCTGTGCCAGATATGGCCAGTGTAATTGGACACTTTAGTGCCTCCAAAGTATTGCCAAAAGATGTGGAACCACCCATTCATATAATGATGTCTAAAATATACATCAACTCAATGAAAACACCCCCATGCATGAATTTTCTATTTTGACAAACTTAAATGACTACAGTATCCACACTCTGCCGTATCTGCAATGTTATTCTTGGATGAATTCCATTAAAACGATTTGGTGAGGGGCAGATGATTTTAAAGGTATCACACAGTTGAAGTGCAGTTTTCCACGGATGGTGGCTTCATGTATTCTTCCTTTTTCTCTTCATGATAGTGAATAATGTGTTAAAAGGAACAAAACCAAAATATCAAGTTGATTCAGACATGCCAACATGTATGATAATGAAGGTGGAACTGTTGGTCATTTGAAGTGGGAGACTGGGTTTGTAAAGAGAGACTATCAAACATGCTTGGCCCCAACCATTAATGATCTATTAATAATATCATTTTTTAACCGTTTTTTTTTTTGGGAAGACAATAACCTAATATATGTGTGTGTGTGTGTGTGTGCGTGCTTGTGTGTGTTTATATCCTGTTGACTTTGATTAGCTCAGAAAATCGTCATGGGTTCTCCCTCCACCATTAATACTGGCCGCCATGTATACCCTATATCGTGTGTTGAAAAATGGCGTTAAACCCTACAACTATTTCTTTCAGAAACTCAAATGCAACTACAGTACATAGAATTATGGGGGATTTTTTCAAATTCAACTCCAGTACAAATATAGGATTTTGGGGGATGGAGAAGAAAGATAGAGCTTTTTTCAGCACTAATGATAACAAAAGTACAGTTGACACTCGATTTATGCCCTAGAGGTGTTCCTGAAGTTATGGCAAAAATCAAAATTGGCATAAGTTAAAAATTAATGATATTTCTTCACATTATGCCAGAGGGCCAGTCCTTTTCACAAGATGAATGTAATAACAAGGATTAACTGTTAATGATTCACACTGGCCTTGTGTTTGTTTTCTTAAGTCTAGCCTTTACTTCAGGTATAAGGCATATCACAGGGAGAAATGGTGCTTCCCATGTGCGCTCGCACATTTGGGAATGTGGGTGGGGGTCAGTAGAACCATTTTTCAATTTCTGTTGTCAGCCAGTTATGTCAAAATCAGATTTTATACCTGACCTCTTTTCTTTTAATTGCTGCTATTTAAACTGCCCAAGGGATAATTTTATATCAGTTCCAATTATTAAAAATTACTGTTTATACATACTGTGTGAACTAGGCTTAGATGGAACGTGTTTTTTATATATTAAAAAAAATTGTTGAAACTTGTGTTTTTATGAAACATGACCATGTCAAGGGTTTAGAATTATTTTTAAGATGGCTTCTATTTGATTATAGTCATCTCAATTTCACCTAGGACAGTGGTGACTTGATTTAGATTGTGACATGTTAAGGCATGTATGTCAACATCTTGAAAATACTCATTTCATCAACACAATCAAAGTTTCCTCAGGTAAACAGTTTTTTTTTTTAACATGCCCAAAATGCTCCTCACAGTGAATAATGGCCCCAGGTGTGGGGCTATCATATTTGTTTTTTTTTAGCGCTGCTGGTGTAGATACAAGATTGTGAATTGACTGTTGCATCTTACTAGGCCTACTGCCTATTTTTCATAACTCACACGTTTAACACTTTTCCCAGGATTTAAAATATCCATTGGTATGTCTGGAAAAGCACCAACTTTTAGTCTAGGCCTATTTGTGTATCCTATAGCTGCCATTTTTTAAGTATCCCTCTCATAACATTCCTTAGCGAAATGTAATGAGTACAGAGTGCTATATGGTGTTGCATTGAAATCGACTCGCTTGTAACAATGTATCCAGACTTTCTTTATACCTTTATCATTTGGAAAAGAAGAAGAAAAAAATGTTTTTCACAGCCTTTTCTTAATGTGCTATTTATACCCGTAAGCAATGCAAAATAGAACTGTCTTTTACTCTGGCACCAGACGGGATGCTGGGCTACTATGATGTCACATCATGAAAGTAACTGAATATGAGCAGAAAGTTTGCATATGAGGTCACAGAAGTTCAGCTGCTAGAAGATATGCCAATATTTAAATATTTGTATTATGGTCGCAGATGATTCTTTAGAATAAGGTTTTCTTCTATAGTTCTTTTATTATTATTCTGTCTTGCCATTTGTTTCTGGTCTCTTTTAAAAGTGTATAAAAATTGGAGAATGGGACCTTTCTTTAGAAATGTGAGATCTTCCATGAGTTTCCTAGTAAATCATTACTTTTTTTAAAAAAATTACTTTGTGATTATGTGAAATTTCAGGATAAATGGGAAAAACTTAGGTGCATGTGTGTCAGAGTGTGTGTATGACAACTCTTGACCAGCAGCTATTGACTAGCTGTCCTATGAGGTTCCCTCTTCCATTTTTTCTAGTTATATTGTTTTTGACCAGTTATGTTTTGCGTTTTTTTACTTTGAAAAAGCAACATAATTTTTATTTCCCCCCCCCCCCCAAAAAAAAAGAAAATGTGATTGGGGTTAATATTTTTGCTTTGATTAGAACAAATTTGCTAGATTTCCTTTGCCTGGGTTTTGCATTGATTTTGTTCGTGCATTTTTAAACAGGCGTGTAATCCTCTCCACAGGCATTATGCCTTGTAGCAGGTTGCCTTATAAATTTGGAAGATTTGAAGTGATCTTTGCCAGGAATCAATATTTTTGGTATTTTTCATATATGCAAGCCATGCTGTTGTAAAATTTAATTGATCACTTTAATATGTGTACATGTCTGGACTGGGCAATGCCTTAGTTCAGATCTGTTACACAAGTTTATTTATCAGTGTATAGGAATAAAGAAACATATATACACAATTTAAAAGTTTGATGTGAAAATTTATTTATTTTCATGTACTGAGTGCTAGCCAGGACTTGACAACAGGCTGATCCCAGCACATGTTGTCTGTAAAAAGCATATAATAAACTGGTATAGCTATTGGATTGTTGATGTATTGGTGGTTCCTCACAGTGAGTGTAAGTCAAGACAAAAACTGTTGCTGGCAGTACACTTATTGTACAGGATATCCATATGATGTATTTTAAACTTCCTAAAGTAGAGAACCAAGAAATGGAAAACTCAGATGAAGTAGAAGAATTAGAGACTGAGTAATGCCATCAAAATGGGACAACTCATGGGTTACTTTGTTATAGACAAGGGTGAATTTACTAATACATGTAATGGAAATCAAAGAGAAACATGGAAAATGACCACAAAAATGACCACAAAAAGCACCAAAAACATTGAAAACAATGATTAAAGAGCCAGACTTTCATGACATTGATGCTGTACGAGAGAAACAGCCTTCTGCTGTGGAAAACATAAAGAAAGTTGATATTCAGAGGAGTGGATGAAAATACTTTTTCAAATCATCAAAACTTGTTTGAAAGAATCAGAAAAAATATTGCCATTTATCAGACAAATCTGGATAAGTACAGTAATGTGTACATTCACCAAAAAGGTCAAAACAAAACATCTGGAACAAAACAATGAAATTCAAAACCTGGGAAAATAGCAATAAAACCACAACAAGCCTGGGAAAAGATTAATAACACCAGAACATGACAGAGACCAAACAGTAACAACAAAGAATTCTGAGACTAGATGAAGCAAAAGAAAAACTTAAGAACAAAAGACACATTCAACAAAATGTGCACTTTTTTCATTGAACCTCTTAGCTGTGTAGAATGAACAGTCAATCATAATCAAACATCAATAAAGAATGAAATAAAACTGTATGGCAGTGGATTACCCAGTAAACAATGAACTAAAGGGACTTTTATTACTGAAGATGGGGGAGGGGATGTGATGAGTATCTCATTATCATCTGGGGAATGGGGGATCTTTGAACTGACCAATGTGGGTATATGTGAAGAGGTGAACATCTCCATTCATATAGTAAATATACAGAAATAACACATCTAAAACAGACAATTTGTATACTAATACAAGCATAATCTAGATGGTTAAATATTTTGTAAAGAGGCAGAAAAAATAGGGTTCTGTTCTTGAAGCTAGAAATGATAATGGTGTGAGGCCAAGCCAGTGCTGTCCAACCTTTTTGACACTATAGGCCACTGAAAAAAATTCTTTAAGCCAAGGATGCAGCAGAAAACTTTAAAACAATGTCTATAAAAATTATTCACAATTTTTTACCTGGTTAAGAAGATGTAAAACCCCAGCTATTAATGGGAGTAGCACAGTACCACCTCAGTTCTGCTGATCGATTGTTTTGTAGGAAAATATCACTCGTTAATGAGGAGTTACTATGTTCTGAATCAGTAGTTTTCATTCTACATTTACTTCATAAAAGTTCATGTATATAGATGTGGAACATAATTTTTTTAATGCTTTACTATTTTCTCTGCCAGTTATACTGTCCACCATGTATAGCTTATCATGCACTACAAAAATGGGGGGCCCCGAATGGCCAAGAGGTCTTAAGCGCTACCCGTTGCAGATCACAGCCATCTCACCTCTGTCCACGTGGGTTCAAGCCTCAGATTCAGCCAATGTGGGTACATGAGTAAGCTTGCCAGCAGCTTTTCGTGGGTCGGTGGTTCTTTCTGGGTTTTTTCCACAGATTCTTCCAATAATACTGGCTGCCATGTATAGCCTATCATGTGCTGAAAATTTGTAACAGTGTTACATGTTTAGGGTCCAATAAACAGTAACACAGAAAAAGTGAAAACAACAAGCTTTGTAAAATTTAACAAATAATTTATTTCCCTGAAAAAAGATCATAAAAAATGGAAAAAGAACTTAGTTTTAAGAATCTTTTCCAAAAGTAATCTAAAAATAATCCACAAATTAAATTACAAAAGTTCTAGTAATGAAATGTTCTAATAAATTCATGTTGATGTCCTGTTGGAAAATTCAAGATGGAAGATGATGATGTATGCTGAAGTCTGTTTTGTGCGTATCTACAGTTGAATGTAGAAACACAATTGGAAATCCATAAAAAAAATTTGCTAAACTGCCTTTGTCTAAGAATTATGTATGAGTACATCAAATATTTCCAGAGATACTAATTTGTCATTTAAAATCCAAATGAACTGAAGAAAAGTTAACATGGATTCAAGAACTTGACTTCACGTCAGTTTTAAAAGCCCAAAACTCACTATTTTTCACTGAACAAAGATTATATCATATTCTGATACGCAGTTTTAAAAAAATCTAATCATGAATGTAGGGAAGGAGTCACATGATCATTTATATCATGTGCTACTAACATGACCCGGATTAGAACCAATCATTCCCATTACAAGAATAAAAAGTTGTATTCTTCTTCACTAGTCCCATCTTGACCTTGACAACAACCAATCATTTCAAAATAAAAATAAAACTTCTTTATGTGGCAGTCACAAACCTTAAATGAAGGTCAGGATATAGGTGAACATTATTTGTTTACTAAAGAAAATTCAGGTCAACCAGTTTTCTGTAAAAACCTCATTTCTGGTGAAAAAATTTACATTATAATACATGTAATGAAAAACAAAAAAACAACAATTTAAAACTTACAAACAATATTAAATTAAAACAAATATATATCATATCAGATATACATAAGAACACTATAATGCATTTCATTGATCACATTGAAAGTATTTTCCATAGCTGTTCTTTAAAAATGTCCTGTTAATTAACTGTAATTAACAATCATTTTTTTTAAACTGTACTTAGCATGATTTTTATTGAATCATCAGTATACTTTCATTTCTTTTACATTTTGTTTTAAATGTATACTGAAAATAATGTGATACATCTTTTATAATATCTGTCAAAAATTGCAGGATGAAATTGGAGAACATGTTCGACAACCCAAATCAGCCATTGTAAGCAGCCAAAATGAAGACTGTAATAATACCACAAGCAACTTACAAGAAACCCCTGAAGGGATGAGGAACAGAGAATCAGGTATAGAGTATATTTGTATCTTGTACATGTATATGGTGCAATGAAGTCCAGTATAATAATATTTTTCTGGTACACGTACAGTGGTCCCTTGATGTAATCAAGTCCCAGTATAATAATATTTTTTGGTATCATAATCTGGTACATGTTCAGCGGTCATTTGATGTAATAAAGTCCCAGTATAATAATATTTTTTGTATCATAATCTGGTACATGTTCAGTGGTCATTTAGTGTAATGAAGACCAATATAAAAATATTTGTATCTGGTACATTCACATTGGTCACATGGTGTAATCAAATTCCAGTTTAATTTTGTATCATCGCTTATATGAACAATGGTCCCTTATTAATAATATTTGTATGTAGTACATGTACAGTGGTTTCATGGTGTAATGAAGATAGATGCAATGTACGCAGCCTTTTACTGCCAACATGATCAGTTCCCCATCTCTTTCTCTCGATTCATCAAAAACTTAACAAAAGGTTTAGTACATGCTTTCTCACCTGCAAACTGTATCACATCTCTGTATTCAATGGACCTTTATTGAGTGGCCCATCTCACAAGTAACCACACAAGTGTTCAACCAATTAGTTTGTTATACTGTTTTGATGGTCAACACATTTACTTGTGTGCATAACCTGCATTTACCACAGGAACAGTGAAAGGGAATGGCATCTCATGTTATTTAGGTGTATCAAACACAGTGAAAGGCAATGTCATCTCATGTTATTTAGATGCATCAAACACAATGAAAGGGAATGGCATCTCATGTTATTTAGATGCATCAAACACAATGAAAGGGAATGGCATCTCATGTTATTTAGATGCATCAAACACAAGACCACTTTGTGTGGCAGCAACTAGTGGAGGTTTTCTACTGATATAGCAATGGATATTTGTGTGGATGAGGGTTTTAGTGATTTGACAGCACAAGATTTCTTTTATTTCCATTCACCATGAGGGTTACTATGTGTTATTTGAAGTTCTGATTTTTCTGAGTGTTGTCCCAGAACATGCACCTCATTTTATTCCGAAGTGCCATATCCAGAATGTTACATTAAAGTTTCTAACTGAGGGGGAACAACTGTAGATTGATTCTGTTAAGAGTTTGTTCCCTTTGACTGCAAAATAGTTGTAAGCCTTTATGATCATATTAGTTGTAAAACTGTTGCCAACACCTCCCCAGTCCAAAGTTGGATTCATTTTGTATGGCTTGAAAATCACACAGATCCTTGATTTGCAACAGAACAATGTAAACATGAAAGCAATAAATATAAATCAGACCATTTGTGTTGTTCTATATGAATTCCTTCTTATATAAGCATGTATTCAATGTGGGATCCAGGATTAAGGGTTGTCTTCCTTGTTTGTACGCAGTTGTCAGTATCTAATTTTGATGTGAACCAGTTTATTTTACCTTCACAATGCATGGAGGAAAATGGTATTTATCATTCTTAATGTTGTGGAGTTAAGTTACAATGATGTTCTTTGTCAAGTTGTCCGATGAGTGTGCAAGATGTTCTAGTGCTGTTGTACTAGATCAACATAATGTAACTGTAAACAAGTCTACTTTTAGCTTGCCTGCCATATGATGCAGTGCACACCTGCCCCTTGATAACTTGTGGATAATGTGGAGTCCTAGTTTCAGAGGACTAACAAATTTTAGAATGGGATGCCATCACATGTGTACCAGTGGACAGATTGTAGGGATGATTGCAACATTAAACATTTGGGTCCCCTTTCATGGATTTGGGAATTCTTCATAGTATTTGAGGGAATTTTTGAACAGACAGGTTTATGATTCCAAACCTCCTAAACCTGATTACTCTTAATTAAATAGGAAACAAATATTTAAGCTTAATCATCCGACATTAAAAGCATGAAACAGAATGTCGTAAGACGTTTTGGTTTATTAAAAGTAATACTTTTCTGGTTAATCAAGTACATCTTAGTTGATTGAGTGCCAACGATTTCATGATCAATATTTAGTACCAAAAAGTTAAATTATTATATCTACTGATTCGGAATAACTCCAAAATATTAAAATTTAATGATACAATTATAGAATGACTATGCTAAATTAACGGAAATATGAAGAATACTTTTTTATTTATGCCTTTCGTGCCTTTTTTAAATGGAATTTAGCTGTGATAAAATCGACCTGTTTTGCAGAGTAAGCAAAAAGTGAATGTGAACCTTTTGAATTTCCTGGATGAAATGATCGAAAGTATGGGCTTATTTTGTGTTCCAGAAAAAGGGTAATGGTCTTGCAAATAAATTTGATCTAAACCTGACAAAAGTATGTGTGTAAATGATTTGCATTTTTAACTTAGCTTTAGTGATTTTTGTGCTATTGGTGTGGCACTTTTTAGTGTAGCACTTTCATGTTGAAGACATGTCCCACCCAGTCACACTATCCTGACACCAGGCCGTCCAGTCCTAACTTTAACCTCTTAATGTTGAGCGCCAAGCGAGGCAGCTGTTAATACCATTTTTATCAGTCTTTGGTATGACTTGACCATGGTTTGAGCCCATTACCTCTCACATTATAGGTGGATGCTATCACCACTTCTGCCACCAGTGTGGTCACCTGACAAAAGTGTTTTGCAAGTTGTGCATGAAAGAATACACATTCATTGGTTAGTAGAAGACACATTTACACACATTCATTGTTTAGTAGAAGACACATTTACACACTATGTAACAAAAGTGTTTTTGTTTTGATTTTATGATCTATTTTTGGCGAGACACCTTTTTATTTATTTTGAAAAAAACAATATACAGATAAATAAATAGTTTCATATAATAATATGGACTTAAAGGGTCAGTCACATTAAAAGGTCAATCACATTAAAAGGTCAATCACATCACATTTATGTCCATTTTAAAAAAAAATTCTGTAAACAATGTCAATGTATAACAGAAATTAGGATAAAGGAGACATGTTTATATTCATTTATAAGTTATATGAGATTTAGACAAATTGCACATATTTATTGTGCTGCCAGCAACTAATATTTCTTCCAAGTTTTTTCCAGCTCTGCAGTCAGTTTTCAAAATAAAAGCTGTCTCAGCTGAAAATTTTGAATGTGATGGTGTTCTTCCATAAGAAAGTGAAGTCTTAGTCTTGCTCTGAATGTTGATTGAATGACCGTTGTACGTGAAGTTGTAGTCTTGCTCTGAATGTTGATTGAATGACCGTTGTACATGAAGTCGTAGTCTTGCTCTGAATGTTGATTGAATGACCGTTGTACGTGCATGTGTTACCTTAGTCGACATGCTGAAGACTTGAAAATGGGAGAATTTCTAGTTATAAAAGACTACTGTTGATGTTAAAATTCATCTCTTTGATCATAATTAAGTAGTTCTAGTCATTATCTACGATAAAGTCATTAAATCATTTGCATGATAAGTGATTTTACCTGTTCAACTTTTCTTAGCTTCTTGTTATAAACAAATGAACAATGTTTTGATACTTGTTTCCTTACAAGTCCTTGTTTAAAGCAGTTGAACATGAGTTTGATTTAAAAATTTATTTAAAGAAATATAACAAACAACAATCCTAAATATTTCAGGCTTATTACAAAACCTTTGTTACATATCAGTTAAAACCTAGCTAAAATTGATGTACTACTTTGATAATTTTTGTCATACTGCAGCCATATTTAAATCGCTTAATAAAATATGTACTGTCAACTATCAAAACAGCTATTCAACAAAAATTCTCAAATTATGTGAGGAATATATATGTTGCTGGTGACCTGTCTGTGCTCTTTTCAGCTTTTTGATGATGCATGTATGTTGGAGAATCCTAATATTTTTGCAGGATCTAAGTAAGCTATGGGGTAAATCAGGCAAAATGGTCACCTTAGAGTGTCATTGTATCAGAACAGGTTCAGGTTATGACGCTAAACCTATCCCATTCACAAGGTGTACTTGCATCGAGTTTCTGACATTAACCCTATACCATTTTGTTCTGACATTAACCCTGTACAATTTTGTTCTGCTAACTTTGTGCCAGTTTTCCATTCAAAGAAGAAAGTAAAATGATAGAAAATGAAGAGGTTTGTTTTGTAGTCAAGTTTTGATTTTGATTTGATGAACACAAATGCCAGAAATTACAATGTCAGTATAATTCCTGTCTAAAATTAATGCTGGAACCTTGAAATACAGGTCCAGAATGGTTTTGTTTGTCCACTCTTAAGCAAATAATGACCCAGTGGACATAACCAGGCTCATTACTGATAAAATCAATCATTTTATTCAATATTTTATCATATAAGCATATGAAAACAGTTTTATCATATAAGCATATGAAAACAGTTGTATCATATAAAATTATAAGCATATGAAAACAGTTGTATCATATAAAATTATAAGCATATGAAAACAGTTGTATAATATAAAATTATAAACATATGAAAACAGGTCTTTCGCTAAGGCAGTTGTAGCAGATTTCTTTTTTACTTTACATTTTTTCAAGTAAAAAAGAAAATATTCAATATTTTTAAAATAAACTTTCAATAATATTACATCATTTAATAATCTTGCATGAAAATATTTGGTCACTTTAGTGACGTAAGTGGTTAGAGTATCTGCTTTTGATACTGTATATTGCGGATTCAAGCCTCTGCCAAGCCATACCCAGAACTTTTTTAAATGGTATTAACAGTTGCCTTGATTGGCGCTCAGCATTAAGAGGTTAGTGTTAGGAATGGTCGGCCTGGTGTCAGGATAATGTGACTGGGTTGGACATGATGCGACTTGTCTATGGCATGATGCCCTGGTGCTAGACATCACTATAAATTGCCACACTGCAGTCATTGTAGTTATATAACTGAAAAGTTGTTCAAGTTATGTTACAAATCCAAATCACACACACATGAAAATATCCAAAAATGTTATTGTCCATTTACAATTTTGAACATTCTACACTGACTTCACCAATTTAGCCTATTCTGGATTATCCAGATGTTATGATTAAATGCATTTACAAGCTATGACAAGTTTTTACTTGACAAATATCACTTCTGACAAAAGGTAGTCTAAAGTTAGTATGTTCTTCTGAGAGAGGGACTGATATAAGGTGAAGTTGTTTGTATTGGCAACATGCGCATTAGAGGGAATTTTGGAATACCTCATTAATACTTTCATGTACTATGGCTGATATCTTTTTTCATGTGGTAATTATCAATATTGTGATAAAATGACTGCTTCCAAGTGCTAGAAAAATGAGGCCAAACTAGGTCAATGTAATCTAACTTTAGCAAATAATAATAAAATAAGGTAAATTAAATTTACCAGATTAGATTATGAATTTAAAACAGCTTATTTTTTCCTCAAATTTACCTGGTCAGTCCAGGTGTAAAATTTACCATGGGGATCATCTAGCAGTCTTTTGAGGCCCACATCATGCAAGGCCAACTTGGATACTCTGTAACCCAAATTACACCCATCAATAAGGTATGTTAGTTTAACAAGTCCTAAGATATTCAAGGTCTGTTTCAAATAACAATGATAACCAATGAATACATAGTAAATTTATTTTCTTAAAAATCAAACATTATGATAAGTATGAAAGTTTGTTTCAACCTGTGAAAAAAGGTAAACTTATGGTTCGAATCTAGTAGTACATGATGATGATAGATTTCTTGCGGATCTAGAAGATTGGAGCGATCATCTTAATTTTGCAAATAATGTGTAAATAAATTGTGAAAAAACTTGGACAAATGGGGGGAAATTACATCAAGGTGTAGACAAATTCATTTGTAATAATTGGTGAAAATTTCATGGATTTTTGTTGTATATAAGAAGAGAAATTAAGGTAAGAGCGAATGCATGTGCATGATGTTTACAAAATGTTCCAAACAGGTAAAATCTCTCTGGGGCAAAAGCAGCTAGACACAGCTTAGTGTTGCTAGAGCATAGCAGCAGTGATAATGATAACAGTGCTGGGGCTGAATGAGTTAACCCTTAAATTGCTAGTCGTGACAGTAGTTGCACTGTCGGTCGATGTCTCATAGTGCTTGTCGCAACTGAAGCCATTTTGTAGATAAGCAACAATGTACACATCCTGTTACTTCTACTAGCCATGACTGCTTAAAAAACTATATTTGATTGGTTTATAAAGGCCTGGAACAGACATTACATTGTACTTTGCTATGCATTTAGCAAAGAAGTTTTACAATACTTTCTTTTGAGCATGTGGTACCTGGAAAAAATTAAAATTGCTGACAATGAATATGATGGTGATTTCTTGCAACAAATACTGGCTTCTGATAGTGATGACAGTGATTTTGAAGAATTTGAGGAGGATGAAATTAATGGAGCTGGCGAAGTGTTGATGGAAATACCCCACTGGAGTCTGATTACATGCTCGCTTGACGTGAAAAGATGGCATGCCTGTCAACCCCACCTGTAAATGCAAATATGTTAAGCTTACACATGTGTCTTGATGCTAATCTTAAAGTTTAGACATCCACCATCCTTTTTCACATAGGGTTTGTGTATCTACTGTGTATATTTATTGAAATACATGCAATTTAAAAACTGCAGTTTTTTTTCCTCAATTCAGCACTGAGGGATATTGTACTGCAAAACAATGTAGGACATTAAGGGTTAATAAGTTACACTTAAATTTTAGATCATTTGTTGCAATAAAGTTAAAAGCCAACAAAATCTGCAATGACCCCATGACTTTGTTATCCAAATACTGGATTGTCTCTGCAAGTTTACTAATTTCTTTGTTGTGAAGAATGTCTTGGTTGATAAGTGTTTTAAAGATACTTTGTGGCAAACAAGTGCAGATTTTTAAAAATTCTTAAACCCATTTGAGAAAGGATTATTCACTTTTGCAGTCTTTGCATTCATGAGATCAGAAGTCACACCAGTAATCCTGCTAGATGTGCTGTATTCCAGTCAAGGGAATTATTTTCTCCATTTTTTCATTCAAGTTAGATTCACAGTTGATCTTTTGTGTTCTGTCTCTTTCCCTTTCGTGGCTAATGGTTCTTTGGGTACACAATTTTCATCTTGAGATCACATTCTAGTTCAGCAAGCATTGAGGTTAAACATCTGGATGACATCTTGCTGAGATCTTATGGAAATCGCATGAGAGCTCGCAAGATATGGTGAAACTACTCCGTCATAACATTGCCTATGCTAGTCTGGTTCTCTGTTTCGTATGCTCCATATAGCCAAGTGCAACACAGGCCACAGGGAGCATATGAAACAGTGTAAAGACTATGATTCTGTTGGAAGTATACACACTGTGGAATGGCCACATCCATTGCCTTGGATATCAAATAAACCCTGATTGCATTTTGCAAATCCTTTGCATAAAAAAACATATGGCAACAAACATGTGCATCAATTTTCTACAGCACGCATCACTGATGCACATATGTACATTAAGGGAAACACTGTTTTAGATTCAGAATGCAATTTTGCATTTAAAAATGAATTAGTTTTATTTGGAGAATCAACATCAAAACTACTGATGCATTTTAAGCTATTGCAAATTTTCTGCTCATCCTTAAGAATACCTGAGAAGACTGCCAGCCAGTTCTGAAATTTAAGATCAATATAAACTTTAGAACTTGCTTCTTGATAATGACCCCTATGTGCGAAACTTAGCTCTTCATGCATCTAGTACATCTTTTGCTTGGTTCCAATGCTATTGTTGATCACATCTGCAACTGTGTGATAAACCACTGATTTATATTTGATGTTTTCAGTGTTTGAACAGTCAAGCGAAATGAGTTGACTTAACACAAGACAACATGACTGCAAACTCTCAACTCCTGCTGTCACAATAACACATCATAGTTGTACTCCCTCATCAATTTGAGCACCATAGTAATGTGGCATAGTTTACCTTGCTTGTATCCTGATTGTCGCTTTTAATTGGCAGTAATTGTCTATGCCCATATCCCACATAAAACTTTAAAGAGGCACAAAAACCATTGGTTGATTTCAAGCCAGTTTCTCATTATTATGGGTAGTTCAAACAATCACAATTTAGATTACATACAGGAAAGATTGCAGCACAAAGGGAGAAAATTCACTTTGATAGTGCCAGAAATAGTGGAAATATTAAATTTGAAAATGATGTAAAATGACGAGAATCAGACACTAGAAAATTACCTTACAGGTTATGATTGGGAAAATGAATTTAGTTGCATAAGTATTTATAATTCTGAGTTTGTTCAAATTGTTTTTGTTAGTTTTTAAATGTACAGTATTCTAAGGAAGGAATGTACATATTGGGCAAGAAAAATATGCCAGCATGTTTGCATTTTCACAGGAGGTTAATGGTTACAAGAGACATGACAAGTGGAATTTCTGACTTCCTAAAATACAATTATTTCATGTGTTGAAGATTTGAATTATTCAATGTGAATTTCATAATGGATTGTATGGATTATAAATGACATGAAAATGCAAATTGGTAAGATAATCATTTAGTTTTACTTTTATGCTTGAGCTTTATTTCTGCTTATTGCATACCATTATGTAAATAATTGTATTGATAACAGGTATGACATATTTCAGCTTAACTAAAGGAACACAAAGCAAAAAATAACTTTTATTGCTTGTAAAAATCAGTGAGTGCAGTCAGCACTGGTATGAGAAGAAGCATTGTCTTTGGTGACCCCTATTCATGTATACTGTAGTTCACACCTAGCTGTTTGCCTCAGGGGTTAGTCAAGTTGAGCAGGTAGGATATGCTTGTCATTGAACCAGTATGTGTTAATACAAAGCAGGTCAACATTTAATTGATCATGACAATGCAACCACATTACTGCAAAGCAAAGATCACACAGTTGGTTCTTACTGTAATTAAGTTGTTACAAGAACACTTGTGGACATTTATGTAAAAGTTAATTGATTCCTTTCATGTTAGAATACAAGATGGCATAGCACATTTATGATAATTACAGTGGATATGAAATTAAAAGATAAAACTGAAACCCAACTAAAAGATAACTGAATAATGAATTTCAAATCACAAGATTTTTGAAATTGATATTATTTCTAAAAGTATTTCTACCAGTATGCATTACTGATATTTAATTGATATATCATGATTTATTTTTTATGTATAGTAGTAAGAATTTTAAAAAAAAATAGAAGAAAATTTAATAAAAATATGTTTTAATAAAAGTTATGAATTTCATGATTTTGATGCTGACTGGTTTTTGACAATAAAAGGAGTTAAATATCAAGGTTTCATTTACCAGTTTCTATGGTGATTATATTCGTGTTCAGCAAATACTGGCCTGTTTTGGAGGTGAGGTGGCGTGGGTATTTTTAATAAGAAAAGTTAGAATCTAAATATACTCCTGAATTATTAGAAAGTTTGCAAGTTATCTGGTCATGTAATAAAAAGGGAGTGGTGTGGTATTTTAACATTTCATTGTGCCACATAGGTATGTTTCTTATTTGGTCATACCTGTAATGTAGTAGAGCAGAATGAAGAGATTTTTCAGTTTGTAAAGGTTTAACTTTGAAGTGATCCAAGCTAAATACATTGTAATCTTCAGTTTTCTCCCATGTTTTGATTGACTGCTCGCAGTACTCAATCATAAGATCACATATTTCATTAGGTTTCAGTTGTCAAACAAAATTTCACTTGTAATAAAGGTAGAGAACTGCTTGTGAATATGTGGATTATTTATGGAACATTTATTTCCCTTGTTGAAGTATTGTATCATCCTAAACTGTTGCATGACTCTTTGATAAGCCATGTGGAAAAATCAAAGTTGGGGGGGGGGGGGGTAGCGGGGGTTAACCTGAATCTTGATGTATGTCAGCATTGCATGTGAAGACACTTAAGCTCCAAGATTATGCAAGTTCTTTTTATAAAATTTGTATTGATATATCCAGTTCTCATCTCCATGTCTACATTTAAGTTGATGTATATTGCACAAAACACCGTGAAGAGAATGGACCCAGATGCACCATTACATTATTTGCATAAATCACTGGTTAGTGGTTGACCATACATTGTACCTTGAGCGGTGGTGAATGGAACTTTGTCTTAATTATTTTGTCAAAGACTAGCTGTTAGTCGTCTTACTGGAATGTTGTTCATAGAAGCAAGAGTAGTTTAATGTGATGTAGGCAAGGTTGTCTTATGCTGTGGTACATTATATACAGAAAAAACTTAATTCAGCTAGCTATGTCTATACCTGTGTTATATCATGGACCATATTATACTGAGATTTTGTACAATGGAATTCATGACCTTAATCATGTTATATCATGGACCATATTATACTGAGATTTTGTACAATGGAATTCATGACCTTAATCATGTTACATCATGGACCATATCATACTGAGATTTTGTACAATGGAATTCATAACCTTAATCATGTTACATCATGGACCATATTATACTGAGATTTTGTATCATGGAATTCATGACCTTAATCATGTTATATCATTGACCATGTTATACTGAGATTTTGTATAATGTTATTTGTGACCTAACTCATGTTAAATCATTGACCATGTTATGCTGAGATTTTGTTCAATGGAATTCATGACCTTACTGATATCAAGGACCATGTTATACTGAGATTTTGTATAATGGAATTCATCACCTTACTGATATCAAGGACCATGTTATACTGAGATTTTGTATAATGGAATTCATGACCATACTCATGTTATATAAAGGACCATGTTATTATAATGTTTTGTAATGGAATTGATGACCATACCTATGTTATATCAGGGACTATGAGATGCCTGATTATGGATCCATACCATACCCATGTTATATCAGGTACCATGTTATAATGTGGTGCTTTATAAAGAGATTCATGACTATACCCATGTTATATCTGGGACCATGATATGCTTTTATAATGGTATCCATGACCATACCAGTGTTATATCAGATACCATGTTATATGGAGGTGCTTAATAATGGTTTATCAGGGATGATGAGGTGATTAATAATGACCCAAGTTTATATGTTCTGTAGCATAACTGGACCAAGGATTGATTGATTTCAATCAAATTTGGCAGTCCTCTTTTTAATGACTAGAACTTAAGCGAGTTTGATTTTCAGCATTTGATGATGCTATTTACTTGTACTGTGGCCTCTGATTGCCAATCATCCAGACTTTGGTTTTCACATCATTATATTACTGAGGTTTCTAGGATTTCAACCATGTATTGAGAATCAATTTTATAATGATGAAACATTGATTGTATTCAGTTCCTTTCACTCCATGACATCATGTTCAGCATTCATATAAGTTTTACAACTTATTAATGACTATGATGAATTTCAGCTGCCTCACTAGGCGCTCAACATTAAGAGGTTAGTGTTAGGACTGGTCGGCCTGGTGTCAGGATAATGTGACAATGTGGGACATCATGCTACAGGTCTGTGGCATGATGCCTCACTGCTGGACATCACTATTAACTGCAACACTGCAGAGATTGTAGCAGTATGACTGAAAAATTGTTATAGCTATGTTTAAAAATCCAAATCACACAGACAGACAGACAGATGCACAACAGTAGTTGGCAGCACCATAGAGTTGACGTTTTTAAAGATTTTTGTGTGGAATTTTTGCCTAATGTTTATTAATTGGACCCTTTCTTATCCAGAAACAACTTGAAAACCTGTATATTTGCAAAGGTTTTTAACAAGTTTACAGGGATCAACATTAGTGCTTGAGATCTTATAGCTTAGATATATTTTGACTCTAAATAAAAAGGTTTGAAGTAACTAATAATACATGATTGAATTGATTAATTGTCATGCTTATTTAATTGTAATGTTAATTTACTTAAAACATGTTAACCGTAGTAAAGTCGTATATCTTTTAGGAAAAATTGTATATCATCAATATAACTTCAAAATAGAACCAAGATTCAGAATTATTAGATACCTTGTAAATATAGCAAAAAATAACAAAAAGATGGTCAAATGACTTTATTTTAAATTAACTACAATTTTTAGATTTCAGTACAAGTCTTTTGATCCTAAATCAAAATGGGCCTGATCGGACATTCAGTTGTAGCCACCAGAACTGCCCTCTTGAAAATCTTGTTATAGCTACTCTGCTTGAATGAAACATGTCTCAACAAAATAGGGATTTCACCAGACATCTTTCTTATGGTGTATTATTTATAGTTACCGGTAGTCATACATGTAAATGATGTCAAAGTGCCATTGAATATAGTTATCATTATAGCCATCTTGAAAATCATTATTGCTGCCACTTAAGAGTTTTAACCTAAAGGTGTTTCCTGATGTTTAGTTGGTCCTAAATGTAATGGTGCCAATCTTAAGAGTTTTCACCTAAAGGTGTTTCCTGATGTTTAGTTGATCCTAAATGTAATGGTGCCAATCTTAAGAGTTTTCACCTAAAGGTGTTTACTGTTGTTTAGTTGATCCTAAATGTAATGGTGCCAATCTTAAGAGTTTTCACCTAAAGGTGTTTCCTGATGTTTAGTTGGTCCTAAATGTAATGGTGCCAATCTGATATCCAATATGGCTGCTATGATGGCAGTTTGGAAAGTCCTGGTCTTGCTTTTCATCAAGAAAGAGGGAGCTTCACCAGAATACATCTAATGATCTCTTGTTGGTCTGAAATGGTGTAGATCTGACATCCAGTAATGGCACTGCTGTGGCTGTCTTGAAAATCGTGATTTTGCTCAAGAATATCAAAGAAGATATGGATTTGTCTTTGATTCCAGGAAGTTCTTCTTATCCAGTTGAGTGTCAGTCCTTTTATGGCACTCTTGTTTTTATTATTCTCTTCCAGACATCAGATGAGCTAGCTGATCACTGATGAAAGCTTAATCAGTTATCATAAAGTTCAAAACAGCATAGGAAATGTCAGTACTATTTTCACTTTGTTATGAGGATACTTTTTCTGCAAGGTGTTTGGTTACATGCAAATGTCAAAAGCAAAATAACATTCCATAAAATTACACCCAGATAGTGTAAAAATACCCTCAGATAGTGTAAAATTATCAGATTTCCAGTCCTCTCTTCAGGTCCATGAAATAGCCAAGTAATCACTTTTCACAAGATTTCAACCCATTTGCTTGGGAGGAAATGAAAGTTTTCAAGCCATGAATTTTCTTCACAACACTCATTAAAGTTCTATTAGTGTTTTAAATACAAAAAGCTGCATGTTAGCTTGACATGCTGTGGAAATATCGACAGATTTACCAATACTGTTTGTTATCAGAACTCTTAGATCTTGGGTTACCGTATATAATCTCGTACAAGTCAAATCCAACTGCAAACTGCACAGACCCAGATCTGCCATTCCATAATGCATTGACATATCTGGGTCTGTGCAGTTTGTTACAAGTAATCAGTAGAACAAACAGCATAGGTTGATCTGCAATGCATTATGCTAAGGCACATCAGAATCATTGATGTATGCAGTTTGACTAAACTTATAAGTGATTATACATGGTGTGTTGATTGATTTTCAGGAAATTTCAGTTTATGAATTGAAGTGCTTTACAGCTGAAATCTGCAGATTGGTTTTCTTTACAAATTCAATGTACCGATATGAAGTTGAATTTTTTTCCTTTGATGTAACACCAAAATGATCCTTCCATTACATTTAATGGTTGAGCTTGCATGTGCCAAGAAATTATCTTTGTATGCATCACATTTTCACTCTGGCATTATAATTACTGTTTTGTCTAACCTGCACAGCATAAGTGATTTGTAATTGTCATTGGCATCAGTGTTAAGGTTTAGCTTTGATGGTTTTATAAAGTGATGAAACTTGATGGGTATATTCACCTTGTGGGGGTATATCTCATAAATGGCAGATTTAGGTCAGTGATCTACTTTTCTCTATCTTGCAGTTTTGCAAGCATTTTGGTTGTGCAATGACTGATTAGGATAGAAGGTGTTCAGTGGGATTTTAATTTATAAATATACAGATTATCATACACGAGTGTCAATTTCAAATGGTTTAAAAAATTATTAAAGCAGGTGTTTTTTTAAATATATAAACATTGTATATATTTGATGCGATTATGTTTCTGTTGCTTTTTTTAAAAAAAACAAGGTGGGGAGAGTACAAGGCTCAGCAGTGAGAAACAAGGACAGCTGGCCAACTGGAAACATCCATATTTTTGTATGTTTGGCCTAATTAGGCTGTGGTTCAAATCTTGTTTAGACTAGCATGTGTTGGCTGCCATAGTGTTTCTGGACATGAAATTATTTTCCCCTTTCATTAAAACTAATAGTAATTCTTGTGCTGATGTTCCATTAAATACCATTCATTGAATCTACTTCTCCAGTAGCCTATGTGGTTAGAATATCCAAGTTGGGTGCATGAGGTCTTGGGTTTGTAACTCAGCCAAGTCATACCAGATGCTACTGGCAGCTGCCTCACTTGGTACTCGGCATTAAGAGGTTAGTGTTAGGACTAGTCTGCCTAATGTTAGGATAATGTGACTGGGTGGGACATTATGCAACGTATCTGCAGCATGATGTCCCAGTGCTAGACATCACTACAAACTGCCACACTGCAGGCACCTTAGTGAAGTTACTCAAATTGTTAAAACTACATTAAAAATCAAAATAACATACCAGTCATTCAATCAAGCTATTTTGGCATTAAGGTCTGATTTACCTGTATGATGTGATGATGCAATATTGTATTTGTCTGTTCAGATTTTGAATGTAATGGATTAATGTCAGGACAGTGCCAAGTGAAAGTGTGTGTGTGTGTGTGTGTGTGTGTGTGTGTGTGTGTGTGTGTGATTAGGATTTTTAATGTAGCTTTAAAAAATTTCAGTCATATCACTACAGTGTCTGTAGTGAGGCAGTTTATAGTGATGTCTAGTACTATAAACTGCCTCACTGCAGACATTGTAGCAATATGACTGAAAAACTGGTAAAGCTACGTTAAAAATCCTTATCAAACAAACAAACAAAATACATGCTCAAGCCTACATGGTGTAGAGCTAATCATTCCAGTGATAAAGAATACTCCAATGAATGTTGTTTAACTTTTTACTTAAATGATTAATAGCACTTGGTCTATTCTAGAACTTAAGACTTAGGAGGGAAATTCCACCTCCATTTGAGAAGAAAAGGGTAGGTGAATATTCTTAATATTGGAGGAGCTTAATAAAGAAACTTAGTTTGGGCTTCATGTGCAATTTTTATACACTTGGTTGATGTTTTGTGTGATATTTGTAAATAAACATAAATTACACCATCGTGAGTCCTAGATTAAAACCCATCACCAGTGTTTGATAAATAATAAAAAGTTGATTACTTTCCCCGTCCTGTCCATAAATTATTCCAAATTTGAACAGCTTCAAGCTTTCATGAACGTAATGATCAATTCAAATTATAATTGCTATTTGTTTAACTATCCTTTAATCTTTGCAGTTCAAGGATGACATTAAAAAAAATCTTTGTCATTATTTGTCATCTTCTTGATGATTCATGCCACTTTCTGATGCTCCATTTCTCGTTTCTTGAGAATTGATCGTCATTATCAAAATTTAGCACCTTGTGTGTCAAATGATGAAGGAAAACTAACAAAGCATTCCAATTGAAATGGATCCAAATGATCAATAGTTTCCGATGCATGCTTGTATGAACATATTGTCTTGATTCTCCCATTACAGTCCTAATGAATTTAGCTGGGACCAAAATCAATAACATTTACTGTGCACTATCCTGTCTGTCTAATGGAGTTCCCTCCCCTTTGACCTCCTCTTTAACTTTGTTGTGAAGAGGAGAGTGAACTAATCATTGAAAGGCACCCCTGAGCTTCCTATTGTAGAATAATGCCAAGCTACAAGTCATTTATTTGGTGTTAGGCTGTATTGATTTTTTGGGATTGAGTTTCCCTGTACATGTTAAGTGACAATATATTCTCCCATTTACTGCTTTCATGAATTCCTAGATTAGATAGTAGTATCATTTATTGCCTCTCATCATGCAAGTATGAGGCTCCCCATGGATGGAGTATCTATCATACAAATGTTAGCAGAATCCATTCTTCTACAGCTGAATGGTCCATGCTATCTAATTGGCATTTTTAAATTGATTTTGATCTGTTCAGTCTTATTCACACATTGCATTTTCAGCATTACCCCATTTCGCTGCTTGAATACTTAATTGCTCCTTATAGACAAATCAATTTGAAGGATCACTTTGAAGACCAATAAATGAGTGAAGCAAATTATGTCAGATCTTAAAGATGTGTTTTAAAGTTTTTTTAAAAATATTTTGTCTATAACCAACTTTTATATAAATGTTTCTTCAGATGTTTGTTCTACGTTCAATCACTTATTAAGCCTTTGCCAAGTTACAGCAATTTGCACATTTTTTCAGTTGTATGTACCACCAAGTGCTTTAGACTGATCAGTCATGACAACTACTGTATGGATGACTCATGGGGATTAACTGCATCTTACTAAAATTAGGTCACTTTTTAAGCCAATTCTCAAATTTTAGTGACTTCTGTATTTGTTCCATAAGCCGATGATATATTAGACACTAATTTCACCTACACTGATAAACATATCACTCAGTCATACCTAAAGTAGGTCACTGTGGCCTGAATTTGTTCCCACTGCATGCAACAAGGACATCTTGGTTTAGTTTTGTCCACCAAATTAAGCTTGTAAGCAAAGATTACACAAAACCACCAGAGATACAATAGTTGGCTGCTATATTTTGTAGTCTTGTGTACTTGACTGATTTGGCTTACATTCAACTGCAATTCTATTTATTTGGCCTTCAGACTCATCTGGCTTACATTCAACTGCAATTCTTTTTATTTAGCCTTCATTTTTTTTTGAACATTTATTTTTGAACTTTGTTTACAATGATGAAGCAAATACTTTTTGAGGCAGATAGATATAATTTTGTGTGCATATTTGTATTTATATTTAGTTGACCTGATTTTCAGGCCAATACAGAATCTTTTCAGCTTTATTGCCTGTCTTTATTGGGCAGATTATGCCATTGGCAACTTTACATTAGTCGTCGAAAAGATTTTTCTAAAACTTTGCTCCGATGTATGTGATGATTAGATGGCGTAGCATGTGCCAAAGTTATGTTCCCTGGTTAAAGGTCATCATGATTGCAAGGAAGAGCAAAACAAGTTAGTGGTTTGAAAACTTAGGCCAAAAAAAGACTCACAAAACCTCTGGTAGTTGGTTTTACATGAAAATGGTGCCAGCTGGACACCCAGTTTTTTCACTAATGGCCATTTTGAAAATCTTTATTTTTATGCCTATTCCGCCTAAATCGATGGTCCTCTCAATATGGGGTTTTAATTAAAAGACTTATGATGTATGCTTGGTCCTCATGAAAATGAAGCCAAGCCACAACAGAAACTGTGGTTGGTCCTAATTATAAATGATGCGAATCTGTTGTCCAATATGGCCACTATAACAGCATCTTGATCAACAGTCATATTGACATTGGGTTTTCGCCAAAAGACTTCTTTTCTTGTGTTATTTATATTACTTTAAAGGTGACTAGAAATGAAAATTTTTATTTTATAAATGTAATTCTTTACAAATTCTAATTCAAATATAATGTTTAAAAATATAATATCGTGTGCGGATATTGATTTTATTGCAAAGAAGATACAATGATTCCGTAAATTGCCGAGTATTTCCGAGTTTTAATGAGACAACAGATCACGTGGTCTCGTGACGTCATACTAGCCAGTCCTCGTATACAAACAGAAACATGGCAAGCGAGAGAGGCCATTGATAACGGTTTTCATCGGAAGTAATTTTTCATACACACAAAAAACAACACCCCACAAATAAATCTGCGAGGAGGAAATCATACGTAATTAATTTCAACATTAAGAAGCTTCCTTTCTATGATTCAATAACAGTGTATTTTACATGCATGCTACAGTTAGCATATTGACAAATCTGTAAGTATATACACACTTCGTTAAAATAGAGTACGTACTGTACTGGTCAGTGCTGAAAGAAATGTTTTAAGCACAGGCCCCAGGCTGATGACTTAAATAAACTTTCTAGCCCTGACTGAAATTCCACAAACCCGAACAGTTCATATATGTTAACTTTCAAACCGGGAGAAGAAAGAGAGAAAATAAATTCCAATTTTGGAGGTATTTCCTCCCTATCTCGTAATATTTCTCTTGATTTTTCGCAGTTAACTCCCGATTATTTCAGTATGTCTATCAATTTTCATTTCTTAGAAGAAGAAAATCCATATATAATTTTTTTTATCAAGTGTGCAGTCTACAAATGTCATATTCTGTTTTATCACTTGTGAATATTGTAGTGAAGAAATAATTACTATCATACGACAGTTTTTGTCTTCAGTAAATAGATTAAGATTAAACATTATTCACGTAAATTTCAGATTATTTAACTACTACAGAAGTACTTCTTGTAAAAAAAAATTTTCACCAATTAGTTTAAAACCCATGAATTATCACAATGAAGGCTGCGTAATTTTCTCTGCAAACAAAATCTCCATTTCCGCCCTAAAAAAAACTCGGCCGGTTAACACCTGACATTCCTCTACCATATATGTAAAGTTTCATTACCATGATTAAATTAAAAGAAGGAATAAAAAAAATATGACGCAGTATATGTGCCCCTAAAAAACTAATTCAAAATAAATATTTAATTCAGTAAACAGTGTTACATATCTTAACACTTAAACTAAAGGAAATAGGATGGGATATAAAATGTAGGAAAACAATGGCCACATACATGTACAGTAACGTTTGACTGCAGACTTGAACTCTTAAAATGAAGTCTTTGGCCTCGAAGTTACAACAAAATTCGGCATCGCTTATTTGCCAATGACTTTCTGGTGCTTACATACACTTTGTAGCACATGGTTTCTTTGAATTATGTCAGAGGGCCAGTCCTTTTCACAACATAAGTGCAATGATAAGGAATAATTGTTAATTTGTTAAACTGCCATTATGTTTGTGTACTTAATTCTAACCTCTAACTATTATGCAGACCAGAATATGAAAAAAGGTCTTGTCCTGGGGTATAATAAGGCGTATCACAGGGAGAAATTGCACATCGGGGCAAATAGGTGGGGTCAATAGTCACCTCCCCCCAATTTCTATTGTCAGCCAGTTAATGTGAAACTTTGATTTTATATCGGATCTCTTTTCTTTTAATCGCTGCTATTTAAACTGCCCAAGGGACAGTTTTATATCAGTTCCAATCATTACAGATTTCCGTTTATACATTTTACGAGTAATAGGCATAGGCATAGACTGAAAGGTTGTGTTTTTTTAAATAATTTGTTTAATATTTTTTTAAAAATTACTTAAATTGTTTTTCTCAAAACATGACCGTGTCAAGGGTTGATAATCTTATTATTATTATTATTATTATTTTAAGCAAAACTTCCATTTGATTAAAGTCAGATCTCAATTATACATAGGACAGTGGTGACTTTAGTTAGATTGTAATCTTGAAGAAGAAAAAAACAAAAAAACATTTACTCATTTCATCAGCACGATCAGGTGTCGGGCTGTCATATTTGTTATTAGCACTTATTCGGCCTTCTGCCTATTTTCGTAACTCGTACGTTTGACACTCTACCAGGATTTAAAATATACAATGGCATGTCTGAAACAGTTTCAACTTTTAGTCTAGGCTTAGCATTTGTGTATCCTAGAGGTTCTATGTTTTTAGGATCCCTCTGGTAACATTACTTTGAGAAATGTAATGAGCACGGATTGTTGTATGGTGTTGCATTGAAATCGACTCGCTTGTAATAATGTATCCAGACTTTCTTTATCCCTTTATCATTTGGAAAAAGAAAAAAAATGAACTCCACAGCCTTTTCTATATATGCTATTACACCCGTAAGCAATGCAAAACGGCATGGTACTCTATATGAAATGAACCTTGCAACTGTAGGTCTGGATGCTGGAGTCGCTAGTATGACGTCACTTTCCGAAAGTAACCGAATAGGCGCGGAAAATATGCATACGAGGTCACAGAAACTCAGCGCCTAGAAGATATGCCAATATCTCAATATTGGCAGTACGGTCGCACACGACGCTTCAGAATCATGTTTTTCTCTGCAGTGTATTTAATATTATTGTATATTTCCACTGGTTTCTAGTCTCCTTTAAGAACAGATCTATCTGGTGGCCTAGTGGTTAGAGCTAACAGCTGCCTCGCTTAGCGCTCAGCATTAAGAGGTTTGTGTTAGGACGGGTTGGCATGTCTGCTGCATGATGCCCAAGTGCAAGACATCACTATAAACTGCCTCACTGCAGACATCGAAACAGTATGACTGAAAATATTGTTAAAGCTATATTAAAAAATCCTATTTAAAAAAATCACCAAAAGACTTCTTCTGATGTTCAGTTGGTACTGATCCAGCATGAAAAGCCTCATGGAAGATTGGTCAGTTGACCAAATAAGCTTCTTTAAAAAAAATGTTATAATTATTATTATTATTATTACTATTATTATTATTATTATTATTATTATTATTATTATGTTGTTGTTGTTGTTGTCACAGCATAGATCTGAAAAATGTTATTGCTACTCCTGAATAGTATTGCTTCTATGATGTTTATCTTTAAAATCAACTCCCCAGAAATGGATATCATTAACTTTGGCCACAATACTTGTAATGATGTCCAGTTCATCCTATATGAAAATGGCAAATTGACATCGAATATGTCTACCACAACCAATTTTAAAGTCTTGTTATTGCTGAAGAATGTCAGAGATGGTAGGAACTCTTTCATATTATGTTAAATTTGCATAAAGAGTTTTGTTCTTGTGCCAGCCAGGATGTTGTTGTCATTACTAATACTCACTGTGTATGTGCTTTTCGAATTCTACCAAGGATTAAATAACAACCAAAATTTGTTTTGCAAAGTCAACATCTCATTAATGTATTGCTGTATGTCCCTAAAATCTTGACAGTTTTTGTGCTGATCCTATCAATCACTAACCAGTACTATGGATTGCAGAGGAATGAGTATGAAATGAGTTACAAGCACATTTGAAGCTTGATGTTCTTTTACTCCATTACACATGTATATCAGACTGCCATTGTTGTATATCATGCACAGATTCCACTCTATTGAACTTAAACATTTTTCAACCATTTTTCATTAAGCACTAAACTATTAACATTAACTCATTTCAGGTATGCATCAGTGTAAAATACCTTGATTTTAAATCGTGTTTTATGTCAGTGAGTTTAGCTTGGTTATATCTGCTCAGATGATAGGTCAGTTATATGCAGGTTTTTGTTAATGCACTGTGTATGCTGTAATTTGCACATTGTTGCCCAGTTGGCATGCTAAATTTCTTTTTGAAGTCTGGCATTGTTAATTGTCTATGACAGACCAGAGCTGCAAGTGGATTAATGTTGTTATAGGGTTTAATGCCATTTTTCAGCACAAGATAGGCTATACATGGCAGCCAGTATAAATGATGGAGGAAGAACCCGGGGAAAACACCGGAAAGAACCACTGACCCACAAGAAGCTACTGGCAAGCTTTCTCACATACCCATGTTGGCTGAGCACAAGACTTGATGAACCCACACAGACGGGTGAGAAGGTAGTGATCCAATTAGTACACAGTGCTCAACATGATTGAGTAATAATAATGACTTTATTTAAAGAGGGTAAGACACTTAGCTGATAACTAATCTGCCTTGTTGCCCTCATACAAAGCCATCTCAGAAGCCACTGGATATATTGGGTAATATCCTCAGCATTAATTTGGCTTTTCTCAAACAGATTTGGTCTTTAACGGGTAATATTTTTAACTTACCAGGTAAATTGCTCTTGTTTTCTTTCTAGATTGATATTAGCCCAAATGCTCTGTTTTTGTCATTTGAATTACCCCATACTGTATTACAGTAGTCTAAATAGGGTTGTATGTAACTGTTATAAAATAGTTTTCTGTGCCTTTCAGGAAGAAATGTTTTATTCTACTGAGAATCTATAAACTTGAATTGACTTTTATACTGATATGTTTGATATGTTGAGTCCATGATAGGTTATTAGTTACCAAAACACCAAGTAGTCTGTCATTACAGACTACCAGTATTTGCAAATTAGTGTAACTTTAATTTTTTTTACACCTCATATTTTTGGTATGCTAAATGAAATGACACCTGTCAAATCAATCATTTTTAAGTTTAAAGAGGTAAGCCTTTCATTTTTTACCTACTCCCTGGACATGACTCCTCATCTCAAATGTCCTAAGCTTTGATTAATAAATTCACAAATTTGCATCTGAACCCAATATTTATTTACAAGATCTCTTTGCCAGTTATTTAAAAAAAAATTGTCAGACGTTGATCCAGTACAAATTTACTCTTGAACTTAAGAGTAGTGTGAAAGGTATTTTACACAATACACAAGGTCATAAAACAACTGTTTGTCAGAAAATCAATTTCTTATTCTTCTTGGGTTCTGCCTTTAATCTTTTGGTACACCACAAACAATGAGTTGAGGACTTACACCAGAAAGCTATGTAAGAGGCAAACATGGCTGAGTGGTTAACATACCAGATTTGGGACGGAAAGGGCACATATTTGAACCCAACCATCGGATCAGTCCTTGAGCAAGGCACTTTACCCTAATTGCCTACTAAATTGCCTAATAATTGTACTAAATTGCCTAATGTACTAAATAATCTAATCATGTTGATGTGCTGTAAAACACCAAACCAAACAAAGCAAATATTTTAACATTGATTTGATGTTCAAATCTGTTCAAAATCAGAATCATTTTGTCTAAGTTTTCTCTGATAAAAGTAAGACAAAACTGCTAATTAGCTCATGAATACTATTAAAGATTGCTTTGATTTGGATCATTTTGAAAAACTTGTAAAATAAAAATGTGTTTTCTTGTTAATTAAATACATTTTTTGAAGAAAACATAATATAATTTAAGCAATACAACTTGAAACAATGGAGGGCCAGAAATTGTTTATTGTCCGACTTGACATAATTGATCGTGTATTGCAGATCTTAGAAAGAAAAACAAACAAGAAAATCCAGGTGAATTAATTTTGTTTTAGTGTCAGTTGATATTCCTTGTAAGGTTCTCTTAGTTATATAGAAACCAGGAGATGTCAGTTTAAGTGGCTTGTTTGGATAACAGCAATATATTATCTTTCCACTACTTCCCCATTGTTACCACCACAGTTTTGAAAGGTAAAGTTGGGATTATATTATGCTGCTAGTCGGGTCATGTGCTTGTGTGTGTCAGTAATTACCTGAAACTGTTCCAACTCTTATTGAGATTGAGAGTGAAGTTAATCTGTAGATGTTCACAACTGTTGTAGAATATTAATCCCTGGGTGTGTGTGTGTATGTTTGGGAGGTAGGATAACAGAAAAGCCTGATTGATTGTTTGTGGGGTTTAATGTCATTTTCAGTGCATGATAGGCTGGCTACACATGGTGTTTTTGTGTCAAGACTGCTTTAACATTTTTGAAAGAAAATATAGATTTTTTCAGATTTTCACAGGTTAGGTATATGAATATATTATTTTCAAGATGTTGTCAAAGACAGTCTTTATGTTATACAATAATGATGTTAAAACTGAAAAAGGTTTGTAGAAGTTTCTTGCAAAACTTATCATTAATAGTATTTCATATTTGCTAGCTAAGTTCAGATATGTTAACCCTATCTATCTCTCAGATTGAGCAAATATTTAAGTGTTTTGTCTAATGACATATATTGAATTGCATTGCCTCCCTTAGTATGTAATGCCAACAAGCCAATAGCATGCAACATTGTTGCATTGTACATATGCCGAAAATGGTGGAGGCAGTTGACTTCAAAAGCATAATTTTATTAAGTTTAACATTGAAAGTATGACTACATATCAGAGAGAAGCCATGACAGGTGCATTTGAATGACAGATATTTGTATGAACATGGACTTGCAGTGGCATATTGCTTATTTATGAGTCCGTTCAAGTTGTGTGCTCCCCTTGTTGTGATCATGTAGGAACAGTGTTAAAATTTCAAAACTTAATATTGGACGGATACAGTGCCTGCCACATCCAATGAAATTCACAGACTCAAAGCACAGAAATATCTGCTTGATCTGCCAAGGTGTAGATAGGGTTAACATCAGAACCTTGGCTAGTGAAGATGCACATCATGAATAATCTCATAGCTTTACAACCAAAAGAAAAACAAACAAGAAATGCATATATAATTCTTTATTTGTAAAGGAACATGGAAACATTATCATGCAAGGTTTCTTTATTGTCATAGAAGGGCTATAATCCAGCCTCCCAGGTAGGCATTATATTTACTGCCAATACAAAGTTGTGAAAATAAAAATATTTATTTTCCTTGCAAAATTTTGATAATTGTTGTTAGTGCAAACATTTTCACTAGTACACAAATTACAATAACAGCTCCATTGCCCTAGTGGCTAGATAACTCAGATGTGGAAAATCTTGGGTTCGAACCATCACAGTCATACCAGAGTCTTAAGAAAAATGGTACCAATAGCTGCCTTGCTAGGCACTCCGCATTAGGAAGCTAGTGTTAAGACTGGTCATCCTGGTGTTACGATAATGTGACGAGGTGGGACATCATGCTACATGATGCCCCAGTGCAAGACATCACTATAAACTGTCACACTGCAGACATTGAGGCTCAGAGTGGCCAAGGGGTCTAAAGTGCTCACTGTTAGGGATCATTGCCATCCAACATTTCTCTGCGTGATTTTGAGTCTCACATTCGGACAATGTTTGTATATGAGAAATCTTGCCAGTAGCATCTTGTGGTTTGGTGGTTCTTTATGGGGTTTTCCTAGGTTCTTCCTTAACCATTAATGCTGGTTCCCATGTATAGCCTATCTTGAGCTGAAAATTGGTGTTTAACCCTACAACAACAACAACAACAACAACTGCAAGACATTGTAGCGATATGACTGAAATTTTCATTTAAAGTTTTGTTTAAAACATTCAAATCCAAATAGCATGAACCTGGACAGATGGAAAAGTAATGATTTATGATTTATAAAGAAAAATCTACTTGTCAAACTGAAGTGTTCTTTTTTATAACTGAACAATGATTTATATCCTCATTTAAATTTGTATTTATGGAAAGTTCATGAACAATCACACTCACCAGGATTAAACACAAATATATTAGGAGCAATGATTTCATTGTCAGGGCATCCTCACTGTAAAATGTTGCAAATATCAGTGATAGGCCATCCCACAGAAAATATTAATAGAGCATATCATAAGTTAAATATCAGTGATAGGCCATCCCACAGAAAATATTAATAGAGCATATAATAAGTTAAATGTCAGTGATAGGCCGTCCCACAAAAAATATTAATAGAGCATATCATAAGTTAAATATCAGTGATGGGCCATCCCACAGAAAATATTAATAGAGCATATCATATGTTAAATATGAGTGATAGGCCGTCCCACAGAAAATATTAATAGAGCATATCATAAGTTAAATATCAGTGATAGGCCATCCCACAGAAAATATTAATAGAGCATATCATAAGTTAAATATCAGTGATAGGCCATCCCACAGAAAATATTAATAGAGCATATCATATGTTAAATATGAGTGATAGGCCGTCCCACAGAAAATATTAATAGAGCATATCATAAGTTAAATATCAGTGATAGGCCATCCCACAGAAAATATTAATAGAGCATATCATAAGTTAAATATCAGTGATAGGCCATCCCACAGAAAATATTAATAGAGTATATCATAAGTTGAGATGTAGTAACAGTTTACTGAAACAGGCATCATGCTGGAGGTTTGCATTATGTGACTTTTCTCCCCAGCAGACACCGGCAGAGTGGTAAAAAAGTTGGAAGAAGGGTGTTTAGACTATCATTAGTCAGAATTTACAATGTTTGCAATAGTAATTTAGAATGGTTGTTTTACTAAACCTTTGAGTCTGATAATAACAAAATAAAACAAAATAATGATTAAATTTTATGAAAACATTGAAATTATCATTTGATTTCGTACAATTGTGATACTACTTTGTTAATGCAAAGGACATCCTGAAAATGTAGCTATCGTTACTTCTGGATGAATGTTCATAACATAGGGATTTCATTTCTTCTCCTAGATGGCTTGTGATATTGACATTGTGATGATCACCAAAAGTCTTCTAATTATGCTTAGTTGGTTATAATTTGTAAATGGTGCCAATCTCCTATCAAATATGGCCATTTCGTAAATCTTGTTATTGTTTCTTCTCCAAAATGGAAAGTCAAATCATCATGGGGTTTCCACCAGAAGATTGCTTGTGAGATGTTGGTCCAAAGGGAAAATGGTGCCAATCTGAGATCTAGTAGTGACAATCTGAGATCTTGTAGTTCCAATCTGTGCTCTAGTAGTGACAATCTGAGATCCAATATCACCCCCACTGTCTAATTTGAAAATCTTGAAAATCTTATTCTTGAAGCATATTTCAACTAAGCAGTTAAATTGAAGAAATGTTTTAGTCTTTAATTCTTTAAAATTATTTTGCACCATTAGAGTTTGTGTGGATTATTTTAGATGCTCACATTCCTATTTGATCAAAGTAGGGTGGATATCTCTGCTTGCCAATATCAAGGTGATTAAATCATATTTGTCAAGTGATTGGTTGGTGGTTAAATCATATTTGTCAAGTGATTGGTTGGTGGTTAAATCATATTTGTCAAGTGATTGGTTGGTGGTTAAATCATATTTGTCAAGTGATTGGTTGGTGGTTAAATCATATTTGTCAAGTGATTGGTTGGTGGTTAAATCATATTTGTCAAGTGATTGGTTGGTGATTAAATCATATTTGTCAAGTGATTGGTTGGTGGTTAAATCATATTTGTCAAGTGATTGGTTGGTGGTTAATTCATATTTGTTGAGTGATTGGTTGGTGATTCAATCATATTTGTCGAGTGATTGGTTGGTGATTCAATCGTATTTGTCGAGTGATTGGTTTGTGATTAGATCATATTTGTCAAGTGATTGGCTGAAGGTTTTCTGCATGCTCTTTGGTCCCAAACAATGGAGGAATAGCTGCTGTACTATGACTCTTTAGACTTTTCATACCCCTACTTCCCTTTTGACCCTCATGAAAGGTAAGGTCATTGGAAGTGAAATGTCCCTGTGGTAAGCAGGAGTAGGCAAGACATATTCAGTGGGAATTTTTTGTTGTCATTTCTCAGCTATAATGGGAGGGGTATTTGGGTGCAGACTTCTCAACAAAAATAATCATTTTCATAGAAAATTAGTCAAAATGTTCAGAAGAGAACGACTATCAGATTAATTACGTATTTAAAATATTGGAGAAGATTTACATTATTAGATGAAAGTGGATTTAAGATGGTGCAGCATGCAGTGAAATGCAGTAATTCATTGTGCGGTAAAAAGTTTCACAGGCATGTAAAATCACCACTTTTGGTGTAATTTGTATAAATTTATATTCAGGAGTATAAAAAATGTGATAATTGTGAATTTCAGGAATTTATCTATATGGGAAAGTGCAGAATTTTTTTTTATTCTTGTAGTTTGCCAATAAAAGTATCCCAAATGAGGTATTTTAAAGAATGTTTTATGCGGTGACAGAGACCAGAATACAGAATTCTTTTCTTTTTGGAGTAAAATTACATGTATATCATTACTTAGATATGTGGATTGGGAGCCAGTCCAGTTTATTTTCATGGAAAGAATGCTGCTCAATGGACCTTAACCATGGAAATTGATACATGACAAAGATACTGCATATTATTCAGGAACAGACATTAATGTTAGTAATGACCATTGCATGGGGAAATACGGTTGCTACCTGCCCCTGTAAATACTCCAATACATGGTGCTTATCATGGTTGGGATATAAATCTGTCAGAAGGGGCACTACAGAATGATCCATATTAAACACCTGAACTCCACAGGCCAGCACTTGCCATACCAAAACATTGATTTTAGCTGGAGTTGTTTTGAAGTGTTTCGTACTTGTAAGTGTGAGTTATTATACTTTGAATTAAGTATGTTGGTAGCATACTGTCCCTTAATTTGTTCTTTGGATAGGAGACAAGGTCTGATAGATTTGACATTAATGTCAATATTCATCAAAAATTTCATTGATATCTTCTGGCCTAGCCATTATTATGCCTGGGTTCTCTTAGATAGAAAAGACATATCAGTGAATGATAATTCCTAAGCTTAGTTAGCTCATACATCTAAAAGTATTACTAGCCAAGTTAAATTTCAATGCAAGTAACCAATTTTTGCATAGAAAAAGAAACACAAGTTTGAATTTTAAGCCAAGACCCCAAAAAGAAGGTCTGTTTTGCAAACTTTTTAACATTCAAGCTCTGCACATTTTAACCTTGAAAGAATATTTGAAGTTGGCTATTTTGATTCGAGCTATGGGGCATCCTTGGTCAAGGCATTGGATTCATGGCCAAAAGAATGTAGGTTCAGCTGCCACCTGGTGACAAGATCAGTCTTGATCAGTTACCATACTGTGTTCTTTGGCAAGACATTTTACCCAACTTTGTCCTGACATGAGATATCCTTTAAAGTGTTGCTGTGCTGTAAGACATCAAACATCAAACCAAATCATTCTTTCATTGTAGGCACCCTTCAAGCTTCCTGAAACTGAAAACTCAAAAAATTGTAATGCTCGCTGAATGTTCATTGTTACAAACCAGAGAATACAGAAAATTTGAGATGTTCTGTACAACTTGGACATGACTTTCTTTGGCCTCGGTGTTAAACTATTAATAGCTAAATAATATAAGGCATTAGTGTGTAAATGTTTAAAACTTGCATTATGACAGATGAGTTTTAATACCATCCATCCATCATTACTTCCCCGATGGTGGTAAATGTCATAAATGCAATTATTTGTGCATAAAGCAATGTATACCTGTGTTTCTGTTCCTTAATGTATATTGCAGTTATTGATTGTATGGAGTAGCCGCACAGCAAACATGAGATTAATATCATGCATTATTGCGCCACACTTGGAGTTATCTTTATTTGTGAATGTAAACTTTGATAATTTGGTGTGCTGTTTTTACTGTCAGATCTGTTTATGATTGCATCATGATCTCCATGGAAATGAGCATATAGCAGGGTTGTGTAAATTATATATCACATAGCTGTAGAGATTATATGAAACAACATGTACTGCTGATGCATAAATGAATATGTAGCCCAAAAAATGGGTGCCCAGCATGAAAGATTACATTAAACGAGAAGAAAATTTTTTGGAGATGTTTTTTTCCGGATTTTTTTTATTTGCATAAATTTAAAATACAGAGTTATCATTCATTTTGGCCACAATCAGATTTTAACATTTTCCTACTTAACATGTGTAAGCCGAGAAAATTATACTTGCAGCACAGTTCAACTTTTATTTAGCAGTTGTTTTATTTTTAGAAAAACCCTAATTACCAATGTACTTTAACATGACATTTTCAAGCACAGCATTGATTGATTGATTGATTGATTGATTGATTTGCACTTTCAATACATTATTGGCTATATTATGCATAAGAAGTGCCTTGCCCAAAGATATTGAAGCAAGCGATTCAGGTTGGTCCAGGGCAAGTATCAAATGTGTGGTCTCTATAGATTTCAGAACTGAAGAGTTGGTTAACCCTTGATACCAGAATATCTGGTTTTCAATGAAAACAAGGCTGAAATTGCAAGAGCTGTTTATTTTTGAGTCATGAGCTTGTAACAAGGGTTGTTCCTCATTTTGTGTGGAGCAGTCCAGTGTTAAATGTGTGTTTTCTTCAACTTTGTTTTTTTTTTTTTTGCTCTTCCGAATTGTTACTGACTCTGTTTCTATGGAGTCTGATGGTCAGAAAAATTACTTGCAGGTAGATTCTGAGATTGAGACAAAAATATACTTCTTTGACATATTGTGATTAATACTAGCAATTATAAAGACAATTCAATGAAAAAGGAAGAGGATCACTGCAAAGATTTTGTTGGGGTCAAGATAAATGCAATGGTGCCCATATATGATATATTATTATATAATATAAACATATAGTTTAAAGTCACAAGCTCACTGTATCCCCTAGGGGTGCAAGACAGAGAGTCAAAAGTCTCCTTGGTGTCAAAACTGGGGGTCAGTTTGAGTGAAAAACAAATGTTGGTATCAGAAGTGGGGGTCAAATTAAAAATGTGGGGGTCTCTGAAGCGCAAATGAGGGTAAAGGGAAACACTGGGACTCACAAGCATTTTTAGCTTCCTTCACAAGGTTACTACCGTATTTTGGTGTGTATAACGCGCACCGATGTATAACGCGCACCCCGATTTTCAACCCAAAATAAGTGGAAAAAACGTAGTTCTGCCATATAACGCGCATGTGATATAATGCATTTTAAAATTTTGACTACCGCTATTTCGCTCCGTTTTCATAGTGCAACAACAGTTGGTCATATTAGATAGTGAATGAAAAAGTGGCAATATTGATATTGTATCTTTCCGATTTTATTGTTGGCCCTTAAAAGGGCCCTTTAAATATTCGTCTAGTTGACGCAGTCTATTGCATCAAATCCCTCAAATTCCACTTTGTCGTCATTACTTTCGAAAAGTCGTTGTATGTCCTGAATCAATTAAATACTGCTCACCGAGACGAAGCATTGTAACTATGTTGAGCGCATCAAAGCTTACCTGGCGCCGGTTACCGTGAAAAGACCACACCGAGTCGATGAAGCATTGAAGCCATTGATCACTTTATAATCGCAAAAATATCTCAAATACTATGATTTAAGATGAGAAATAAAACTAAGTAACAAGCTTATTTTCCAAAGAGGAAAAAAAATGTTTTCCAACTTCATACATTGATTGTTTTGTTCCACAACGTATCAGTGTTCCCGTAAGAAAGAACCCGTAGTTGCAAAAATATATATGTCCACAACAGATGCTCTGATGAGAACATTAACACTAGTTGAATTCTACACATATTATATTTCAATTCGACCAATAATAAAGAAAAAAAATTTGATTAGATCAACAGTTATGGAATACGGTACTGGACATTTACGAAACAAGTACGGTAATCCACACAGTGGTATTTGTTCGGCTCCAATGCGGCACTTTGCACAGCTTTTGAACAAAGGCAAGTCGTTATGTACATGTATTTCCGGCCGTGGCACAGAACAAAAAAACTTGACACAGTGACGTGAAATGAAACCAGTTTATTAACATAAGCAATCAAAGAACAAGACTATTTGTAAGCATTATTTATTTCTTTAATACGGCTAGTACCGGTAAACATTTTAGTTACAATGCATTGTACAATGGATTTAATATTTCACAAGTAATGAGTGCCTTCATCCTCTTCAGATCGACCTGGAAAAAATCTTTTTTTTTTTTAGTTCTTGTATACAACGCGCACCCCCGACTTAAGATAAGAAAATTAGGTAAAAAAAAGTGCGCGTTATACACAACAAAATACGGTAACTGGTGGCCACTGATGATATTGTGATTATTAAGTTGCTTAAAGTTTCATACGTAACAAGCTCTCAGTTATTTCATCCAGATTTCCCCTTCAATCAATTTATTTTGCAAAGAGTGGAGAATGTCTTCTTTTTATAATGCGGAAGTGACAAAACAGCCAGGCTCAGCCGGCAAGAAAGTGCAGACTTAATTTTACTGTGACAAGGATTTTAAGGTTGCTAATCGCTCTCCATTAATCCTCCAAACTAAGATCATCATGAGGAGAAAGTTTCTGAGTTGGGCATGATAAGTAATCCAAAGTTTCATATTTTTTTAAGTTCAGTTATCGTCCAGCATTGGTAGAAATCTCAGGTTTTTAGAATTTTGACATTTAAGTAGCTGGACTAAAGCATTTATTATCTGCTCATATGTTACTCAAAAACTATCTTTAACAATACCATTAAGAAACTATACAAAAAATCCAAATAGCTAATCAAGTGTTTTAGCAGAAATTATTTCTTGGTCAATCTCTTTGTGATATCAGTTTAATACAAGTTTAATCCCTTCATTTCATGTGATCCTAATATATTGAACCACTCCAGTGGCCTAGTGGTTAGAGTATCCTCCACAGAAGCAGGAGGTTGGTGGTTCGCTCCCCAGCCGAGTCATACCAAAGACTTGCAAAAATTGTATGAACAGCTACCTTGCTTGGTGCTCAGCATTAAGAGGTTAGTATTAGGATTGGTCGGCCTGGTGTCAGGATAATGTGACTGGGTGGGACATCATGCTACATATCTGTGGCATAATGCCGCAGTGTTAGACATCACTGTAAACTTCATCACTGCAGACATCGTAGCAAAATGACTTTAAAAAAATTAAAGCTACATTAAAAATCCTAATCAAACAAACAATCATGTGATCCTGGTCATTAGCAGAGTAAATAAAAGACATTTGTTCTCAACTGGCCAGCATGATAAACAAATATGGCACAAATGTCATTTCACTAAGTTGTAAAAAACTATTTTAATTTCTTTGTGATAAAGTCAATTTTCTAGATACATGCTTGATTGGGCAGGTGATGATTAAAGGCTAATCATTGTTTCTCTTTTATTAAAAAAGATGTTCTGTTAAGAATGTTGGAAGGTTTGTTCATTGATAGACCATACTTTCTACCTGTTTCTTTTTCATTTCATTTGATCAAGTTCATACAAGCATTTTGCAATTACATTTTAGTACTAATAAACATTTACCAGAGGAAGAGCAGACTGGTCAGAATTAAACATGTTTTAGAAATATTTTTAAAAAAATAAGTTTCAGAAAACAATCCTTCACACTTTAATTAGGTGGTTAACAGTCTTTTTTTTATATTAAACAGTAATAGTTTATTCTGGGCACATTCAGTTTTTTTTTAATACTCACCTGAATGGTTGACTGGACTTTTAGACATTTTTCAACCTGAGCTATATGACAGTTGACATTCCTATCAATTACATTGAATATTTAAAAAAGAATCTATATCCTTACAAAGTGCATCACTCTGATCTAACCGATAACACAGTCACTGCTGACTTATCAAAGAGAATAGTGGGTTCTTGACCTGATTTTTAACCAAAGCTAGATAGAGTCAGGTAGTCAACAAAACTTGTAATATTTTGGAAATCATCTATTGAGCTGTTCATTTTTTTTTCCTTCCTGTGATTAAAATGTTTAACTTTTAGGAATCAGAAGCTAGATTTGTCTCTGTCTTTAATAAAGCTTCAAAATTTGACAAGGAAAGTATGTCATGTTCTTTACTAAAAAAGTCAGGCCAATATTTCCTACTTTTCTGAACGAAACTTTGCAGAACTCTATAATGTGTTTGAAATGAAGAATCAATATTTAAACAACAATACGGATGTTTTTACACAGTTATGATATGTCAGAATTTGTGTTTGATTTGTCATTTATTGCTTAGACTTGATTTGTCAATTTTGGTTTAGACTTTGTCATTTTATGGTTTATTCTTGATTTTTGTCATTGTGGCTTAGACTTGATTTGTCATTGTGGCTTACACTTGATTTGTCATTTGTAGCTTAGACTTGATTTGTCATTTGTGATTTTAACTATATAAACATATTCTCGCTGATGGGGTGAGACTGTCATTGCCCTTTTGCCACAATGGCTTTTAATGCTACAAGTCATAGATGTTGAGAACTTATGAAATGACTTGTTTGTCATCTCATTTGTTATTGTTGTTATTCGGCCAAAACTACATAGAAGATTGCCAGAGACTATGGACACACATTCGTCATAAGGCTTAGATGTTTCTAAATAAATATGGTCCTGTCTGGATGTCCAGTATGTGCATCACAGTGGTCATCTTTAAAATGTTTGTTATTGCATCTTGTCCAGATCAAATGGTCATTTTGATCTGGGCTTTCTCCCAGAAATTTATTCTGATGCCTATTTTATTCTGAATGACAATTGCTCTGTTCGGACATCCAAAAATCTTGTTGTTACTACTCTCCCATGTTGGAAAGCATATAGCATGGTGATTTCACCACAAGACTTTTTAGGATGCCTAGTTAGTCCTAAATCAGTAGGGTGTCCTTTAGACCTTATGTCAACAATATGGTGGCCATCTTTAAAAAAAAAACTTATCACAGCCACTAACAAGCAGATCGTCATATCACCATCTGGATTTCACTAAAAGACTTATGTTGTCTAGTTCAGGTGTCTCAAACTCAAACCACCCTGAGGGCTGCATGAGGGCATTTTCACTGGCCCAAGGGCTGCACCACATTTGTTATCCCTCATGACACCTTTTGATGGCAATCATTTTGCAGGAACATGTAGTTTGATGAGTCACATGAAAAAATGAAATTGATCCTAGTATGACATTGCAAGTATGAAAAATGTTATATTAACTAGTTAATGAATGGCAACGCCAGTATTTAAAAAACAAAACCCCACAAAAAAACAACACATTTTCTTTATATATGGGAACATTATGCTAGTTAACTTCCAAATTAGTTGATGGTGATATCATCTGACAACAAAAAGTGAAGCGATCGTTTTCAGTATCAAAACTATAAAGGGAAAAATGACCATAATTACAAAACCTATATATTTTATTTATTGATAGTTATTATCAAAATACTGCATGCATATAAGTTTTTAAAAAATACTGCTAAAAATACATTGATCATAATTTATTGGAAGTTTCTGTTGGTATTATTAAATATGCTATTAGATGGAACTTACTTATCTTGTTCATCCATTGTTATGTTGGCTAAGGTAACTCTGTTTCATTGAAATGATTTGAAGCCAACAGTCAATACCAGTGCCACTCATGACAAAAGAAACCTACATTTTTCATAGTTTTCAGTAATTATGGAACTTAATATATAGATATTCTTTTTATGCTCAGATAAGGATTTTTACCACTTAAATTAGTAACAGTTATGGATATTCCTCTCAGGGGGGGGGGGGGGTTGGCATATATGATCCCACAACAAGCAGTTCATGTTGACAATTTCCTTTTGATTGGGTACCTGTGTATCCAGTTGTTTAGGATCAGTGGTACCAGATGCAAGTTTTCTAATGTTGTACAGCCTTTTATCTGACCACAACATGTTCAGCATTGAGAGCAGGTTTTAATACCAAAAATGTTGATAAAGCAACAAAGAATACAGATCCTTATAGTAAATAGGGAATTAATCTGAAAAAGAAAACAGCTTAATAAGGGAAAAAGACACTGGTCTCATTCATCTTGGTTTTTATGTATTGTAATGCCACCACACACACACAAATACTTAAAGACATTTCCAATCACAATACAATGGAGGCAGGGTGAGAAGATCTCTCCTAATGACCTTATGGACATTGTGTAGTTTTCATAAGAGATAAATATTATGAACCTTTGAACTGAATGTCTACATCCATGACTGCTAAATCTTTGAAGAGACACAATGGTTAATCTTAATTGGGATTTGGATGATTATGGTTCAACAATCACAGTTTGTAACAAGTCTGGTGTGCTGTGGTATTAGGTGATGTCACTAGGATAACTGTTTCTGAAAAGTAAACAAGTCTGGTTTGCAGTTGGTTTATTATTATTATGCATTACAGTGACATTTTTCAGCAAGTAGATAAGTCTGGTTTATAGTCTTAAAAGGGAGTTGGATGATTATGGTACTATAATCACATTTCATGACAAGTTGACTGGTCTGGTTTACAGTCTTAATAGGGATTTTTTAAAATTATGGCAGTATAATGACATTTTTTGAGAAGTAAACAGGGGTGGTTTACATTTTTAATAGTTTTTTTTTTAAATTATGGCACTATAATGACATTTTTTTACAAGTAGACAAAGGTGGTTTACAGTCTTGATAGGGATTTTGATGTTTATGGCACTACAATCACAGTTCATGACAAGTAGACAGGTCTGGTTGGCAGTTTTCAGCATACATGTGTACCATATAAATAAACTTTTCCATTCATTTTTAGCTTGAATGGTCATATACAAAAGAACTTGCATGATTGTCTGTTGTCCATCTTTCCATTAGTACAAGTTCACTATTGCTACTCACTCTAAAATACATAGAGAATTTCCATTAAATTTTACCAAAACATGTATTTATCCCAGTGAATAATTGGACCCAGATAAAAAAAAAAATGGTTATGTTTACATGGCCACCACCATGGCCATCTTGAAAATCTTCTTACTTCTCCTCTTGAATGATAATTATGTCAACATTGGGATTTAACTGGAAAGCTACTTAGAAAGTATTGTTAGTTCTAAATTAAAACAGTGCCAGTCAGACATCATATATGGGCACCATTGCATTTATCTTGAAAATATTATTGTTGTTGCTTCAGTGGATAGTCCTATGAGAACGAGGTTTTGACTAAATGACTTTTAGATGTCTATTTGTTCATAAATGAATATGGTGCTGATCTGATGTATGATATGGCCACCACAGTGGCCATCTTGCAGATCCTGTTATTGCTGCTGCTCCTTAAAAGAATATAAATACTTTCAATCTTAGATCCAATATGGCTGCTATGAATGCTGTTGCTAAAATATTCTTGTCATTATTCCACCTGAAAGGATGATCATTATGACATGGGGTTTTCATCCAAAAAATTCCTAAGATATCCACTTTGTTCTAAAACAATGATCAGGACTTGCAGAATATTTGTTATGGTTTTTTTCTGGTGTCGAACATTACCCACTCATTACATCAGATATCATTCTATTGAAATTCAACAGAAACTATGGCTAATATGGGTTAGTTCACAGCATGAGAGCTGATGCACAAAACTTAGTTCAGGAAGATTAATGTCTCTTTCTGGCAGCTAATATTGGAATATGACGTAATCTAGAATTTTTAATACACCATTCATATGCCCTGCTACATTCTTTCCAGGGGTTTCTCTGGGTTCTTCCTCTACCATTAATACTGGCAAACGTATATAGTCTATCTTGTCCTGGAAAATGGTGTTAAACCCTACAACATCATCATATGCCCTGCTCTGGACTATAAATCACTAATGGAACTAAATGTTGGCCATTAGGTATTCTTAATGCTAATACTATTGATTTTCAATTATTATACAAATGAATTTAACAAAATTTTGACTTTGTCTTAACGACAATGTTTGCTAACTAACCATTCATTGGCATAATGTACAATAAAACATGAATTACGTATTTCTTAAATTCATTAAACTTTAAGCAGCTAAATACACAATTCTCATAAATTCATATGGAAAGTAATGCCTAAAATTCATAGAATAGATGAGTCATATAACATTCAAAAAGTAAAATTGATGTATGAATTAAAAACAAATAAATTCAAACAAATAATTATGAACTCGTATCATGACATTTATTTGCACAAGATTGAGAGTCAAATTGTGCTTTCAAAGACATACTCATTTCTACATGGCTGAGCCTGTGTTCCTCTAAGTACATATCACTCAAACTTCACACCTGTTTCTTTGAAAGTTTTAACAATAAAGTACTTTTTAATAATCTCAGAGCTAAGATCTTCAGAAAAACAAGGACTAATTTTCCAAGGGAGAATACTTAAAACATTAAATTTTTTCTGAAAAACACCTCCCTTTATTTAGCTTATCCAATCAGGATTCAATTGATCTAACCATTGAAATTTAATACATGCTCATTGAGATTAGAATAATTCTCTATTCTAACCCAAATAAAAATACATATTCCTGAAAAATTTCACTTAGTATGAATAGCAAGAATTGTGTCCACATTGTCATTTCCACAACTTAAACCCAAATTCACCTTGTCTCATCCTTGTCTTTATCTGTTATCAAGATGGATTCTAATTAAAAAATCAATCATACCCCATTCTAGGGATGTTAAAACTTGCAGTCTAGCAGTTTAAAATAATATGGTATCTAGCCCATTAGTAAATTTAATTTGTTTTGTATCACACTGACCCCAACAGGATTCACTCATTGATGTGTTGCAAAAACATCTTCCAACAATTCACAAGAACAATATTTTGTTGTTTCCAAATTTAGTGTGATAAGAGTTTCTTAAAAATATTAGAGATTGTGTCAGTACTCAACAGTTCAGAAAAGAAGAACATTCTTATCTTGGATTCCTAGATACTCTTTTCAGCCAGAGGAGTGTAAGTTCCTCAAGGTACTCTTGTTCTAAAAGGAATTTTTTAATATTTATTCCAGCAAGACTTACTCCCCTTGAATACTTATCTTTAAAAATAAATCTTATTAAAGTGAGAATGCTGTCAAAAGTTTTGTTTTATTGCTGTGAAAAGATTATTTCTCATTTTATTAAACTTTGGAATCAAGTAATTTAATTTGGTTTTGTTTAAATTAACATGCAAGAGGTACATTTAAACAACCTCACAAATGAAAACATTTTTACATACATCCAGTCAGCAACAATTACATCAAGATGCATTGTGGATCTACTATGTTTGCTTATTAGTCAGTTATCCCCTATAATTTGAATTATTTGTTTAAATCCTGAACTTTTCTGTCTTTACGATTAAACCCCCTTCCCCTGTAAAATCTAAACCATTCATCTCTGAATATAGTAGCAAATTTCAACCTCAAATTTAAAATATTTGCTTTTTAACAACCCATAGAAACAAAATTCACATCAATCCTGGAAACATATTTTAGTTGTAAATTCCTGACACACATTGGTACAGAGTAATTAAAGTTGGCAAGCTCTTTACTAGGCTTGCCTGTGAAGCAAAAGACCTAGAAAATCATGCTCCAAAGGTTGGGAGGTTATAACAATACTTCACACATGCACTATGCAAATTAGGGCTGATTGCAGGCTAATCTGAAATCTTTGCATATACAAAATTGCCGGCTTTTAAGGCAAATTATTCATAACTAAGTGCATGTATTTAGTCATTTGAGAATTATTATGTTTTTAGCCATTTCAGAATTATTATGTTTTTAGTCATTTCAGAATTATTATGTTTTTAGTCATTTCAGAATTATGTTTTTAGTCATTTCAGAATTATTATGTTTTTAGTCATTTCAGAATTATTATGTTTTTAGTCATTTCAGAATTATTATGTTTATCTGCTTAATGTGATTGAGACTTGTCATACCGGTATATACATGATCAATAGAAGCTGGGGGCAGGGGCTGAGATTAAAGCATTAGAGCTTTCTTAACCCCTCGATTTGGCATGGAAATGGTTAAAACAAGATTCTAAAAGCCAGATTCACCAGATTGATTTTCAGAGGGAAAAAAATCGTTACATACATGCATGTATTTAAGTAGTAATTACTGGCATTTGTCATCACTCACATGTCAGGATGTCAGAATGACCTGCCAAGTTTCATATAAGTGGACTATTCATACAGGATAATGTTAGTCTGATCACTGAGTATGAATCTGTACCAATACCTACAATGAATAAATATGTGTGTGTGTGTGTGTGTGTGTGTGTAAAGACGGGGGGTAGAGTAGGAATATAAACTTTTTCATTTGTTCTAAAGAAAATGGGATCATACTATCATACATTTGAAAGCAATAGTGATACAGGCAACCATTCTTTCACTCAGGTGTGCAAATCTAACAAACTAAATAGATCTCTCTCCCTCCCACACAAACACACCCACACATATTAGCACTTGGGAAAATATATTTTGCACATAAATAAAAAATCTCTCAATACTCAATTTTAAGAGCTTTTGCTTGCATACATATAATTCAAGTGGCAGTAGGACATACATAACATTTACTGTTTTAAATGTGAACTCTACTGCATTTTAAAATAAATTTTTAAAAAACTTCGAGAAAGAACAAAAATCAACTTATTTTTATGTGTTCTAGCCACACATAGAAACCATTGTATTTTCCCTAGGGTTACAAGATTGAGTCAAAATTGCTCTATTTATCAAAACTGGGAGGCGGACTGAGTAAAAAATAAATGCTGGTGTCATATTTGGGGTTCAGATAAACAATTTGGAGGTCTCTGAAGCACATGTGAGGGTAACAGAAAACGCTGAACGAAACTGTTCCATTATGGCAAAGACTGGTTCAATGATGCAGGCAATATAGTCTAAATAAGATTTGTTAAGCAAGAGCTAACATATGTATATAACAAGAGGTAGCCTGTTGTTGTTATTTTGGAGAGATTAAAGCCAAAGATGAGGTTTTTTTGAGGTTATAAGTAATAAAGGGTCAGACATGTTTTTTGAGTCTTTGATTAAAAATTGTCTGACTTTTGGCAGGAATAACTTAAAATGGAGAGACCAGAAAAAATTTATTTCAGCAAAAGCACTTATGTAAGTAAGCTAATTCTTCAAGAGGAATATTTAAGAGTTGGAGTAATTCATATCAAAATACTGAAACATGCACCTTTTCCAATGCAGAAAGAAATAATGCAAGATGAGCAATGCTTGAAATTCGAGTTGAAGAGTGAGCAGGTGAGTAGCAAAAGCTCAGAGTTGGCATTGTCTGTTTCATGCAAAGTGGATTTGAAGATAGTATCTGGAGCTAGAAATTATAACATCAGCATATGCAGACACAGTCACATAATTCTTTTGTAACAAAGACAACCACTTTAAAAGTCTTATTTGATAAGGGGGGGGGGATAGATGATGGGGTTCTTGTAGAGACTGTATACAGTTTTATGGCAGAGCATAATTTTAATATTCTTTATGACAGATCATTTTACTAAACTGGTTGTGTTTCAAAAACTGCCAGCTTAGAAAGATAACACACATAATACATATTATGGCAAAAAATTCACTTGCTTTAAGCCTTTTTGAAATGGATAAGATTTATGTTGATAAACTATCTACTGATATTTGAAGCTAATCACAATGCTGAAATCTACTGATATGATTACTGGTTTGTCACATTTATGCATGTGTAATTTACATGTATTTGGAATGACTGCCTGGTTTACATATTTTCTCTTTTGTTAAATAAAACAAGCATATTTTTGTCTTCATCAAGTTATCCAACATCCAATATAATTTCATTTGTTAGATGTCTTGAATTCCTCTTATAAGGTTTGCATAGCACCTGTTACTTTTGCATTCATATGCATATCCAGCTTTGAAAAAGATACATTTTCTAATCATCACATATAAGGAAGGACACATTGGGGGGGGGGGGCAGGGTTCTAAGGCACTCACCTTTACAGATCACTGACCTCTCATCTCTGGCTGCATTGATTCAAGTTTCAGGCACAGCAGCACCTGTATGTGAGAAATCTTAGTGGTTGGGATGGCATAATCACCTCCAGAAGTTATGTGGATATAAGGTCAGGTAGCCTGCCATTGTGCATCTTTGTGCAAGGCACTTGAATTATTATTTTGGCACTGTACCTTTCAGGTTTTGATGTGTTGACCAAACAAATTGTATGACTAATGCACCAACCAACTGGGCAGTGGGCCTTTGCATATTACTTGGCAGTAATGTTCATGTGGCCATTAGTTCTGTACATTCAAATTAGACTTAAAAGTATTTAAAAAATGATGTTCCTTTTAGTTTTCCCCCTAAATTTGCAGGTAAATAAGGACCTGATTGGTCTAGTTTGTTTTTTTAAAGTTAGGCCTAGCTTCTTACAGATGCAAGAATAACACCAAGTTTTAAAGTCCAGTCTTCCATTAAAAACAAAATTGTTCACTCAGAATATGTATTATTTTTATATATCTTTTTTATTTTTATTTTTATTTAACTATGAATAGATTATTGCTGCAAAGACTAGAACTAATAGGTTTGATGTGGTTATATTCAGAGTGTTGGAATAGACATTATGATTTACCAAGCCTAGTTGTGTTTAATATAGATAACTGCATTTGCAAGTTTTTATGCAAATTATAGACACTCTTACTTCGCTTAAACATTACTTTGCAAGTGTACTAATATGCGATTTGTACTACCATATCTTTTTCTGGCTTGCTTAACAAAACTATTATCCACATCCACTATGGTACTTGACCCACGAGTTAGTTAATTCTTGATTGTGGGGTGATATTATTCTTCTTCCCACCAAGCTTCCTTCGTTTGTTTTTCTTATCGTTGATCTTGCTGACAAATAATTAGGAAGGAACTTAGAGCAGAAACTGATCTACTACCAGATTGTTGGGCCGATCCATTTTAACAGCGGTAGTATAGGCAGGTTAGCGGGTAATTCATTCCACCGCAAGCATCTATCTACTAAAGCTGTGAACCTTCAGTCAGTCTCTCTCAATGGAGGTCAGAACAATTCCATAACACACTTCACAGGGAGTTGGCAACAGACTGTAAGAGCTCAGAACAGTCACCTTTCTTGTTTGTTGTACGTGGGGGCATACATACGCGCGAGGAGATCTAAAAAAATAATAAGAAGTGGCTTTTAAAAGATCTTTATCTGTAATCCATCATGTGTTAATAGGAGCAGAGGTGGTGAAGGTCTGTCTGCATTATGTGAACGGAAGGGCAGCCAGCCGTAACAGATAGATTCCGTCACACGTCATCAATAATACGGATAAGTACTGTACAAATTAGTTGGTATTTGTAGTCCTTGACAAGCAGATATTCAGCCTATCCACTGTCAGTGTTGGGCCTTTGCCGATAGTGTTAGTGTGTGTGATATCGCTGATTAAAAGGCTTTCCAATATTCTTTATCGGCGAATCGCAGGGAGATTATTGCATCCTGCATACACCAGCTGGTTAGTGAGGAATCAAAGATGTTAACACAGCGGATATTGAATCCAGATATGGAATTTTGATGTCAGTTGTTTAATGGAGTGTACTAACCCTTATTGAATCAATATAGTTAGATAAATAAGTCCCACTGCTTCTTGTGACCTGTGTGGGTAATTCAGAGCCTTTTATGTTGTGAAATATAGCCAGCAGTAATTTGTTATTGTGTGTGTCGGCTGTGTTCAAGCAAGCGGAGGTCACAGTAGTGTTGAATCAATGATAGACCGTTTAGACGTGTCAAAAACGACAATTTAGAAGATCACAATGTCGCTACAGAATCTCTACGGAGGTTTGGGGCTTGGGCTGGATGCGGCCTACTTATACCCCCAGTTGGCTGCAATGCACGGAATTTACCCCCACCATCATGCAGGTAGGTGTTAGAGATAATAATAAGCTGATAGTTTATGTTGTGTCTGTAGCTAATAGGAAAAATAGGGATTAGTCGGGAACCTTTTGCCTTTTCATTATTGTGTGAAAAACATGTTATGCTTTTCCAGTAATAATTTTACCTTGCATTTTTCCTTTAAAGGAGAGATATTAATAACAAAGAGAATAAGCCCAGATTTGCTTGAACATCGCGTGATAGTTTGATGAGGGATTTTGCTATGGAATGTTCAGTGCGGTCATTTGTACCTTGTCACGATTATCTTGATTCTTTAAGAAACAAGGAGCAAAAGCCCTTGTATAAGATATTTCGTTTGATAACGAATGTTGATAATAAACGCACACATTTGACCCTGTAAGAGATATACACGCTTCGAATAACTTGTGCCAGGAAAACTATCACAATTTCTTTTGACTATCACAATTTCTTTTGACTATGTATGTATGTATGTATGTATGTATGTATGTATGTATGTATGTATGTATGTATGTAATGGTACATCAGCACAAACAAGCCATATATGCCTATTATTAAGTTTTAAGACTTGCCAAGACACTTCAGAAAGCCTTCAAATTAATGTAAATGTGTATTACAAGTTAAAAGAAGAAAGGTAATACTGTCCGCAAATGTGTGTCAAAACGTGTTTATAAATTTCAGAGAACTGTTTGTAACTTTTCATTTTGTATTCACCCATCTTAAGTGTGTGATATGGTGGTGTTTCTGGTCACATTTGTTTGGGTGAGGGTTATAATATAACTTTGTAATGGTTACAGTGATATTCATGTGTATAGGTATATATTTGTGTATGTACCATATACCACTGTGTGTGTGTGTGTATGTGTGTTAAAATGGTTTCTTGCACCATTGCCATGTACCTTCCTCAAGGTCAAGTCAACAAGTCAAGTAAACTCATTTGAGGACTTTCAGCATCACTTACAACCCAACTTTTTTATCACCAGAAAATATTTTAATAATCTTGGTCTCTGTGTTTGTGTGTGTGCATTAAAAATTTCACATATGGATTGTGATTGTACACTAAAGATGTGCCCCTCCTTCAAAGTTATGGTCACACAAAATGAAAATTTAATTCTATTACATGTTTTCTCGACCAGAGTACAACTTTGAACCAATGAAGTATCCTAGCCTCAAGGACAAGGCTATGGCAAGGAAAAATTTTAAATTGGTGATGTCCCATTATAGGTGTAACTTTTAAACCAAGGAAGATACTTGAATGAAATATTAGCTTGCTGAATAACTAGGCAATTTCATGGTATTCATTCAACTCTTGAGATTAAGACCATGGCAATGAATAATGTAGTTCTCTTTAAGGATGTCCCTTTTAACCCTGATAATATTTTGGTGCAATGCTAAAAATATCCACTTTAATGACAAAGGGCGATTTACTTTTTTTTGTAGAATGCTTGCCCTACTAGTTGCATGCAGTTTTAAGCCAGTAAAAATAAATGGATAAAAGTATGCTTGGTAAATGATTCATTTAATCAATGGTAATTCATCTTTTGATTTGCAAAGGTCTCATTACATCCAGAGTCTACACCAATGGTTCCCAAGCTCTCGCTCATGACTCTCTGATCATGACTCGTATCAAGGTCACAAGGATGTTTAGGTTAACAAAGCTGATATAAATATTGAAACAGGACTTTGGGGCGCAGAAAATGACTTTTTTTGGATGGAACCCAAAAAGGTTGGATCCAGTTGTCTACATAGAGTTATTATTAGAAGAAACAGCATGTGCTCTGATCTGTGGGACATTATGCAATTTCAGATCAGGTTGTTTGTTGTGTACCTGACTTATCAGTCAGTATACATGGTAGGTTTTCAGAGTTTCAAATTATACACATATGATGTGCTGTGTATTGGCAGTACTATTGTCTGTCTTGTTCATTGGGTAGGTCTTTTTACCCATGTACACCATCTGACACCAGGCTGGCTTGTTTTAAATCCCTTTTTGAAATTGATATTATAGAACATCTTGCACAGCTGTTGCCATTAATGTCATGATGTTCAATGTTTGATATGTTACTGTTGTTCAGTTTTCATATAACAAAACAAAAAAGTTGTACATTGGCCATCTCCAATGCCTGTGTATCTTGACCATGATTGATGTGTCGAAGCAGACAAGAAAGATATATTATCTTGCACCTATCATTCTATTGACACTAATTATCGTTTTGTGGGATCATTGTTTTGATGTTTGAACGTTTTCTTCTCTCCCTAAAGCTACCTCTACAGCTTATCAGGGGTTGTCAGTTGGGTCAGAACTTGTTATTTTACTAAGAGACATTGTTATTAGTGACCATTCTGAGTATTTTTATTTGTGTGTGTTGTGTGAACACTTCACAATAGGATTTTAGAAATGCAGGATGGGTCATTCTGTATTAGTTACAAAAAGCAACAATGTTCACTTGTGTAGTAAACAGATCCAGTAGTGCTTATATTTGATATAGGAGGTTGGTTTTAAAAATTCAGAATGTCTGAAAGAATTTAATAATTTAAAGGCAGATTTCAGCAATAATGTGCTTTTATTTATTCAGATGTAGATAAGGATACAATTCCAGAAGAAAACTAAATGTATCACTGCATATCAATGAATTTGCATCTTATTTACATTAATAGAAACCCCTTTATAAAAATATGTCCCTTGTTTCCATAGTAGCCACCACAGCCTTGTATGGGAGCCCCGAGATATCAAAAAATCATTTCCTACTTGAAAGTGCACAAATACTTGCGATTTTGAGCTTTAGAGGTTTACAGGGTTCCCACACAAACAGAAAATCGGAAAAAAATCAGGAGAAATGATAATTTTTTCACCAACCTTGAATGAAAAGTCGTTGAATTTTGCAAATATTGACAAATATTGGGAAAAACCAGAGAATTTGCTCAAAATTACTTTAGAATTTTTCAGAATTAAAGGTTTGAAAGGAAACAAAATAATCTATGCTCATTATGTTTCCACATAGCAAAAAAATTCAGGTCAGCAAAGTAAAGTTAGAATTTGTATATTGTACACTGAAATGACTTTAGATGCCAATTTATATATATATATATATATATATATATATATATATATATATATATATATATATATATATATATATTTGTTTTGTGTGACTCACTTTGTGGTTTTGTACATAGTCACATTTTATGTCATATATGTTTGGAGAGTCTTGAAAGGGAAACATCTTCAGATTTGGAAAATGCATGTTTTATAATCCAAAATGCTCTTCAATTCCATTCAGTAATGGTCATATTTGAACCTTGAACAAATTATTTCATCCTGGAGAAGACCTGGAAATGTATATTGAGAAAAGTATGGGAACCATGGGTTTAGTATGTAATATGCTAACTAGATCTAAGCTTGATCATTGTCAATGGAACATTTTCCTGTACTACACCATCACAAAAACTATGCATTAAATAGTATCAGATTTACATATGTTCTGTACCATAACTAAAACTAAAGCTAAGCATTAATAATAACAGATTTACACATGTTCACATGCTGATTGCTCTTGTATGGATTTACTGGCAGAAGGCAAGATTCAACAACAGAGAATTTGTCTGTCACAAGACATTTAGTACAGGGCATCGGAAATCCAGGTCCAAAAAGGACAAACATAAACATTTGGACTTCACACAGTGACTGGAAAAAGTCTTGGCCATTAGTTGAGTATGATGACAAAAGGCTATTGTTTCTTCAGCATGTTAGGAATATGTAGTCAGCCAGTTAGTTATGTATGGTATCTTATTCAGACACATCAAGTTATATTACTGACCCACTGTGCATTAGAAACAAGCCAAGAATATAGTAGTTGCACCAGAAAGGTTATTTATTTATAGTAAATAAAGGTGCACCTCTCAATCATGAAAACCATGATACCTGAACATTTACAAGGAAGCATGCATACTATTTACCATGTCAAAAAGACCAGAACTAGTTAATTTCTCTCCTGATTAGACCAGTATCTACTGACTGTTTTTGTCTGAGCATTTGACACTTCACTCTGAGCCAAGGCAAGGTTCATCAGAGATTGAGCAGTCTGTAAGGTTGTCAATGTTTTCTCTGACTTTCCGCTTCCAATATTCCATGTATTAAAAACAAAAAAGTCAAAATGTCTCAAAATGGGTGACAAGGGTCTAAGGAAACTTGGATGAATCTGCCAAAAATGAAGAGACACTCTTAGGAGTTCTGATTGGCTTTATGGGTTTTACCTATCTTATTCACTTAATGAGCTTTGAATGGCTAATGTCAGGTTTTTTTTTAATTTGAGTGTTCGATATATTTTGTTGGGGTGGGAGATGCTGGTTAACCACAAATACAAATCTGTGATCATTGAATCTTATGTAGAAACAATTGCACCTAATAAATAAATTCAGGTACAGTAAAAAATGTTATTATTGTTGGCTACACTGTGAACATTTATAGATCTTAGAAAATACATTATTCACAGTACTCTATGTACTCACAAGTCTGATATAGCTGGAAACAATCAGACCAAAATCATCATATACAATGTCAGGTCTAAATCAAAACAATGTCAGGTCTAGATTAAAACAATGTCAGGACTAGATCAAAACAATGTCAGGACTAGATCAAAACAAGGTCAGGACTCGATTAAAACAATGTCAGGTCTAGATCAAAACAATGTCAGGACTAGATCAAAACAATGTCAGGACTAGATCAAAACAATGTCAGGTCTAGATTAAAACAATGTCAGGACTACATCAAAACAATGTCAGGACTAGATCAAAACAATGTCAGGTCTAGATCAAAACAATGTCAGGTCTAGATCAAAACAATGTCAGGACTAGATCAAAATAATGTTGGGTCTAGATCAAACAACACCAGGTCTAGATCAAAACATATTGTTATGACTAATCAGTATAACATTTAGGGCATAACTGATTAGCATTTTTCTACTGATTTCCGATTCCGGATTTTGGGCATGAAATTTTTCCGATTCCGGATATGATTTGATTAATTGGAAATGCTAAGTCCGGATTATTTTCTAAAAAATTTCATCTTCCGTTTCCGGGTTTCTGGTATCTGGTTTTGCCGTGTCTAGCATGTTACTTAGTACTTTACCATATCTGGCTTCATTTCCGGTTTTCACCCGCCGGTTCAAATAGATTGTCTCACAGCATGGTTGTGTTGACCATATTGGACTTTTCTGACTTCTTATTTAACTTTATTAACGCACTATCGAATGACACGCAGTGTTAGACACGGTGCTATAGAAATTCAACTTTATTATTTTTATTATCCGAATCGGTCGTTCCTGCCTTGTCCGACTCCGATTAATATGAAGTTCATACTATCCAGTGGAATCCGATTTCCGGATCAAAAGTTTGTTATGCCCTAATAACAATAGAGGCATATCAGGATCCACTTTGGTGACTTACAAGCAAGGCATATCAGGATCCATTTTGATAGCTAACTTATAAATGAGGCATATAAGGATCCAGTTTGCTAACTTGTAAAGCAAGGCATATCGGGATCCATGTTGTTTGGTGACTTGTAAGCAAGGCATATCAGGATCCACATTGTTTGGTGACTTGTAAGCAAGGCATATCAGGATCCACATTGTTTGGTGACTATGCATTTCGTATCAGGATCCATGTTTGCTGACTTGAAAGCGAGGCATATCAGGATCCATGTTGTTTGCTGACTTATATGCGAGACGATACAGTATATCAGAAACGTATAATGAAGTGTAGATACATGTACATTTGGATCAGACTGACTTCCTTGTAAAGCTCACTAATGGAGATCAATATCATAGCAAAACCAGCTTTTATGTCCTTAGCTTCTAAACATTTTATTTACATATAAATCATGACACCTAATCCCCTCCAGGGAAAGTTGTCTGCTATCAACAAATGATCTGGTGAATCAGTGAGAAGCTTTCATGTTTGATGATATCCCACTAAATCTGTGAGACCTATTGATCTAATCTGTCACTTGGCTAAACATGCATGCACTTAACAGCCAGGTAGATATGTTTACATGTCACCTGTATCAGATATGCTGCTGTAAATTTCCTGAAGGTGAACAATCTTAAATTTATGTTGCTTGATTAATTTTTCTTTAACTATATCCAAACTTGCACATGAACATGGAAATATTTTTATGTGTACAGTATAATTTAGAATAGTCATCAGTTCCTACTGGAACCAAATCAAATTTTAAAGTCAAGTCACCATTCTCTACTAGAACCAAATCAAATTTGTAAAGACATGTCACAATTTTCTAATAGAACTAAATCTAATTTAGTAAACAAGACCATTAGTCATTCAAACTTAGTCACCTGTTCACAATTTCAAAATGTTGGTCAAAATTTCTAGGTTCTATATGCGGATTTAGATCACAAGACGGGTAATATATAAATGTTTCCTGTACTAATTTTTGATTGCGATTTTCTTCAAGTTCAAGAAATAAGGATACATATTTTGTTTTCTGGTACAAAATATTGGACCCATGCTTGACCCCGCATTATAAGTGGGTTCATGAGTTATCTGGGTGCGAATTATCGAGGGAGTGGTTTATGAGGAATTTCATATATAAGAGAATAGAATGGTGGTTGGGCCACCATTTGTAAAAATGCATGTAGTCTGCAGTAATATATGTACCTAATTGCCCAAGTGATTAGAGCATCTACCTCCGATGCAGGAAGTCATGGGTTGAAACCGTGGCAGAGTAATACCAAATACTTTAAAACTGTTTTCAGCAGATGACTTTCTATAGGTGCTCAGAATTAAGAGGTTAGTGTTAGGACTGGTCAGCCAGGTGTCTGGAAAAATGTGACTGGGTGGGGCATGATGTCTCATGCTAGACATGACTATAAACTGCCACACTGCAGACACCTTTACTTGATTAGGTTAATTATGTTTCACCTGATTATGCAAGAAAAATAAATGCTTCATAATGTGTGAAAACCCAGATACATTTTGACATTGTATGTACTAGGTCACATCATGTGTGAAGACCCAGATACATTTTGATGTTGTAGGTCACTTGATTGCAGTAATCACTCCAATTCCTACAGAATTGTGCCAAAATGTTGTTATTGCACAAAAACATGCCCATATTTTCAAACCCCTTCTTTATTTCATTTTATAAAATTCCTTCAATAATAAGAAAATCTTTTTTTCGAATAGATGTGCAGAGTTCTCCCACAAAATTTTCAGTTCTACACTTGAGCCAGTGTATACATGCTTGTTACGGGTTTTTTTTCTTCTAGGTATAATGGGTCTCTGACAATTAATAGATTCCAGAGAGCTAATGATAACAGTTGGAAGGATCAAGTTGAAGCTATAATATCTTAATATGCACCTATCACCTTTAAGATATGCCTTTTATCCCGTACATGTATACACATTTAATAGACCATAGACAGATGAAATGTGAATTTGTCATATGTCAGGGTTAGTGCTATTTTGAAAATGGATAAATTCTAGATTTACACTTGCATCATTTAAATGATAGACCAATTCTCTCAGGTTTTTCTGTCTTTTTATGGCGTTACTGTATATACCCATGAGTTGAGCTAAACTGCAAACAACAAAGACCCTGATCTGCTGTACCATAATGCACCTTCAGATCAGTGTCTAGTTTTTATTGGTTCTTTTGAAAACTCCTGTGAAATTACACAGATCCAGATCTGCCAGTGCATTATGTAATGGCAGATCTGTGTCTGTGCAGTTGGCAGTTGGACTGGTATTGCATGCAAGTATAGATTATATTCTTATAGATTATATTTACTTCAAGGTGAGCTGACAAGTAGATGAGTAGGTAAGGTATACAAACCAGATCTATCAGGCTATTTGCCCAGGTATGGTGGGGTGTAAATAAATCTGAAGAGGTTAAAAGGGTTAGACTATTTATCTATCTTTCTTTTTGTAAATAGATTGACAGATAATGAAGTGTAGAGCTGTTATAAAACCATTAAAATCATGTTACCAGAGAATGACAACAGGCATTCAGACTTGCTATTCTTGTGTTTGTGTGAAATACAATAAGTTCTTTAATATATGATTTACCTGAAACTTAGAAAATGCTAATGCAGAGGAAGTATAAGACAAGAAAAGATGCTGCAATTTGAATAATACAGACAACAATATGGTTATGTTTAAAAGCAGATACATTGATCTGCACTCATAACATGCACAGAATTCTCTTGTAATATGTTTGCGTTTGCTCTACTGATCATAGTCCAAAGAGCTTGTGTGCTGATCTGTTCAGTAGTGTAATAAAGGGGGTGGGTGGGTGGGACGCCTTTGGTACCAAAGGTCTTGGGGCTCCACAATCCTTTTGTGCCATCATGTCACCCTGGGCACCATTTACCTTTTTTATGCTCATTGTCTGTCATCCATCCATCTGCTAGAACAAATTTGTTATCGCTAAACTACTGGCAGAATTGCCCAGAAATTTGCATACACATTCATCCTGTGGTTTATTTGTTTCTAATTGTTCCTGACAGCTCCAATGGCCTAGTGGTTAGAGCATCGGCCTCGGATGTGGGAGGTCGTGGGTTTGATCTCCAGCCGAGTCATACCAAAGGCTTACAAAAATGGTACTAACAGCTGCCTCACTTGGCACTAAATCATTAAGAGGTTAGTTTTAAAACTAGTCAAGCCAGTGTCAGGATAATGTGACTGGGTGGGACATCATGCTACATGTCTGCGGCACGATACCCCAGTGCTAGACATCACTATAAACTGTCACACTGCAGACACCGTAGCGATATGACTTAAGTTTTTTTAAGCAACGTTTTTAAAAAAAATCAAAATCAAAATATAAATGTTCCTGTGTGGACACTGAATTTTGCTGCCATTGGTGCCATTTTAAGAAACTTAACACTACTCTTGTTCATTGGATGGGCATATCAGTATGAAGTGTTCACTAAAATACTTTTGTCGTTTTATTAGTACTAAATGAAAATGATGCAGGTCTATGTTCAATATGGCCATCACGACTTCCATCTTAAAAATCTTTTTATCACTACTCATGAACAGAAATGAATATGGACAAGGGTTTCCACCTGAAGTCTTTAAACATTGTCATGTCAAGTTGGTCTGAAATGAAATTGGTACAAATGGAACATCCAATATGGCTGCCACAGTGGATACCTTGACAATTTTGTTACTGTTTGTCCAGACTGGAAGCATTCAAGGAGGCTGAATGGTCTAATGTTGTCGCTTTTACCAATCACTGCCATGTCACCCATGTTCCTAATTTTGGTATGTGCCAATGAGTATTCAGCTTTTCCTGTTGTAGGTTCATAGCAGGTTTTCCCCTTGTTCTTCCTCGACCAGGGATACTGGTTAAAAGATTGAAAAACTGGTTGAAAACTAAGATGCCACAGACAAAGCAAATTGTGCCAGTAAAAGTAATGAATGTTTTTATACCTAATGACAGTTCTGCAACAGCAAATATTTAGGAAGAAAGTAATATAAATGGCCCAAAATTTTAGGTACTTTTTTGGGTTGGTTTTAATTTCACTTTTAACGCATTTGTTTAGGCATTAATCTACTGAGTAAATGGCTTAGTGCCATCGTCATGACATTCAAAGTCAGCCAATTTGGACTGGCCTGGATGGGTAGTGAACCTGTCATTCTTGGATTATGGTCCAGTTCTTGACCATTACTGAGCTACGTTGGCTCACCAGGGCCACATCTTCTTATACTTGCACTCCTCTTCTGACAATTGTATACTCATTATTCCCACTACGAAAACGAAGTCATATGGACAGCACTCTTTTGCATATCAGGGCCCAGCAACGTGGAATGAATTGTCCATTGAAACTAGGCACAAAGACCGTGATACCTTTCAAGAGTGCTCTTAAAACTCACCTTTTCCAACTGCAAGAACAAACTTAGACCTAAAAATGTTTCCTACCTTAAATATTTCATAATTTTTTTGATTTCCAAATTTCATGGTGTTTTTTATTTTTATTTTTTTTATTTTTATTCATATCATTATAGATGTTGTAAAGTGCTTAGAGCTTCTAAAGATTTGGCATTATACAGTTATTATTGTTATTATTGTTATTATTATTATTATTATACTGACAGTGTTTCTGTAGTTGTTATACTAAACAAATGATGTTTCCTGGACACACCTGCACAGATGATTCCCCCCTCCCCCAACAACTGAACTATTTAAAATGGATACAGTGTAAATACAATTTCCTTTGTCAGTTATGATTAACAATGACATACATTTACTTTGGAAAGCCTATTGTAGATTTGCATTTCAAATGGTTGATAATGAAATATTTCCTCTTTACTTTAAAATGTCTGTAATGAACTAGTACCTTTTCTTAATAAAATTTTTAAAGAAGAACATTTATTGTGGTAGATGTTTGTAACATGTTGTTACTCAAACCGTTCTCATTGTACATATTTCAAAAGCAACTGCAAGTTTATGTATTCATACTTATATATACCTGCAAGTAAAAATCAATCTGACATTCTTTGTACCTTGGGATTTAATAATCTTACTTGAAAGCCTTTTACATGGACAATCTATACAGCATTGACATTTCTTAATATCATTTTGGAGGCACCTTTCTTTGTACATTAGTACATATTGCACAAGTGTTTGAAGGTCTTTAATTGATTCAGAGCGGTATCACAGAGGTGAGGTTAACAGTATTCTGTTTTTGAAATTGTAATAGCTCTACAACAGTTTATGTACTACAGGACCAAACCAAAGATTTTTATTTTATTCAAGGCTGCACATGTGACCACAAGTACAGTAGTTACCCATATATTTACTATTTTAGTGTCATGTGTTGTGCCCTATTATTGAATTATTTCCCCATAGTAGATAATTTTCTGAATGATACAGATTCTTTATTCTTATCTAGCTGATAAAATTTATGATTGAAAAACATAATTATGGAGTTTTGTTTATATACTAAGACACAATTTTGTCAGTTTCTTTATACATGTATTTAGCTTCACATCAATTTGCATAGATTTCTTTTACAATAATTTAAAACGGAAAAATGCTTTTACTTTTAGATCTACTGTATATGTGCTATACTTGACTTTGTCAAGGCTGTCCCTTGCCTGAGAGGGAGGTAACTTGTGCAGTGCACAAATAGAGAATTGTACACACCAAACTGGGAAGAAAATAGATTGGATCACTTGTAGCATTATGCTCAGACAGATCAGGGTTCTCTGTTTTGGTTTGAAATTACAAGTAAAACGAATGACATAGGCCCCAGATGGTAGATAATGTATAGAGGTGTCATATTTATCAATATTATTAATACCATCTGATGAAATGCAAATTTTTCTGTAAATTGTGACATTAAGAACAGAACACAAGGAATGAAATAAAGGACTATATGTCATAAAAGTGTCATGATGTATAATTCTATGAAAACAAGTCTTGGATATATTATCATATCTACATTACAAACACGGTCCCTAATTTGACATTTATATGACTAATATCAGTGGGTTTTAGTTGCTTCACCTTTACACAGACTCCGAATTGTTTTCCTTGTCCAAATGTGTTTTTGACAATTAAAATGAATTATCTTTGGAAGACTAGAAATGATAAATGTGTTTTTGACAATTAAAATGAATTATCTTTGGAAAGCTAGAAATGATAAATGTTTGGCATTGGATTTGTCATATTTTTGTATTTTCGGATCTTTATGATGTAAGATGAACATGAATGAGTAAGTCTATGACATCTGATAAAAAAAATATTTTAAGATTGTGTCTGTGTATTAATTGCTTTTGAAATTTGTAAGCTTTTTTATAGTCATATCATTATAGATGTTGTAAAGCACATGGAGCTTCTAAAGATTATACGTTTTTACAAAGTCCTCATTATTATTATTAAATTTCAGACTTGCCCACAAACTTCAAATTATAAAGTAATATTTTTTTCATATGTCTGTATGGTATATTATGACACCACATTTGTCATGTTTCTTCATTTGAGGGTCGGTCATTCGTTCATCCATCATCAATTGATTGCTACCGCTCTGGAGTCGATATTGTAATTTTAATCAAACTCCAAATGATTGCTAATATTATTAAGATTTCAGATTAATTTGATAATGATCACATCTACTAATGGATTGTTACTCTTTTTGGGGCCATATTTCTGATATGATTTAGATCAGACTGCGGAGTAAGACTTGTATCATTAAGATCTTGGATGAACGAGATCAGCACATACCGAATTTGTTGTTACTGGAAAATCCTTAATTTTGACAAGATTTTGATCAAGCTTGAAAGATAAGTTTATATTGTCAAGATCAGAATTGGGTTGAAAAATTAAATTTAAATGAGGCAGTCTTGCATCTGATTGGCTGAAGTTGTAACCGCTCTGGAGATGTATTTCTGATCTGATGTTGATCAGACATTGAATATTTACATGACATTTCAATAATGAGCACAAATTTACGAATATTGATTTGCTGAGCTTTTTAAACTCTAAAAAAATCTGATTTTGTTCCAACTTCAGATATAGGCCATATTTTTTAGATGTGATGGTATAGCTTGTTACCATTGATACAGAGTGGATTGATATTGTCAAGAAGGAAGATTTTGTTAATGAGCAAGAGACTACATTTTAGTTTTTATATTATCTTTATAAAAAATAACTTTTGTTAGAATATTGTAATTTGGTTAAAGTGAATATGATACTCTTTGATAGAGTTAACCAGGGTTGTGTTTGTACAATATTACAGAAGATGGTTTGTTAAATGGTCTATTTTTAAGTTATTTAAGCAGGTGAGTGTTGTCAGATCCATTTTGGCCTCTTGTTAAATTTCAAACTGTAAAATAGAATCAGAATGAAGATAAATTTAATAATTAAATAAATAACTTAATTTTTGTTTTTATTTCCAGTGTGTTTTAATAATATTCTTTATGATGTCTTTGGTATAAGAAAGTTTTCATTGGTTGATAGTTTAATTAAACTGTTTTTAGGTGGATCTGTGCTCTTGGATTGGTCTTGTTGTAGGGTATAATCCCATTTTTCAACACACGATAGGTTGTACATGGCAGCCAGTATTAATGGTGGAGGAAGAACCTGGAAAACCACCTGGAAAGAACCACCAACTCACAAGAAGCTACTGGTAAGCTTTCTCACATACCCACATTGGCTGAATCTGAGACTCGAACCCATGCATATAGTGGAGAGATGGCTGTGATCTGTAATGGAGAGCTCTTTAGACCACTCTGCCACTCGTGGCAATGGATTGGTCTTTGTACATATGATAACTAAAACTTAATTTTTTTTATATTCCTGATGTTGCTTTGCTTCTGCATGTCCTTGTGTTCGAAAGTCCATGCAGCCATGTTGAATTGGATTGAAAGTAATACATTAATTGTACAGACTTGTTTGTGATTAGTTTTCAGTACATTGCACTAATTTCTCAGATTAGTAAATAAAAGAAACTTTTTATTAGCACAGTGGAGCAAAATATAACCCAAGGTTGACAAATGGAACTTGTATGCATAAATAGGTCATGTAATTAGATTTGTATGCCTTTCAACAGTTCAGGGTTATTGTTGGGACTTCAACTTTTGGTCTGCAGCATCTTGCACTCAGAAGAAAAAAAACTAGCTTAGTTGTTGATGTTTGAATCTAAGATGACATAAAATTATATATTTGAATACCAATCTTATAGATTTTAAAAAAGATTAGTTCTGGGTTATATTTTCAAAGGTCAAGATCCAATAAAAGGATCATTTTGTGTCATTTGCTTGAGGGGAAGGTAAACAATGTTTAAATGCATTTGGCTTTTTCCCAAAATGTTCCCTGGCTGCCACTGCAGATCATTTAGTTAGAACAAACATGATGTATAAGTCCTTTAAATTAGACTGGATTAGTTAGGACTTTAAAAAAAAAATACTTAACACATTAACTCCTGGAGATTTTTTGCTGTTTTTACATGAAATGCAAACAGGAAACACATTTTGAGGGCTGTTTCTGATTCTGAATACAACTTAATATACGTACATAGACTTCCAAACAATTTTCCATTAGTCTAATGCCTAGATGTGTTAAAAACATTGTTTTCCATTGGTTATTTTGCTCGTGTATGAGCAGACAGGGACAAGTTATAATTTTTTATTTTTTTTTTTTGCTTAATGGACCCATCATTTTTGTGTGGAGACCACTCTTTATTCCAAATGCCCACATTGTCCTACTTTTTGCACAGGTTCACCTGTCTGTGTGCAGTTCAGACTGATCTGCCTTAGATCTTAGGCCAAAAAGTCTAAAATCTGGATACAATTATATTTTTCTCTCAGTATTTTTTAGTGCAACTAAAGCGTCCAGATTATTTGGTATCATTGTAGAGCTAAATCTGTCTACCTTTCCATAATACCACCCACTTCAGTGTATCTTACATGATCTTGAAAGTTGATGCTACATAGGATGGCAGTAGGCTACTACCTCCTGACACATAAATGTAGCGCCAGGGGTTAATGTATTAACTGAGAAAATGAATAACATTTGATCTGTTCAGACATGGTAGTTTAAAATCTGTACTTTGCCATCACAAAAGTTCTGCAGCCCTTTCAAATAATTATCAGGTGATTTGTTTTGTATGTTTTATCATTTTAAGTCCATTTTTGATAGAGTAATTGCCCCTATTACCATCAATTTTCAGTCACTACAGTTGATCTTTGTAACCATTATAGCTCTGGAACTATTGAACATATTTTGATGCATGGATGTATATCATCTCATAAACTTGATGTGCCATTTTAAGCAATTTGTCTCAAGTCCAAGTTATTTACTTCACATCTTTTCATAGGTTGTTTCTTGTAACCAATATAATTCAAGAACAATAAATACATTCAGATATGCTTCTTGCATACTAAGATAACTGAGGAACATCTTCTGGTGGACATTATCTCATAGACCTTGATGTACCTTTTGATGGGTTTTATTTTGTCATCTCTATGCTGGATTAAGTTATGGCCCTTGACAACTAACTTCATACCTTCATATGGTACATAACTTGCAATCTGATTGAAGTTATATCTCCACTGTCCAAAATGAAGATCTGACATTGACTGCTTAGGGGTCATCTTCTGGTGACATGCTATTACAGTACCATGATTGCAAATTTTATCAGCCAGTCAAATGAAGCCTTTTATCTTTACATTTGGGAGACTGTAGTTCCATTGATTAATTTAAAAGCCATCAAAAGATGACCTCTAAATGGTTACTGTCGGATCTTTATGTAGGACAGTGGAAAACTGATTTTAATTAATGTTGCTTGTAACCAGCAAAACTCGAGAACCATTCAGTTGATTCAGATTCATTTTGACATGAGCTATGTCTCATGTGTATCTTTTATGGGTTTCGGCTAAACCTTCTCCATTATGGACAGATTTATGCCCTTTATCAAGAAAAATCATGTCTTATTGGATTGTCGCTTGCAATCAGCATCAGTTTTGAACTAACAATTCAACATATTCTGAAGAAATTTAGTTTTGAATCTTGTCTCTTATACATGGATGTCTTTTTGTCATGTATCTTTAATGTTATTTTTCATCTTTGCCATTTTTTTACTGTTATTGCTCATGTCTGCAAACTTTGTATCTTTACATAGGAATCAGCAAAGTGCAAGAATCATTCAACATATTGAGAACATATTCAGAATCATTTGGATGTAAACATTGTTTCAGAGGCCTGGATGAATCTTTAATGGGTTTTGTCTTGTCTACTCTCTATTTTGCACATAGTTATGGCCCATTTTGAATGAACATAGTTATGGCCCATTTTGATGAACATAATTTATTTACTTGTAATGATGAGTACTTGAAGAAGTTTGAATTAAGACAATTCATATAATCCTTTAGTGGCATCATGGCCTTTGAAGTGCCCACCTATTATTATCTTACATCCCCCCCCCTTTTTTTTATTTTTTTTATTTTGTGAGGTCCTACAGATCCAATACAGCTGCCACTAATGGCTATAATCCAAAATTTGTACGAGATCTACTTGTATATGTATGGCAGTAATTATAAGTTCTTTTTAAAAATGGATTTTGATTTAGATTGCAAGCTGTTGACACAGTATTACAATAAAATAATGTGCCAGCTATTAGGCAGATCTCTAACGGTGGACATTAAATATTTCTACAAAGCTTTGTTTGCCATAGGAGCGCCATAGACAATAAATAAAATAGGCTGAATGTCGGGAGATTTATACAGATGCAGCTCTCCATTTATCCATGATATTGATTTCCTATTTCAACCTGTTATATCAAACACGGCTAACAAAGGCAATCACTAAAGCAAATAAATGGAGACTGTTTTCACTAGATCATGAACAGAGCAAGAGACAGTCCAATTGACTTGCTATTCAACTCGAAAGAGGGCCAGTCACCTAGTCTAGTATTTCATGCTTGGGTTTATAATAAAATTAATTGAATATACAGCAGAATATTATATTAATCCAAGCAATCTCACACATGTTATGTATCAGTGTAATCAATAATGAACAATTAGAATACAAGAAAGTGTAGAGTATCAGTCAAGGGATCACTTTCAATTTATATAAATTATTACAGGAATGCAGGCTTGGAAAGCACAAAAATGATACACGCTGAACTCAGATTTATAGGAAAACTACCTGTGGTATCAGTTGTTACACACAGCAGAATAATAGGGATGTTTTCAAGAGTGAAAAGTAATACAAGTACCTATATTTGCAATATTCATCTTATTGCATGACTAATACAAATTTATCTAGTCAAGTGGCATTATGCCAATAGAAGATACATATATTTGTGGTGGAGTATTTTTTTATCCTGTCACAAGTCGGTTTTAATTCCAGAAAAAAAGAGACGACATTAAGTTTCGTGCTCATGCAATTGTCTATGCATAGAAAAGAAAAACTAAAGAGTTTAAAAAAATAATGTATGCAGTCTTTGACTGACTAAATATTTATAATTAAAAAAATTCATTAGAAGTTCAATTTTAGTTAAAATTTTGTGGCAGGTTCCTTTTAATTCACCTTTCTATCAGTAAAATAGCCAAGAGAGTTGATGGTATGGCCCAGCAGTTACTTTGGTTCATACATCCAACAGTGAAAGTATTTGTTACTGTTGGAAGCCATTTTAATTATAATTACCATAGTTTTGACTAAACTTAGTGTATGGTTTTTTATCATCAAGATGTCTGACAAGATCCATATTTTGAAGTGATCTTGCATCTGATTGAGCTTGTTACCACTTTTGAAGTCATATTACTGATGAGATTTTGATTAAACTTGAAATGATGGCTTTGCAAATAGATTCATATCATCAAGATATCCAGTGCATTATATTTGAACACGATTTGCATATTAAGTGGGTGATGATGCATCTGAATGGCTGATCATTTTACCACTTTGATAGATAGTGGCCCGATTATTGTCACTTGTGGTGAATAAGCTACTATCATTAATATGTTGAAATGAGTTTATTATGAACATTTTTCTGTTCTGATCTTGTATGTGATCAGCTGAGATCATTGTTTTTTGTTTTTGTTTTTTTATTTTTATAAATGCTTCTGGACTAAAATTTTAAAATAATTTTTTATATAACTTAGTTTAAAGAATTGTTTCATCAAAATCTCAGTTGAATATGATTATGAACAACATTTGTGCATTGAATGGGGTAATTATATATCTGAATGGCTTATTTAGTCCAGAAAAAATATTTCTGATTAGATTTTGAATTGGTTTTTATTAGTTATGTGGCATATTTACTCTGGGAGAACCATATTTTTTTCATTTGGAATTTGCTTCAGATTTGTAAATAGATTATATCATAATTGCCTTGGTTAGGTAGTAAGTGAGATCTTTACATATTAATGAGATGATTTTAATTATATATTTGTATACTTTGATTGTGATCAGGAGGCTGTTCATATTAATTAGTTATTTCTCCTTTGAAAAGAATTTTAATCAGGCTGTATTAAAAATAGGTTAAATTGACCAAAGTTCAGAAGATGTATTATATAGGGTTTTATCAGAATATTAAATAAGGTGAGCAGTATCAGTCCCACTTGGGCCTTTTGTTTAAGACTAACTTTAGATTCAGCTCATTTTAAACAAAAACCCTTTACTAGTTTGTTGTAATTGATGAGTTGGATGTTGTTAGTGGCACACTTGTTGCATGATACATCAACAATAGGTTTAAATTGCTGCACATGCATTTCTCTGCAGCCGCAGCTAAAACAAAAGCAGTGCAGGGCAGATACAGGATACAACAGTGCTAGTGGATGCCAATTTTTACTGATATATCTCGCATGATCTCAACTATTTCATCTATTTCCTGCCTTTTTTTCACACTATTTTTTACTTTACCAGTCACTTTCATTTCACCTTCAGTTTTACACATCTTACTTGGAGTATTGATATCTGCTCTTAATGCATGTTGAAGTTGAGCTTTCTCCCATCAGCACCTGTGAGACTTGTTATACTCTATCAACACATAATTATCAAGACCAATCTTGAGTTTAATGTCTCTCAGGTCTTGCAGAATGACAAGTTTGCAAATGGGCCTGACATAAATGAGGCTGTTTGGAAGGGAAGCAGATATTATCAGTGTAACAAGAACTGGACCTCCCAAACACATTTCAGCTCAAATGATGCTTTGGCAGGGATATTACACCCAATATTTTCTTCAGATAATATTTCCCACCCCCCATCCCCCTTTGAAAGCATCAAATGCACCAAAAAAAAAAATTGTTTGCAAAGGAATTAGGTGGGGGGGGGGGGGACATTTTAGATCATAGGACTCCAAGGATGATGCAGAAAAAATTGGTATCAGAATTTTAATTTTTCTGTCAGATTTGGGCTGCTTACATGAAATTCACTTGCCCAATAATGAATCAATTGCCTAGGCTATTTGGGCAAGGGACAGCTTGTATATAGACTAAGCAAACATTATAAGACACAAAATTAGTGAACTGGACAATTTTAATGGCATCATCGAGTGACTTTCAAAAGCAAAGAATATATTGCATAATAGTTTTTACATCGAGTTTAGAAGATTTGAAGAAAAAAAGAAACATAAAAATTGAAACGTGCATCACAAAACACATGCAGCTTCCTAAATCTCAGTTGTTTCTTCCTTTTCTTCTGTTCTTTTGGTCCTTCTTCTAGAGCCAGTATTGTTATCTTAAAGTCTGCAAAATTGCATTTGCAGTTGAAATTAGATAAGCTAACCAAAACTGCAATCCTTCCAAACCTAAGAGTTTTGAAGTGATAGCTAGCTAGGATTGGCCACACAATTTAAGCAGTTGAAAATGTGAATTGGTTAACTGCTTCGGTGTGACCTTGGGCAAGACACTTAACTCTCATTTTCTCCGCAAGATAAAGCCACTAATGTGTTCAAAGTGCTGTTAAACCCAACAAAAAACAAACAAAAGGTCCTCTCTTTTCCCTCTCTCATGTAATATTTCACACATCCATGCAATCAAACCAGGATAGGGCTATATTATCAGGATCTATTCCTGGCTCAGTGGGATTACATAAATTGCTTTTCCACTTGGAACAATCCTCTTGTAAAATCATTAGAGTACTTAAACACTACAAAAATCTTGACTGTCTGCACATGGTTTTAATCAAAGCTTTACCCTGCTGTTGCTGCTGCCCCTGTAAAAAGATCTTGTATGCATACCAAGATACCACTGTAGGTGGTATTTTTCACCATTAGGAAATATTAATGCTTATGCATGATTGTGCCCCCACCCCCCAAAGATTTTCTGTACCATACCTGTTATATGCAATTGTTATATGCAACTTGAGTCTCCTCATTTTCAAGCTATCTCCAGCATTCCTGCATTGAAGACCAGGAAGGTCTCCCAGCATTTCAAACTAGAGAATATGATGTCTGTTGGTAAAAAAAAAAAAAATTTCAGTAAAGTTGAATTAACCTTTACAGAACACTGAATAAGGAAAAAATTTCTAAATTGGGTAGTTTATTCAATCAATTGGAACTGATAACAGTAAATGGGGTATTTTGTGAACACTGCAATAGATTATTGTGATATTCCAGAAAGTACACAGTCTTTAATGCAATGGCTGTTGAATTTGTTTAATCATCGGGCCAGTGAAGTCTGCCTCAAAAACACAACTCATTTTGTATGATTTTGGATTTTGTCAGTTATCCTGACAGAGTCCATTTCTCCTTATGGGTTTTTCATAATTGATATTTTACAATACATGTACAAGAAAATCAAATTACATTTATTTGAAGCACATGTTTTCACAGACTTGTAGATTTCAGGTCACATACCTGTCTATCTGTAAACCCTTCATGTTAGGAGACAAGCAACAGTTGAATGAAATTTGCATCAAGGTGTATTTATAGCACAGTTTGACAGATTTAGCCTGGAGTAATAGTGAAATTTTTTCGAATATAACATAAAGAAACATTAAAAGTTAAGGAGTTTTCAAGCAATTATTTCAGTTGAGCAAAGCCTGCTTTGTCAGACTTGTATGAAGTGCACATACTTTTAAAAGACAACATTTTGGTACTGCCACAAGTTTACCTACATATTTCAACCATGTATTTATAAAGGACAAAACAGGGGTCTTTATTACCAGTTTTACTGTACTAGTCTTTCTAGTCTGGGGGCCCCGAGTGGCCGAGTGGTCTAAAGCGCTGTCCGTTACGGACCACTGCCATCTCACCTCTGTCTGCGATGGTTCGAGTCTAAGATTCGGCTAATGTAGTCAAGTGAGAAAGCTTGCCAGTAGCTTCTCGTGGGTCGGTGGTTCTTTCCGGGGTTTTTCCGGTTTCTTCCTCCACCACTAATACTGGCCGCCATGTATAGCCTATATATTGTGCTGAAAAATGGCGTTAAACCATAAAAAAACAAAAAAAAACAAAACTTTCTAGTCTGACTGCCTCATCCTTCTTGGACTACATAGTCCCATACTCTGAACTCATCGCTTCTCGTTTTTTCGGACTTCACTAGTCATTTCTATTTTTTCACTTGGACTCCCATCTTCAGACTGCCCCACCTCACTCTCGGAAAGGACAAAATTATCCCTAAATCTTTATATGTGCCACTTTCTATATGTACACAAAATTCCTTTACTTGCGTTACACAGAACACACCAGGGTTTGTATCATTTTTTTGTACAAGTCTTTGGTATGACTCGGCCAGTGTTTGAACATACGACCTCCTGCATCCCAGGCGGACAATCTAACCGCTAGGCCACTGGAGCTGAAAATACTGTTGTGTGAAATTCTGTTGTATCTTCTCTTAGGAACTTTTGAAAAAATACATTTGGTAATAATAGCATAGAAAGAGAAGACTACTTTAACAACAGCAAATCCATATCTGAAAATAACACATTTCTGGTACATTTTAATAACAAAATATATGGTTATTATTGTTGCAATTTTTTGTACCCTTTTGAATATTTTTATATCAAATTTCTGATACTTCTTGTCACATTAAAGACAAAGCTCTTGTCAGATAAGTGTGGGACATTAAAATAAATTGGTAACACCTTCTACACATAAATGCTGCATTGTGGACCTCGTTCCTTCACTGTGGGATGATTAGTCTCATACTTAAATAGCAAACCATAACTGCTTGGGAAGTTGTATTACATTCTTTCTCTGATATGAGTTATTATCAACTGCTTTCCTTCTTTGATCATTTATTTCTGATATTTAAGTGCCTTGGAGTGAAAAAGTGCCATGTATGTGATTTCCTCAAGCGAGATAGTTGTAATTTTTCATGAACTCGTTTAATTCCTGGCAGTGTCCAAGAACATAAAAAGTAGCTGCCGACTTTGGGGGGAGGGGGGAATCAAAAAAATATTGATTTTGTCAAGTTTTTGTGTGGATAATTATTAATTACTTAAAACAGAATTAATTATGGGTATAGACTGTTTTCTTGTTGCTATAATCAGTCATAAAAAATTATTTCACTTAATCTCTCACAAGGATATCGGTGCACAAGGTAGTAACATAGATTATTGTTTATCATGATTACATGTATGTAATTATTGATTTATCTTATTTGTTGATGCTTTTTAACATAAAGGTTGTAATTTGGATATACAGAAATAACAATGGATCATGTGTTACTTGAACCAGTGCTGTATTTTATTTTAAAGCTTACCCTGTGGACAAGTGGTGTAATCAATAGTGAGATCAACTTTTTCAGATTTTTTTTAAGGTTAAAAATTATTCTTTATTCTGAAGAAACTCTTTGAAATACAATGCTTATAATATGAAATTTCAACAAAACTAAATGGAATGGTATTGTTCATTGCACATTCCTTGATAGATGATCGCATTAAAACAATGATTTGGCTAAAACATAAACTTGGATCTGCCATTGCATACTGCACTGGAAGATCAGGTCTATGTTTGTTCTTATTTATCCTTACAAACTGCAAAGCTCCAGTTCAGTGCCTGAACCATCTATTGAATCATGTATCATTGGGAACTGTGGCTACTGCATTGAAATGTCAATACATGTATATGTTGTTCTAGCCTTGGAGTGATGCTGCATTCCATGCATGTGTCAGCAGTTCAAAACTTAGGTCAACAGATACTCAATACACAGGTGTTCTCTTCTGGCATTGATTATTACTTAAAAAATTAAGTGTTCTGAAGGATTTAATATTGTAGATCAATAGAAGAGGATTTGTACCAACTGGATACAAAGGGCGGTCAAAATAAATGTATTAATTAGTAACAGGGTCTGATAATCCACCTGTATAGCGGGAAGACCCTTTAGAAGGAATTGTCTTCATATGGATCTTCTCTATCACCAGTTGTTTCAGAAGGAGAAGTTAAAAGGTGGAGAAAAACTTGCTGTTTGAAAGGAAACCCTGTTTCAACACAGTATATGGGGTACATGACTGCTGACTGCATTGATAGACATAACCACATAATAGTAAAAAGGATTTTAAGAATGGGAGGGGGAGGTGTTAAAAGAGTGTTGGGAGGGGTAGAGTGGGTGGATAGGGAATAAATAAAGTTGACACTGCCATACACGGTGAAGATGAATAATTACAGTAACAATTATAATCTGTTAAAACTATGGGTTTCTGAAAATCGACTGAATTATTTTTATATATTGTCAGCTTGGCTTATGTTTTTATTAGTATTTAGAAAAAAAGGGCATCAGGGACCAAATATTGGGAGTCCTAACAGAATGTATTATATTTTAAAAAAGTGCATTATTTTAGGGTTTCTGTTGCCGTATGAAGGTTTAACTGACTTGTTTGATTTGTTGAGGACGCTATGATAAGGTGATACGTGCCTTCATGAACACTTCAATATAAAGAAGACATTAAGGATAAGACCTTTTTGAGCAATATTTACACATTTAACCAGGACACTAACATTTGACTAAGGCTCTTGACTTTACAGATCACTAGCAGCTCACCTCTGGTAGTTTCAGTGTCTGCTCACACAGCATGGATGGGACTTGTGACTAAGCTTGCACGCTAGGTTGGTGGTTCTTCCTGGCAGCCATTTATTGCATATCGTGCTGTAAAATGTAATGTCAAAATTTCATAATTGATAATAGGTTCCACTTAACCAACTGATAATCTATTATAATCTGTTACTAAGAACAAATTTTACTTTTTGTTTAGTACAGTTATATCTTTGTTCAAGAAATAATTGTACAAGAGTAGTCTCTCAATTAATGACATGTATGCTTTATTCGGATAAAATATTAAATCTTTTTCTCTTCTATTTTTATTGTTTGACAACTTAGTTAAATGAAATCTTTTTATGGCTGATCAGTTTTATGTAACAAATACTACAAAAGATCTTAATAAAATCTTTAATTTAAAAGCAGAATCATGACTATATTGGTATGGTATGGTTTTATATTTGTAAGTTTTGAAGAGAATAAATAATTCAGATTGTCTGTAGTGGATTGAAGTCCTGTACAGCTTGATCATATAAAATAAGAGTACTTTACATTTTGCATGCAGCTGAAATGAAGTAGTCTCCCTTTTCCACACAATTGATTTTGGAATTTTAAAATATCTTACAGATTCGCATAGCCAACCACTGTTCGATTATAATCGATAATCAGAACAACACATGTAAAATGGATAAAATTAAAAAAAAAAAAGCGAAAGAAAACATTTAACCTTTATAAAGAACCCATTTCCGGCAAATAAAAAAGTGTAAAACCAAATATTCAGGTTTAATACCACAATGTTTATATATATATATATATATATATATATATATATATATATATATATATATCTTTTAAAGACAATAAATACATCAGCTGTAGCATCTGCTTCTGTTTATTTTATAGACTCCTTTAGTTCCTCACAATTGCAGATAAGAAATGTGGAACAGACAGAAAGTGATTTATATCATCCTTTAACAGTGTTGTTTGAAACATCAGTTTCCTTTAAAAGAATGTTCTTTCCTGGCAACTTTGACTGCATGTACTGCATAGCATCAGCATTTGTTGGATCATTCCCTGTACTGATTGATTCTACTCAAGAACATGCATGGATTTTATCAGTCTTTCCCATGGAAAATGAACAAATGTTGGATCAAGGCTTGAGAAAGCCATGTTAGCATTTATTTAAGTGGGGTAATTCCTTGGGCTGAGAAAGAAACATCAAGTTCTCTATGTGGAGTAATTTCTTGGGGGTGGGGGTGTCAGAAAAGGCCATGAAGGTTCATCAGTGGGGTAATTCCTTTGGGGCAGAAAGGGTCATGAAGGTTATTAAAGTCTATTAGTTCCTTAGGGGCAGAAAGAGCCATGTGGGTTTAAATGAAGTATTTCAGTTGGGGGTGGGAGTGGGGGGAGAGAAATGGCAACGAGGGCACTTAAGTATGGTGATTCATTGGAGGCAGAAAGGGACATCATGGATTTTAAGTGGGGTAATTTCTTTGGGGGCAGAAATGACCATGTGGGTTTTTAAGGAGGTAAATTTCTTGAGGGCAGAAAGGGTTGTGAGCAACGTTCCCTCTAAGCGAATGGTAGATATGCTCGCAGTGCTCACTTCATTGTGTTAGCATTACGGAGATGAGCAAAATTTAACGTTCAATTGAGCAAAATTTAATGTTGGATTGACAATTCATATGGGCAGGGATCCCTGAGCAGCTGCGCATGCGCGAACAGCTTAGAGGGAACATTAGCTGTGAGGACTTGTAATGAGGGTAATTCCTTGGGGACAAAGTTCCATGAGGACTTTTAAGTGGGATAATTTAAAGTGAAACTGGTTTATAAAGGACCCAGAGGAACTAGAAAATATCCTCTTTTATAGACAAGTGCCTTTTTTAATTTATAGAATTGATAAGTTTTCATAAATTTAAGAGGTGTGTGAACATTGCCCTCTGCAAGCAGTTGAGCTTTTTATCAACTTAAATTTTGTTCCCATTTTGGAAGAAATCACTATCTATTGGATGATGAAATTGTGGTATTCCTAAATTAATTTTCTGGCAGTGCTTGATTTAACCACTGGTCGAATATGCAATTGCCATTGCATTCTTTTGCGTGGCTGGCAGTAATAAATATTTCAAACAGCCATTTCAATGGGCCAGCTAATATTTTTGTCTGTACAGTTTGTTTTTTCTTCTCTGAAATAGTAACAAAAGGAAACCCAGATGACATAAAAATAATTCATTGCTAAAGTCTGTCATTGTTCATTATCTTTTTTAGTGATGGGAATCGGTCAGAAATTCATAATTGATAATCCGTTCCCCTTAACGAACTGATCATCGATTATAATTGGTTGCTAAGAACAAATTTTAGTTTTTATTAAACAGTTATATCTTTGATCAAGAGTTCAGTATGATTATAAATGTACAGGAGTAATCTCTTTTAAAATAATGACGTATATTTTAACCTGACAATAATATTACATTGTGTGTTAGTTTTGTTTTATGACTTTGTTAAATGAACGCAACTTTTTATGGCAGATCAGTGATATGTAACTGAAATACTGTTACAATCCCCCGAAATTCTTTCGTTCATATGTGATGTGTCTATAATATAAAGTATAGAAGGATATGTTTTTCTTGTTTGTCATTGTTTATAAATACTACAAAAGTTGCTGCAATTTAACTGAAACAAATCAACAAAATGTGTTTTAATTTATTAACTCAACAATTTAACAACTTGACCATAATGTTATGTTCCTAATTATGAATCATAAGGTTTCATATTTGTAGTTGTGAAGGGAATTAATAAATTTCGGGTCAGCTTTAGTGGCTGGGAGTTTTACTGACCTTTATGCTTTGCATACACCTAAAAAGTAGTCTCCCTTTACACACAATCAATTATGATTTCACAATCAAGGAGTTCACAATCGTTTATCTTATTGGTTTGCTCAACCAACGGATGATTGATTATAATTAATAATCGGAACAACACTAATCTTTTCACCGATCATTATTCTGATAATAAGTTGAGGTCCCATTAGTTCTTAATCTGGATTGAAGATATTTACCAATCATAACATTTTGTATTTTTCAAACAACACAATAGCTTCACATGTCATCCATTACATATGTACAAGCATGCTTCCTGTCTTATGTGAGAACCCATAAAAATAATTAAACTGGCCCTCAGACACTGAATTTTCTCAGGGTGGGGGCTAGTAGCTGTCCACCTTAGGTAACACTGTTGGCAACTTTTTTGACAGGTGTCTTAAATTTAGGTAGAAATGATGTAAAATTTAATGGAAGGGACCATTATCATTTATTAGTAGTTGATCTTTTTTTTTTTCTTCTTTCTTTTCACGAGTTTTCCCCAAAAGCAAGTTTCACTATCAGATATTTTATTTTTTAAATTATAATTTTGGAAATGGGGCATTGGGGGCCTTGAGACTCCAAGTTTATCCAATTATTTTCCTTGTATTCCGACTGTGAGGGCTGTTGTCTTGGCAGTCATTCATTTTCACCACAGATGTCAGATAGAGTTATTACCCTTGGATGAATGCCAGCTTTTCCACATCTCTGCAATTGAATGCAACACTGATGAGCAGCCTAGCAGACAAATTATGACGCACCCAAGGAACAAAGGAATTTAGAGATTATTTTTGTGTTTTATTGTCAGATTTCTTCAGGATTGGTAATTAAGCCAAATGCAAAATACTCGAGCAAGTTGCCAAGAGAGCAACAATTTGCTGGCAGTGATGCTTTTTACCCCACCTTTATGAAGTAGGGGAGAGCTACTGTACTACCACCCGTGTCAGCATTGATGTCCACACCGAAAAAAAAATATGGATATGTACATTCTTGCTGCATCACAGCCTTTCTTTGTCCTGGGCAGCATAATCTTCTTTATAATACCTATAAACAAATTTTTTAAAGAAAAACATCCCTCCACCCCCACCCCCAAAAGAGGCGGTTAACTTTATACATGATGCTTCATTTGTACATTTGTAGGCAAGCTTTTGCATTAATGGCAGGATTTTTTTGCACCCTGTATATAAATAGTGTAGGAGTCATGAAACTTGGTAAGATTTTTTTGATTGGTATTACAACCCCATCATAAACTTGGTGAGATTTTTTTTGATTGGTATTACAACCCCATCATAAACTTGGTAAGATTTTTTTGATTCGTATTACAGCCCCATCATAAACTTGGCGAGATTTTTTTTGATTGGTATTACAACCCCATCATAAACTTGGTGAGATTTTTTTTGATTGGTATTACAACCCCATCATAAACTTGGTAAGATTTTTTTGATTGGTATTACAACCCCATCATAAACTTGGGTCACAGTAACCCATATTTCAATCCTCACTAACATGGGTTAAATTTCGCTTCAAGGTTATTTTTCAAGTGCAGTTAATGCTAGAATAAAACTAGATGATTTTATGCATGCCTGTTGTTACATTTATACCATAAAGAAAAGTTAGGTTATGTTTTTGCATTTAGCCCATGACCACATATTTTGTATCTGTACTCAATGTTCCCTCTAAGCAAATGGTAGATGTGCGTGCAATGCGTGCTGCATTGTGCAAGCATTATGGAGACGTGCAAACTTTAATGTTGGATTGACAATTCAGCTACGCAGTGATGTCTGAGTAGCTGCACACGCACAGCTTAGAGGGAACGTTGGCTGTACTGGTCATGGTCTGTAAATGTTCATCTGTCCTTAAGCACAAACTATTCTGAAACTACTTGGAAGATTGCCTGGGAACATTCAACACACATTCACTCCTTGTTGGTTTTAAGTGAAAATGGTGCTGTTCAGACATCCAAAATGGCTTCCACATTAGCCATATTGAAAATCTTGCTACTCCTCCTGGATGGTCATATCAACGTGGGTTCTTGCTAAATTGAATTCTCATGATGTTTTGGTTTTAAATGAACTTTGTACTGATCTGATTCCCATTGTTACCACTATCTTGAAAATATTATTCCTACTCCTGTATAAATGAACATATCAACTAGTTGGTCCTAATGAAAATGGTGCCAATCTGACATCCAATATTGCTGTAGCCATGGTCACCATCTTGAGAATCTTTTTATCGCTACTTGTCATGACTGAATGGTCATAGAGTGTGACCCCACCATAATGTTCCCTCCATAATCGGAATTAGGATATAACAGTGTCACGGCGTACGTAGGTCCTGAAATTTTGTACATTTATTTGCACATCATTTTTTTCCCTTCAAAGTATGTGAAATAGTGTATAAAAAAATTAATTATCATTTTGGGGAAGAGATCGTGTACAAATTTAAATATAATACGATCATGGCATGGTTTTGAAACTTACCTAAATGTACGTGCATTTTTCTCATACTGGGGAAAATATTTTTTTTTACATATAAGAAATAGTGTGTAAAACGTTCATTATCATTTTGTAAAAGAGTTTAGTGTATGAATTTTAATATTATACAATCATGGCATTGCTTTTGAAATTAAAAAAAAGTCACCAGGTTCTTGAAGTGTTATGACAAACTTAACATTATCAGAAATGTTACTTTTACTGATTGATGAGTAAAGCCAGCAAGTCATGTTTGTGATTGTCTTAAGTTAATTCTGTATACAATCATGTCAAGGTGTAAGTGTTAGGTCCCACTTGTCAAAGGGTATTGTATTATATATAATAATAATAACAAATACTATAACCCACTCCTCTTTGGTATTCAATATCTAAGAGACGAGTAAAGCCAGCAAGTCGTGTTTGTGATTGTCTTCAGTTAATTCTGTATAATGTTTTATATTGTAGTTAATTCTATATAATCTTTGTTATTGTCTTCAGTTAATTCTGTATAATGTTTTATATTGTAGTTAATTCTATATAATCTTTGTTATTGTCTTCAGTTAATTCTGTATAATGTTTTATATTGTAGTTAATTCTATATAATCTTTGTTATTGTCTTCAGTTAATTCTGTATAATGTTTTATATTGTAGTTAATTCTATATAATCTTTGTTATTGTCTTTAGTTAATTCTGTATACAATCGTAGCTCAAGCAATAGCCAACATGTGTTTCTTCTTTAACGTCATACACAACCAAGCAGCAGACAATGTTGCTTTAATGCAACCCCACTATTAAAGCGATATAATTTTTACAAAAAAAAAACAAAACAAAACAATTATCATGTGGAACCTGGTTTTCAGCAAAGGTTTTTACTAAAAGACTTCTCATCAGGTCAAGTTGGTACGAAAAGAAAATGTTGCCAGTTTGATGTTCAATATGTCCACTGCAACAGCCATTCAGAAAATTATCTTCTAATAAATGGATGGTCATAATCATCATAAAGTTTTCACTAACAGACACCTTCTGATATCTGGCTTGTCCTAAATGAAAATGGCGTAAGTCTTAACACATTAACCCCTGACACCGTGCTTCCAAGGTGGACTATCTAACCACTAGGCCACCGGTTATAATGTGACTGAGTGGTACATGATGATACATACCTGCTGGCAGATGTTCCAGTGCTGGACATCACTATCAACTTCCACGCTGCAGACATCATAGCAGTATGACTCTAATTGGCAAAGCTATATTAACAATCCAAAAAGAAACACACAGACACAGGTACATCAGATTAAAATAAAATTTCAGACTCTCTTATTGATTATGAAATGTAACCTGCAGTTTTAGCATTCAAGGGGAAATAACTGCTCAGAATTTGCCAGTTCATACTTAAGCCCACATTTCCCTTTACTTTTCTGTGTAAAATATCAATATAGTATACATTAATATGAATTTCCCACCAGAACACATGGTTAGCCTTGTCCAGCCACAAGTCTTGGTCAAGATTTGTGTTTAGGTCATAGGCCATTTTAGGCACAGTTGGGGGCCATCCATGTTTTATTAAAATAGCTCTATATTTTAAAATCAGATTTTACGATCTTTGAATGGGATTGTAAGCTAATTCTTACTTTAAATGCTATATAACCTTACACACTTTAAATAATTTCAGCAGGATTTTTTTTTTTTAAAAAAAAAAAGCATCTCCACTGAATGCCTCACTGATAGCACAAGCTCTGAGTTTTGGCAATCTGTTGTTTTCAGTAGTACAGGTATTTTATCAGTATTTAATGGGACCTCCTTCTGGGAACCCCTGTGTTGAGGTGGGGAGCTTTTTGAAGGAGAATGCTATTCAGGTGTAGTTGATCATTACATGGTTGATTTGTCTTGTTACTGATAGCTTTGCAACCTGATAGGCATGCTGTGTGAAGCCAGAGTGTGGAGTAACACCTCTGATGGATGATAAGATACCATAGTTTTCCCTATGTAAGATGGACCTAACTGTGAACAGTGTACACCAGAGTCTCAGACTGTGGTACATGGATCGCGGGTGGCACATGGGTATCCATTGAGGTTTTTTGCATAAAGGTTAAGGAACAATGAAGTTGCTGAACATTGTTTTGTCTATTAAAAATGTTGGCTTATCCTTTGTATTAAAATGAGTTGTATGCTTTTTCTGTAGGTCAAAAATGTTAATTATTTAATTTTTTAAAAAAAATATATGTTGCACATTTATGCAGAGCGCTTTACAATAGTTTGCATATAGCACAATCAATAATGGATGTGGCAGGTTGTGGGTTCGATCACTGGCCAAGTCATACCAAAAACTTATAAAAATAGCATTCAGCATTAAGAGGTTAGTCTTTGGACTGGTCTGCTTGATGTAATGTGACTGGGTGGGACATCATGCTACATGTCTGCAGTATGATGCCCAGTGCTAGACATCACTATCAACTGCCACATTGCAGACATTGTAATTTGTAGCAATAGACTGACAAATTCTTCAAGCTACCTTAAAAGTCAAAATCACACACACACACACACACACACACACCCAATACTAGGTAAGATCATTAAGTGATCTGCAGAGATCCTGAGCATTATTTAAGTGGTCTTTGAAAAAATGTTTGAGAACCATCGGTGTAGACCCAAACCTCTTATCACATTGTATTTTGCAAATCAAGGTCTACACTGTTTGACTTTTGATTTCAAGAAAACAGCATATAACTGCATAGGAAATAACTGCTCCATAATGTGCCTGATCTCAAGCACATTATTATTTTATGACACATTATTTTATTGTATGTTCTAGGTTGCACATAGAAATGGTAGTGAATTCATATTGCTACATATTTCATTTTTTATAGTTATGGAGTCCTATTTTAATGGCTTTCTGATACCCAGCTCATATCTTCAGCTGATAATTCCAGATTTCAGCACTTTGGTACAATATGGCTGCTCCGGCAGACTAGTGGCTAGAGCTTCAGTCTCAGATGCAAGAAATCATGGGTTCAATCCCCAGTAGAGTCATACCAAAAATTTACAAAAATGGTACTAACAGTGGCCTCACTCGGTGCTCAACATTAAGAAGTTAAGTGTTAGGACTGTTTGGCCTGGTGTCAGGATAATGTGACTGGTTGTGACATAATTCTACATTTCTGCGGCTTGATGTCCTAGTGCTAGACATCGCTATAAACTGTCACACTGCAGACATTGTAGCGATTTTAAATACAACTGTATTAAAATCCAAATCACACACACACACACACAGCTACAATAGATTCTAGTTGCAACATCTGACTGTAGAAGAGATCTTGCTGATATGCAACAATTTTAATAATTTTCTATGCAGGACTTGCTGGGTGCCTATTTGAATCCTATCCAGACCAAGCCAAGTTGATTGTCATGGTATATCATTGGGCAAACAACATCTTGGCAATCACTTCTGTACAGTTTAGCCCAGCATGTGCTGATGTGCCATTAAACAACCCATCAATCTAATAAAATGAAATGGAGATGTCCAGTGCAAAGCAAGTGACAAAAACTGTACTGCTTAAAGTGTTGAGCTTTCATTTGAAAAAGGTCTTTGAAGGCAGTTTACCAAATCTTGTTGAGCTGTTGGTCACTACCGGTTGACTATTGTTAGGAGTAAAAAGATTGAGTGGCAAGATTATCTCTCTCTATGTCTTAAATAAAGCTAAAGTAGCTATTCATAGTAGTTTGTAATTTCTGGATCATTAATTCTTACACCACACTGTTATCTTCTACTTAAGTATTCAGCAAATTGTTTTCTTTTGCATAGATATGGATTATTTTTTTTACAGATCATTATTTCTGTATATGTCAAGCTAGACACAGTCCTGTAATTTTAAACTTTACATTTTCTTTAATCACCAAATGGAGTGTAATTAACTGTCTTCACAGTTTCTCAAGGTGAAAGACATGTCATAAAAATACTTCACCTTTGAATTTCCATGGCATGCTATATCAGCAGCTATTTCAATGTAAATACATTAGTGTGACAACTTGGCCTGGACTGTTTAACAAATTATGACTAGCTATTGACTTGTACCTACACCATTTTGTGTAAATACCCATAGTTTACTCAGCCTTTATGACTATCACACAAAAGCCTCATCCACTTGACACCTAGGAAAAGACCCAGTAAAATATTTCACCTCAGGAGACACACATGATGAAATTGACCCTAAAAGGTGTTGAAACTAAAGCATTTGAAAGGATGAAAGGTCAGGGATTGGAAGCATCCTCATTGTATACAGGTATGCTTAATCACAAATTGCATGGCTATAGGTAGTTGTCCATGAATAGATGTTGAAATGTAAGAAGTGGTAACAGTAGTTGGGTTCTTTCTATTTTCCACCTAAAAGCATAAAGTGGAAAATGATTACAAAGTTATCTTTCAACATCCCAGATGTTGAGGTATTCTAATTGTTAAGTACTTTTTTAAACTTTACTTATTAAAGAAAGAGGTTCTTTTGGGGCACTAGAGAAAGAGTATGTATGTATGTATGTATCTCTCTCTCTCTCTCTCTCTCTCTCTCTCTCTCTCTCTCTATATATATATATGTATATATATATACATACATACATACATACATACATACATACATACATACATACATACATACATACATACATACAATGGATCATTGAGATATTGTCTTAATAAAGATGCTAAAGCTAGGTCCAGCATGTATTAGAAACAGGCAAGGCACTATATTACTATATTACGAATACTTCTTGTGATTTTGGTTATAATAATGCAACACTGTGTAGAACTATTTTGTTTTGTATTGTTTTTTCTTTTGTAGTTGTTTGTGGTATGCATCATGTTTTGTTGTTTCTTTCATGTGTGTGTGTGTAGGAGCATGCATGCAGTGGTGCACATTGATTGCAAGCCAGTGGGTTACCTTCAGTTTTAGTGTCATGTACCCCAAATCATGTGCTTGTCACACACACACATTTTAATCAGAAAATTTATCGGAAATTATGGTTACTACTTTTTGTTGATGGATGTCCGTCCACATCTCTCTTGGCACTAGTAATGGCTAAAGCCTAAAGCTGCAAAAGGTGGTTAAACTAAAACACAGCAATAAATATTTATTTAAAAGCTATTTATTTTCAATGAAAATATTCAAGGTTGTGGTAATCTGCCAAGTTGCTATGTAAAATGTTTAACAGCTTTTAGTGTAGTATAATTTTGGGATTAAAGTTGCCTTGTTATGCAGGAGATTTAATTTATTCTGAATTTGAAATAATGACAAAAGAGACTAAATTGAACAAATACACACTTTGTCATTTTATTAATAATTTGTTAGTTTGGAAAGAAAAGTAATTCAGAAAATATAGGTAATTTTAATTTTAAATGCTGTAGATTGCATTTTGAGCTTCAGATTCCAGTGTTTTTACAGTATTTGGCAAAGCAGCATATTTACAGCATGATGTAAAGCAGTTACAGTATTATGGAAATATATTATTGGAAAAAAGCAGCATCAGGAAATGTTTCAGTGTGTTAAAAATACACAGAACTATTTTGTCTGCATATTGCCCCAGCTGCAAGCAGTCCATATGGTGCATTCATTTAGTATAAATGATATTGGGGAAATTTTTTAACTAAATCTACATTTGAACTGATAGTTCTTGCTCATTACAAGAACAACTTGTTCTGTAATAATGATTATCAAATTTGCCCTAAAAAGCTCCTGTCACTTATGTATTTGATGCATTCTCAACTGCATAATTAATGTATTGATTTTTGATGATCAGAGGACTTGATATGGTATTGCTTGTTTGTGTGTCTTCACAAAAATATACCATCCAATTTAAAAACCTGGATTAGTTGAAAACCACGAGTGTAACTAACCAGTTCGTTTTGTATATACTCATTATGTAGAATTTAACTGCAAACTTCATTTACCCTGATCTGCCATCTCATAATACACAGGCAGATCTGAATCTGTGCAGTATGTTAGGAGTAACCAGTAAAACAAACAAGACTCTTAATGTACTGGTGCATTATGTCATGACAGATCAGGGATTTATGTTTTTGCAGTTCTTTTTTTTTCTTCAGAACTCAAGTGCAACTGTGCTGAGACATTCACGTTCTGTGAAGACATTTCTGGTTGTAATTCTGTTGGCACAGCAGTGTGGATAAATTCTGGTTGTAGCCCTTCACAGCAGTTAAATTCTGGTTGTAACCCTTCACAGCAGTTAAATTCTGGTTGTAGATCTGTTGGCACAGCAGTGCAGATAAATTCCTTTTGTAACCCTTCATTCAGCAGTGGGGATAAATTTTGGCTGTAACACCAGTGTCCATAAATTCTCTGGATAAATTATGTTTATGACTTTGAAATGTGTGGTTAAATTCAGTTTAGGACCCCCACCCAAAATATAAATGAATTTCCTGTTGCACTTGTTTTAAAATTAAGGTAGGCAGATCTTTCTTTTTTATATTTCTTTTCAATGTTATATACATTTTTTTGCCTACAAAATCTGTTACAAATTATGTTTATGACTACAAAACCTAGAAACATTTTCCCTTATGGAATAGACATTTTGAATTTCATAAAATTTTCATTAGAGTTGTTTCTTTGTACAGCTGTGTTTTGTCTGTCTTTGTCTTAAGACATTAAGCAGCTGTAAGCTATTATATGAAGTCAAAGGTTACAATGCATTTAACCCATCACAGGTAACATGGTACATTCCTATGCAGATTTTCCTCTATCCATAGCACTGCCATCTGCCATACAATGGTTTATACCATTTTACACATAGGGTGAGATAGATCACTATCAACAATGCCAGCAGCACCTTGTGATTCAAATATCCTAGTGGCCCATTAATAAGCCATCCAGTCTGTGGCCTCTTTCCACCCACAATATTGATTGGTTAAAATGATTTCAATGGGTTGTTGTGGTTCATTGTGTGAGTAAATATTTGTTTTGTGTGGTTTTGGTTAAACATTTATTAAGTTCAGAGTATGAACTGACAATCAGCCTGACAGCTGGTTGTAGGAAGGGTGACTTGCATGCACTTGCCTGTTGCCTGTTGCACAACTTGTGCATGACGTGCCACTGATTAGTTTTTATGAGGGCACAAGGGGATTGTCTGAAGCTCTCATATTACCAGCAGGGGAGTTAGTTATACTTACATTACAACTAAGTCCATGATCTTAACCAGGACAAGTGTACTGTATGGATCCACTTTTCTAGTAGGAATGTTACATACATTTAGGCCCTGTGATAACTGCAAGATCTCATACTAGTGCACTACTGGTTGTTTGTATACATCACATAATGGATTATAAATTATGTTTGGACTCGCAATCAGGTATGATTTCTCAAGTGAAGTTACTTGTGTTTTCACATGTTATACTTTGTCAGATAGGTGTGGTGCTCAACATGATTGGGTATTATGTCATCACAAGATTTTTTTAAAATACCTTTTTGCTTTTTTATTTTTTGGGGTTAGGAAGTGTCCTTAGTCTGTTAACACTGTCTCCTCCACTTCAAACCAGATTATTCCACTTTCTTAGCTAGCTATTGTTTTTCGACATCACCAATTTTATGAGCATCATATTCACTTGCAAATCAAAGGGCAAAGACTAAATCTGTTGTCACAATGCTCCAGAAGATCTGGGTCTATGCAGTTTGAGTAATCAGTAAAAGAAGCAACACAGACCCTGATTTTTCAGCACATTTTTCAATGGTATATCAGGGTTTTATATTTGCAGTTGGATTCCACTCATTGGAGTATCCACTCTAGTTGTCCCATGATGTCTTAATGAATTGTTTTCCTTCTTAAATTCTACACTTAAAATGACTTGACAAATACCATAGGTTTTGGAGTTTTAAATTTATTCTTTATTTATTTATATATATATATATTTTGTATCCAAAACTTTTTAATTATTTGGTTTGAAATATCTTAAAGATATGAATATATAGTGCTTGCTGTTACTGTTGGGCAGTAGGCCTAATGTTGATGTATGTCACAGGTCAAAATACATGGTTCTTTTGCCCATTAGCAAATTCTATTTAAATGCAATGTACTAATTTTTTTTTACTAATAATGTGTGTTCACAAAATCAAATTTCCTTTCTTATAATAGTTTTTTTTGTCTCTGATGTTAGACTGGGAAACATCTTAAATTGGCAGGTCTTGCCTAAATAAAAAGTTGAAATGCCATTCATTGATGCTAGAACCTCCTTCAAGTCTACATTGAAAGTCATCAGAATACAGTAAAACCTGTATTGAAAGACCACATTATTAATGCACAAATTTATTGGTTATAACATGTATAGGAGTAAGACCTGTTATGGGAGAGCACCTGTCTTGAGAGACCATACTAGTTTGGTAAAAGAGGTGGTCTTTCAAGGCAGGTTCTACTGTATAATAGATATTGCCCCAAATGGAATGCTCAGCACAGTCTCATTGTCTTGTTTCTGTTAGTGATCAAGGATATCAGGTAAACGTACATGTCTACAAATTGAAATCTGTACAGTACAGTATAGTTTTAAAAAAAAAAAAGTGTACAAATTCTGTTGTTTTGTACTATACATTCATTTCCAATGCAGGTAATAAAACTTGTGTCGGTGACAATGAGTAGAATCTGAATGGTTTTTTGGGGTGTTTTTTGTGAAACCAACAGTTCCCATAAAGGGTCTTTGCTTTACATTTTGCAAGGGCCCTAATATGGCCTTTAGCATTCTTCACGCTTTTGAAAAGTATACATTGGAATGTGTTATTTTAGAGTTTCTGATTCATTCAATTTTTAAATGACATTTAACCCCCAAATGATTATTTAATTTCCTTATGCATCCCCACACATTCCTTTTTATATTCTGTTTTAACCAGTTGGAGGACCACTCCTATGGCCTAGCAGTTAGAACGCCCACCTCAGATGCGGGAGGCCGGGGGTTAAAGTCGTACCAAAAACTTAACGGCTGCCTCACTTGGCGCTAAGCATTATGAGGTTTGAGTTAGGACTTGTTGGCTTGGTGTCAGGATAATGTGAATGGGTTGAACATTGTATCATCACCCTCTTAGTAAGAGAGGTAGTTTATTGGATTTAGCTACGTTATTTCTTAGGAATGACCTCCCTCGATATTATGACCCAGTGTGAGTGCAAAAATGGAATATCAACAGAGAACTGAGCAAGATTATAAATGGAATATCAACAGAGAACTAGACAAGATTATAAATGGAATATCAACAGAGAACTGGGCAAGATTATTGGGAAGAACAGAATGCATTACAAGCTCCCTTAGACAAGAAAAATAAATTTAATCAAGCAAATTAATAGTGCTAATTTCAGCTCAACTTAATTAATATCAGCATCCAATAATATCTCTCTCTCTCTCTCTCTCTCTCTCTCTCTCTCTCTCTCTCTCTCTCTCTCTCTCTCTCTCTCTCTCTCTCTCTCACACACACACACATACACACACACAAAGTTGTTCCTTAAAAATTATTACCAAGTCCCTATATGTACCATTTTCTAGATATACATAAAATTCCTTCATTTATGTAACTCAGAACATACAAGCTATCTGCACACCGCGTACTTTGACAAAACAGTACTTTGAAGTTTCAACACTAACTTGGGAGAAATGAAGAATAAAGGTTGAAGTGACCCTTTACAAAGACACCCCACCCCCACCCCCCGGGCCTAAATGTGATAAAATTTTAATGTTCAAATCAGTAGAACAAACGGCAAAGACCTTGATCTTCATGCACATTTTGTGACAACATATCAGTATCATTGTCGTTTGTAGTTTGAATAAACTTATAAGCAAGTATACATGTCATAAAGAATTATGCTGATTTTTTTGTGCAATTGGATGAGCTTTTGTTATTCTGATTGTTTTATAAATAAGTTGATTATTTTTTAATTTTCCAGTCCTAATATGACTAAGGGTAGTTAACAAGCTGCCATTTTTTTAAATTTACGTTTACATTAGATTCTATTCTATTCTGAGCAGTCTGTAATTGATTAGTCATATTAACCATGTTCTGATATATTATTATACAATATCTTTATATTCAGCTGACAGCAATATGAATAATTGAATATGCTTGTTATTGATTTTGATGGTATTTTGCAACTCCATACTGTTCTTTACAGTGTATGTCCAAGACAGAGAGTACATACTGGTCCAGCAGTGTACTATATCAGTTTTACTTGTCATTTGAAGCAAGCACTGTTAAGGTTCATCTGCTAGCACATGATATAACATCCGACAACACACGATATAATGTCCGACAGCACATGATATAATTGGGGCTCTTTAAAGTTGCATATATTGGATACTTTCTTTGAAGTTTCAGTGAACCCAGTTTTTTAAGTTGCTATTTACAATCAACCATATTTGATAACCTTTGCTTGCTTAGTAATTTATAGTTTTATGACAGGGTTCTTTTTATTTTCTCCCCATGAGTTGCATCAAACATTCAGAAAATGACATCTTAACTTTTGTCCAATACTACCAAAGAGATTTGTTTTGCATGTTGAGTCACAAGAGACACCCCTAGTCTTGGCTTGATCTGTTCATAAAGAATTTGCAGATTGTTTATATGAAGTGGGTACATTTTGATCCTATCCTTCATGCATGTCTTGATCATGACATCGTAATGCCTTGAGATTAGAAAAAAAAATAACATCAGATTTGGTACTTTTTGATCTTAAAGCATTCTTTCTTATAAATTTTTAACTTTTTCTTTTACTGTACAGGTGATGATGGTAATGTTTCATGTTTACAGTTAATTGGATTTTAGTCGATACATAAAAATGTCCTGTAGTGTAACAAAATTTGGGTTGCATTGTTTTCATTCACTTTGGTTTTTCATCAGTACCTGCTTTAGCTTTCCATTGCACAGCAATGAAACCAGAAGTTTTGCTGGGTGACCCAACATAGGACTCTACCTGCAAGGGTCAAAAAAATCCTGTTTCTATGATAAATACAAAAAAGTCACTTAAAGTTTGGCCATATCAAAATTACCTTGAAACAATGTTTCTCTGACCTTGCAGGGCAAGTCCTGTCCTGGGTCACTTGGCACACTTGTGAATAAATGTCATATCAGCTTGGGGGGGGGGGTCACTAAAAGACTTCTTGCAACATTTTGGTGATATTAAATTAATATGTTTCAGATATGATGTCAAATATGTGGCCATTTTGCGTTTTCATACTTTTAAAGAGGTCATTTTGACATTGGTTATATGTGGACTTCGGTTCTGAATGAAAAAGACCAGCCCACATCATGGTTTAGATCTTGAAAATATTGTTATCTCTGCTCCCAGACGGCTGGCTATATCAACATGGGATTATCACCAATAGACTTCTTTGATACCTTGTTGGTTCTAAATTTAAAATGGTGCCAGTTTTAACTCCAATATGGCTACTATGAGGCTGTCTTAAAAATCTTTTCACTCTTCCCCTTGAATAGATGGATGTTGACCAAAAGAGATGTCTTCTCTGGCAGCTAATATCTCCACCACAGCAGATAATTTGAAAATTTTGCTATTCTGATGAATATCAAAGATGGTTTCAAGACTTGTTTTTTTAAAAAAAGAAATGGTTTTATCTTGAATTTGTCTTTCACCTGTCAAGAGTATCAGTCAAGGGACTCTTGTTTCATCTAGCAATTTACTGCTACATCAAAATTGTAACAAGTGAACTGTAAAAAGTAAGCATGGGATGTGCTCATTTCAATCTAGAAACCATTAAAACAAATATCTTTATTTTCTTTCTTGTGCTTAGGATGAAAAACATTGGTCATTGGCACAAAGAAAATGTCTAAAATGAATTAAGTCATTTTCAGATTCTGTATTTATCAAACTTTAAATGCTTTCTTTTTAAAGATCCACATGTATTAATGAGGTGATCATGCAAATGATTGGCTGAACTTCTTCTACATATTAGACTTTTTTTCTGACTTAGTTTTGATTAGATTTGGTAAATTCACAAATATCCCAAAAAATATTGGAGGTTTCTTCATGATGAGCAAGACCCATGACTGTTTATGTGATATTTCGTCTGATAAGAGATTCTTTAGTTTTGATAAGATTTTGTTAAAAATTGGGTAAATAGCTCTATTATCATTGATTTCTTGTTCAAGTATAATTAGTAGTGAAATTTATGCACATCATCAAAGTGCAAGAGAAGGGGGAAATTAATTATGCCTTTATCTGTTGATACAATATTTATCGGGATATTGGAAAGTAATTAAAATCAACAGGATATAAAAGTTTATGAGATTGTTTTTGTAGATAGTTTTCTTACAGTGCTGTATAAATTGTTTTTGTAAGGTCAGGAGAATTGATAAATGGCAGACAGGAAATAGGTTTGGTTGGGAAACAGGAAATACGTATTTTATTTAAAGGCCAGATTATTTAAGAACAGTGTTCATCCATAGATGACTGTATTCAATAAGACTTTTGGAAAGACTCAGAAATTCTGGCTTTACATTAAGCCTGAAACATTTTTTTGCATGCTTGTGATTTTTAAGCATTGCAGACATTATGTTATTGGGATTCCAAATGCTAGCTTAATGGTTAACAGGTAAAATACCACTAATCATACCATTTACCATCAGCCCAACCACATGTTACTGTACCATACTTTTTTCTGAGGTTAAAATGCAAAACAATGAAACTATCATTAGACTGTTTAATCCAGGTGAAATTCAACATCATTAGACTGTTTAATCCAGGTGAAATTCAACATCATTTGACTGTTTAATCCAGGTGAAATTCAACATCATTAGACTGTTTAATCCAGGTGAAATTCAACATCATTTGACTGTTTAATCCAGGTGAAATTCAACATCATTTGACTGTTTAATCCAGGTGAAATTCAACATCGTTAGACTGTTTAATCCAGGTGAAATTCAACATCATTAGACTGTTTAATCCAGGTGAAATTCAACATCATTTGACTGTTTAATCCAGGTGAAATTCAACATCATTTGACTGTTTAATCCAGGTGAAATTCAACATCATTAGACTGTTTAATCCAGGTGAAATTCAACATCATTAGACTGTTTAATCCAGGTGAAATTCAACATCATTAGACTGTTTAATCCAGGTGAAATTCAACATCGTTTGACTGTTTAATCCAGGTGAAATTCAACATCGTTAGACTGTTTAATCCAGGTGAAATTCAACATCATTAGACTGTTTAATCCAGGTGAAATTCAACATCATTAGACTGTTTAATCCAGGTGAAATTCAACATCATTAGACTGTTTAATCCAGGTGAAATTCAACATCATTAGTGTGGTAGCTGCCAATTTTGGAATCTGATACTTGCCAATTCTGTCCTTTGATATTTAATATTCTTGATAAAAGAGTCGGCCCATTGAAGGTCGGAGACCAATGCTTCCTACATTGATGGGGAACAAATTAAAAGCCATCAATGGGCATCTCATGAAAAATTATATCTTGCTGGGACAATTGGAGTCATCTGCCTTGCCAAAAAGCGTTCCACAATGAATGACCCAACCTGATCTGTGCAGGATTTGAACCTGCATACTTCCGGCTAATAGTCCAGTAGAGTAGTCACTTAAAGCCACCATGGTTGCCTAAAAATGAATTCAAAAATCAGTTTTAAACAATTTAATAGCAATAGTGGCTTTGAAGTCGTACATCTTCACAGACAGTCTGGCATCATAATACTTAGTAAAGATTCTAATCATTAAGTTGACAGCTGTGTTTAACAGACCCAAATTTGTCAGATGATATTAATCTTATGTTGTGGACTATTTACTTTTGAAAGAACTTGAACTTGAGCATATATGTTGATTGTCAAACATTAGATAATTTGTTAGGCGTTTATAAATGACCTGTGACACATGACATTAAAGAACAAGAGCAGGTGTATGGAAGTGCTGTACAACACTTTTATATAACTGCTGTATTTACCATGTTTAAGGTGCACCCTGTTATGAACAAGGTACACCCAGCTCTGCCATTTTAAAAAGTTCTAGAAGAAAAGGGTTTAGCCAGCTTTTTTCCTCTTATAAGTTTGTGTTTAACTACTGAAACTTTAAGGAGAAATCCTCTAAAGAGGAAATAAAAGTGGGGTTGAAAATATAATGGGCAACTGTTGTGTGTTCCAAATATGTCTGAAAAAGCCTTTTTGAGGGCCCCATCTTACTGTTTCCAAAAGTTTTCAAATAAGCCATTTGGGGATCCTTGTTCCCATGTTCCTGAGTGTCTGAATAAGCTCTTTAAGGCCCTATGTTCCTGAAGTACCGGTATCTAATTTCTTTGGGCCCCATGTTCATAAGTTCCCATAGTGTCAGAATAAGTCTTTGGGGACCCATATTCCTTAGAGTCTTAAAAAGCTGTTTGGAGCCCCATGTTCCTATATTCCTGAAGAATTTGATGCTTATTATTGTTAAACATAGGTTTAGAAATAATTAATGATAGCGGTATCAGTAACAGTTTTAGACGTGTGCCAGTCTTGTGTCCAGGATGGCATCCACAGTGGCCATCTTGAATATGTTATTGCTTCTCCAAAATGGATGGTCATAGGGTTTTCACTTAAAGACTGGTGATGTCTAGCTGGTCCTCAAATGAAAATAGTGCCAGTCGTCTTATGTCCAGCATGGCCTCCACAGTGACCATCTTGAAAATGTTGTTATTGCCATCCCACTTGAAATGAAAATGTTGCCATAGTGTTATCAGTAGACTAAGAATGTCTAGTTGGTTTGTCATATAAGAAAATGGTTTCAATATGGCTACCTTGAAAATCTTGTTATTGCTGATCTTCCACAAAGAAAAGTAATGTTGCCATGGTGTTTTCACTTTCTCTAATGTCTAATCCTAAAGGAAAATAGCACTGATCTGGCATCCAATATGACCACCTTGAAAACGCCATTACTACTCCAGAAAGGATGGTTGTATCAACTTGGTCTTTTTAGAAAGCAGCATTTTGTGATGTCTAGATGATCCAAAATGAAAATGGTGCTATTCAGACCTTAATATGCCTGCCACAGTGGCCATCTTACAAATCTTTTTATTTTTTTTTCTCGTGAATTAAAGTGGTTTTCACTATAAGACTACAATGTCTAGTTGATCCTAAATGAAAATGATGCTGATCATCAGCTTCTATTATGGCTACCACAATGGCAATCTTAAAACTTGTAACCACTACATGATGGCTGGTCATATCAATATTGTGCTTTCACCAAATGGCATTTTATGATGTCTAGTTGGTACAAAATAGAACTTGTGTGAATCTGACTTCGATTAGGGTATCATGTTACTTCTCTATAATGGAAAATAATATGAACATGAGGTCCTATATGAAAATTGTTGTAAAAAAATACATCTATACATTCACCAAAGCAGCTAATATTAAAGTATTGTTATTGCTGAAGCATATGAGATAGTTTCAGTTAAAAAGGCAGAAATGATCTTATCTTGAATTCCTGGAAATTCTTTTAGCCACTTCATTCAAGGGACTCTTGTTAAGTTGGAGGTTACAACATAACAACGTGAAAGATACTGATCTTGGACAGGAATGCTGTATCCTTGCAAGTGCTTGAACTGGAATTGAATCTGGAACTGCTGAGGTGCAGATAAAGCTTATTAAAGCTGTTTCCTTACATGAGCTACAAAAAAAAAGCCTTTTAAATGATACATGTCAGAGTTTGCTTGATGCTGTAGGTTGTGAAGGTATTTTGTTTTTTTACACTGGACTTAAAACCAGAGAAGTTCAGGTCTGAATCCTGGTATGACTAAAGTGGCAGTGGCAGTTGCCATGGTATTTCTCTGGCAAGCTTTATTCCATTTGCATGTGTCATGGCTAGACATTTCAAGTGTTGTGCCGTTAAATGCCTAAAAGAAACATATCCATTTTGTACCAAAAAAAATAGACAAACAAATCCATTTTGTAATAAGACAAACAAATCATGCTGTATAATTGATGAAAAGAAAATTCCATTATGTGTATAAATGCATTTGTCTTTGTGGGTAGTACTTTTTTTTCTTTTTTGTTGGATTGCCTGTTCTCAAGTCAATAATTCCATGTGAGATGTATCATGTCATATGCAGTCCCTACTCCCCTCCACCCAAACTTTGCAAACCTAACAACAATGCATTAGATTCACACTATGCTTCATGTTTTCAGCCTGTTTTATATATATAATCTTGAGAAAATGTTGCACACCTACACGTGATTTAATTATTTAGCAATCTGTTTTTGTATTTTAGAATGAAGATTGAATCAGCTGTATAAAGTGAGCTTCTGTACCCAGGCAACTTTAGTCATAACATATCCTTTCTCTTATTTCAGGTCTGCCTCCTGGGTCCAAACCACCACCCTTAAACATGATAAGCCCAGCAGGCTCCAAGATTCAGCGAAATACAGCCACAGTCTCACCACTTCATCAGGTTTCCACATCTCCAACAAATGGAGTGACATCTCTTGGAGCCAGTGCTGCTCTTAATGCTGCAAGGACATCCAGCTTTGCAGCAGCTCTGAGGAAATTGGCACATCAAGTCAAGGATCCAGCAGGTAATGGTAGACAAACCTGTTAAATTTGCATGTATTGACTACACCCAAGGGCATTAATAAGACTGTTTTTTGGGCGTGAGTGAGCATGAGATTGAGCTGGATTTTATGGCTAGTGCCCCTGTCTGTGTTAGTTTTAGATGATAGTTACTAAATTTAGTTGAGCTGGCATAAACATGATTGGCAGAAAATATCTATGATAGCATAATGCAAACATGAACATTATGCATGCATCCAAATTTTTAAAATATATCATCCGCAACAATGATGCTGAAATGATACACATCTTCAAACCTCTTGCAAAATTGCCTTCACAGTGGCATCTGGCGTTTCTATAATTTTGGGATGAGGCAGTAGGCCCAACCTGAGACGTAATTGGGGCATATAGTTTCCCTTGTGTTTCTTGTCATTTTTTGTGTGTGTAGATCATCTTTAACCAGGCATTGTGTTCCATTAACACTTTTCCCCCCTTTGGATGACTGGTAAACAGTTGGTAATGATTCAATGCAATCAAGAAAAATTTTGCAAACACCAATTGTTTCCTAATATTTCTGTTGTCTTTCATGTGAGGCACTATTGATGTATATTTATTTCTCCAATTAACAAGCTGATTTTTTTTACCAAAAATTTTGTGACTTGAATTATGTCTTCTCTTTTGGTTTATTTTGTAAGAAGTCCAAAGTATATTAATTTGAAATGGGGGCATGTACTGTCGTATGTATTTTAGTAATGGATTTTTTTGTTATTGTCCATGAACCATCAATAAAAGTCATAAATTCTGGTCGTAGCTATAAATCCAGAAGAATGATGAGCAGGAACAAGTGCATCATTTGGATGATGGATGACCTTGTTTAAAGTTTCTGACAAGAATAATAATTCTCTCATAATCCATCTCAGATAAGAATCATACTGTAACAGTATCTGCTTCCTTCCAGTGTTATTTATTATTGGGATAAGTTTCTTTTGGTCATCTGTTTGCCAACAGTTAATTCTGAATTCTTTCTCTGAATGCTCTGTTTTCATACAGTCAACTGTCTGTAGAAGGACAAAACTTGGGAGTTTTTGTTTTGGTGGTGTTTTTTTTTTTTTTTTTTTTTTTTTGTGTGCTCATTTTCGTCTAGAGACCACTATTTATTCTAAATGCCCATCTTATCCTACTTTTTGCAAAGGTTTCCAGTCTGTGCAGTTCAGACCAGTATATACTTTCGATCCAAGGCCAAAATTCTAAAAGCCAGACACAAAATCGGTTTCAGACCACTGGCAAATTTTGGGTTGGAAAAAGTCTGGTCTCAAAAATTAGGTTTTTCCCTCTGTATTTTGTAGTGCAACTAAAACGTCCAGATTTTTTGGTATCAGTGTAGAGCTACATCTGTCTACCTTTCTATAATACCATCCACTTTATGTATCATGCATGACATTGACACTACAGATCTTGAAAGTAGGATACTACCTTCTGACACATAAATTCAGTGCCAGGGTTTAATGAATTAATAAAATAATGGGCCAGTAGATTACTTTGTATTTTGAGATTATACATTGGATATTTTCAAACCAGTGATTAAGAACTTCGTATTTGATAAATGTCATTTCTTTAAAAATTGACCTAAAATGAAATCATAGTAAACTAGAGTTTGTCAGTGCCATGTTTCCATATTGATTATTGTTTGTACTCTTCATAGTATAGTCCAACAGCAAACAACATATACCTTGAGCTGCCATTGCATCCTGTACCGTCAGATCAGGATGTATGTTATTTGGTTCACTGATAACTGCTTACAAATTGCATTGACCCAGATCTGGTGATGCACCATGTGACTGCAGATTTGGATCTGTACAATTTGCAGATAGATTCAAGTTAATGGCAAGTCTATATGGTGAACTTGCTACGGATCTAAAGGAAAGGTTTTTAATCATACCTTGATAGATGCTTGTCATAAAGGTGGTTTTGGTGTGCATGTGCCCATCCATCAGACCACTCCCTACGTAAACCGCATAGTTGTTTTTTATGATCAGCTTTTCAAGTATAATTGACCACAACAACAGCCCTGCTATTTGGTTTGTATATAACACCTGATGCTTACATTACTAAATTAGCAAAAAGTGGGGGGGGGGTAGAAGTGGCATGCTGGTCATGGACATTTTTTTCTTCATCAGGTGATGCATCAATGTTGCCATCAGTCAACACAATAATTATCAGTATAGGATATGATGGATCACATTTTCGCATGTAGGATCTCGTGAAATCATTTGTCTAGTAATGGAGAGGTGTCATTTTGCAAGATGCATCAAAGCCACATTCTCATTGTTTGAATAAAACCCCATGCATCTATTCAAGAGATTTCCTCGTGTTTTTTTTTTAAAATTTATTTACTTTTTCAATTTTAATCAACAATTTTAACTTTTGTGTGTCAAATGACCAATAACACATCTGAATGTAATGTTTCCTAATTGGCTGAATGTCCATAATTGAAGCAATAAAATCCTTAAAAATAAGGTGAGGGGGATTTTAATAACATTGTTCAGTGCCTTTCAGATTTGATAAAAATTAGCTAGCCTAGGGTAGTCAGGTGGGAAAATTTAACTTGTCCTTGGATGATTTGGGACTTTCTTTAAAATGTCTGAATATAAGTAGAAGAAAAAATACAGAAAATAAAGCATATTTTTTAAGGGAATCATATTTTTTATATCGCAACTATAAAACTTTTGCTTTTCTTTTTATCTTTTAAAACAGTATGTAATTGAGTTATCAAAAAAAAGATAGTGTCAGTAATAAATGTAGATAAGGAAAGAAAGGAAGAGTTGGAATGCAGCTATTTTTAGAAGTGTAAAGACTGATACATACCTGCCATTTCACCTTTTTGGAATTGATTTTGGGCGAGAACCTTGCAAACTTGAGCTTGCCTTGGGTGTCAGACACATGGAATTATGAAGCCCTGCATTGTTACATCATGTTACTTATTGTGACATAATGACACAGCACTCCCTCACTATAAGGTCATTCGTTATAATGCAGTCCCTGTTAAGCAAATTTGTTAAAAAGTCCCAGTAAAGTGGCAGTAAAATTGTATTTATCATGTACTTCATTATAAGGCAATCTTGTTAGGTGGTACACTCCTATGGACAGCATTATCATGAGAAAATATTGTCATGTACTTCATTATAAAGCAGTCCTATTCTAAGGTGGTACACTCCCATGGACAGCATTATAATGAGAAAATATTGTCATGTGCTTCATTATAAAGCAGTCCTATTCTAAGGTAGTACACTCCCATGGACAGCATTATAATGAGAAAATATTGTCATGTGCTTCATTATAAAGCAGTCCTATTCTAAGGTGGTACACTCCTATGGACAGCATTATAATGAGAAAATATTGTCATGTACTTCATTATAAAGCAGTCCTATTCTAAGGTGGTACACTCCTATGGACAGCATTATAATGAGAAAATATTGTCATGTACTTCATTATAAAGCAGTCCTATTCTAAGGTGGTACACTCCCATGGACAGCATTATAATGAGAAAATATTGTCATGTGCTTCATTATAAAGCAGTCCTATTCTAAGGTGGTACACTCCTATGGACAGCATTATAATGAGAAAATATTGTCATGTACTTCATTATAAAGCAGTCCTATTCTAAGGTGGTACACTCCCATGGACAGCATTATCATGAGAAAATATTGTCATGTACTTCATTATAAAGCAGTCCTATTCTAAGGTAGTACACTCCCATGGACAGCATTATAATGAGAAAATATTGTCATGTGCTTCATTATAAAGCAGTCCTATTCTAAGGTGGTACACTCCCATGGACAGCATTATAATGAGAAAATATTGTCATGTGCTTCATTATAAAGCAGTCCTATTCTAAGGTGGTACACTCCCATGGACAGCATTATAATGAGAAAATATTGTCATGTACTTCATTATAAAGCAGTCCTATTCTAAGGTAGTACACTCCCATGGACAGCATTATAATGAGTGAGTACTGTATGTTCAATAATTTCTTAATGTTTTCATCAGTGTGCTTTGAGAGTTGCACAGTTTTAATGGTTTTCATGTTGCAAATTTATTTTATATGTTTCACTAATGCATTGCCATTAAAATTTGGCTTGTAAAAGTAAACATAATTAATATATTGGATCTTTTGAGATTTTTTTTACCAAATCAATCATCATAGGTTAATGACAATTGATTAGTCATATTCTTTGCCATGGAATAACTATATTTAATTGTTAATTTAAATCAAACCCAAGTAGCACACGTTGCATTAGCCATAATGTAGCTTGGGGTAGCTATACTGGTCAGTGATCAGACAAGCATTTGATGGCCACCATGACAGTCATTTGGAAACTGATGGACCTGCTTCTCCAAAATAGCGTCATATCAACATCGTGTTTTCTCTTTTGGTCTCTATTTGGTCATAAAGGATATCAGACTGATCTGAAATACAATATGGCTGTTAAATCTTGATATTGCTACTTTTACTGAATGCTGGGTCAGGTTGATATGCCATTTTCTCCAAAAGAATTGTAATATCTAGTTTGGTCTAAAATGAAATAGTGCTAATCTTTACATTCAACATTGTTGTTTTGATTGCCTCATAGAAAATATTGTTGTTATTTTGGAGGAAAGTGTTTGTAAATTCAGGCATCATGAATTTGAGAAATGGTTACACCATTATTCTCAGTGGACCATTGTTGTTAAGAATAGTCTCTTGGAAGATAATCTGATTGTACAAGTTTGTTCTTGTTAACAAAAACCATGTGTTCCATTCCAATAGGGTTTCTCATAATCATGATTTGATTCAAGAAATGCAAGTCATTAATTTAATTATTGCACTGTCTAAAATTACATCAGCAGTATAGCTGTAAAATGAAATAGGATACATTGAATTTGAGCTCTGAAATATTGCTGATGTAATATCCTAGTACTTGTTATTCTGACTGGACAACGGCAGACCTTACTTAGTTCTAAAGAATCCTATAAAAATATATATTATGCATGCAGTATTATGTATTCAGACCATGTATATGAGGCATTCAGCTAAGCAAGGTTTACACTGTTTGCTTTTATCTTCTTCAGAGGAACAGAGTTTGAAATCTGCACCATCAGGAAGTCCAAGGGAGACAACTCCAAAAAGAGTTCCACCACCCTTAGTCTATAGTAGCCATTCTTCTACAACATTGACTTCACCACCAGTTGTTACCATAGCACCAACACAATCCCACTTGAATCTGCTCAGCAGTGATGCAAGAACAGTAAGTATGAACCTCTGGTTGTGTTTTTTTTTTTTTTTTTACTATTACCTTTTTCAAAATGGTTGTAATAAAATCAGTAGAATGTAACTCGACAAGGTATTTGTAATATTAAATATTTTGTGCAGGTGCATGTTGTTGTGTGGTTTTTATTGTCATAGTAAAAGCTGGGATTTCTTATCTGCCATTTTTTGGGACAACCAATTGTCTGTCAATAAAGGCTAGTTGTGCTTGCAGGATATATGTGTGAAGTCTTCCTATATAAAGATGCAACAGCATTCTGAAATTTTGTGGATTAAGATTACATTCTTAGTGAATTGGGAGAAACTATGACCTCCCTCCTTCCCATTGTAAATTTAGAGGCAAATTCTGGCAACACTTAGCATACATGGATAAGAAGTGTATACACCTCCCATGATAAGACTCTAAAAAAAAAAACAAGACTGCACAATAAATAGGGATGCAAGTTACCGAGGAACCTCCCAAAAGAAGCTTGGGGCTGGTGGGGATTGCACTGTTCAATGGCTGAATACTTTTTTTTAAATAATTGCTTTGAAAATAATTGTCAATAAGACATTAGTTTGATACATTGTTTTTCCGTGTAAATTATTGACAATTATTTTCATAGCGATTATTTAGTTTGATACATTGTTTTTCCGTGTAAATTGCATTTATTTTCAAGATGACCAACATCTGAAAGATTGTACACACGATTCCAACTGGTGTCAACAACCAAAAACGTTTGTTCATCACTGAACTTTGTTATTAGCCTGGTTCCCTGTTTATTATGTAATATTATGTTATAGTGGAGTTTGAAGCTGAAAGACTATAAAGCAGATATGCAGACTACTTGTTGATACACTATGAAACAAGATTCTTTTCTTTTCAAAGTAGTGAAATTTATTTTGTGTAACAATCATTTGCGTTAAACTAAATTGTTGTCCTCGTAGATTAGTAAAATGTTGATGACGTGATTTCCTTGCAAGTTATAGTGAAACTTTTTTTCATTCCTGAGTGCCAGATTTCAGGATTTTTCTGAAACTAGCTTCTCCACAATAATCCATTTCTGTGAAACGGAGCTCTTTATTTCACAAAGTATTCATCTTGCTTGGTTACGTTATTTTGATTACATTTATGGTTGAAGTTAATGTAGTCTAATTATATTAAGTACACAATATTTATTACAGTAGAACTTTTACCGGTAGGATAGGCATTCCTTTTAACTTTTCTTGTATTCCACATCCTTCATTTGATATAAAAGTTGCAATTAACGTTATAATACAAAGGAGTTCAGCTTTTGATTCTCTGCAGCAATGCAACAAATAGTCCCACAAGGTAGATATTGAAACACAGCACTTAATTAGGTTCTCAGAGAAATACCTGCAAACACAGTAGTAGATTGACATTTTTCATTTGAATACAAGAGGGCACGATGCATTTATTTGCACTTAAACCAAACTAAATGGTAGAAATAAAATATGAAATTTCATTTGATAAGGACACTTATTTAATTTGTTTTTACTTGTTAAAGTACTGCCTCCAGTAGGTTTGACATTGTCATTGCTAGAAATTTTATTGAATATCATTATTTACAGTATATTTAGAATGTCATTTGGAAAAAAAATGTAATTAAAAATATTGACTTCTTTTTAAAAGTTGTTTCATAATTTGTTTCAGATCCATGTTTATCATTTTCAGTGATAAAATGAGTGATATATCAAAATTTCATTTACCGATTGTGATCATAATTTTTTTTAAAGTTTAACAGATACGAGTCAGTTTATTGTGTTTTTGTGGTAATTTCTAGTTTAAAAAAGGGGGATCCACACCTGACCCCACAAGTTATCAGGGTATGAGTTAGTAAGGTAGTGGTTTACGAAGAAAAGAAAATAGTGTGGAAAAGCTTTATACAGCTCTTGCTCAGTATAACAAGGTAGTCAAGGTCCATCATGGCTGACTGTTGTGTGTACCATATGTGCAATATGTGGAACTGGTATAGCAGGCATTATCAATCTTTGTTCAGTAGTGGTGCTTTGAAAAGGCAGTGAAGATATAAGACTTAAGTTTCTCCTTGTCTTCCTTCAATCCATGTTTAGTGTGATTTTGGTCATGGGTCCATAGCAATTCTGCATATCCAAAATGTTGGATTGTGGATTGTTTTCTTTGGTAATTATTAAACACTTTAGTAACATCTTGACTTTGTAAAGTAGAAAGTTTGTACACAAATGTTTTTCTCTACCAGTTTTTATTTGATGGCCAGGAATTATTACAAATTACCATCAAGCTTCTGTTAAAAGCATCACCACACTGGTCAAATTCCAGAAGTATTTCTTTTATTTTTCAAAATCTTTGATGTGGTCCCATGCATTAGTTAAGAGGTTCAACTACATGCAGACTAATCTGGTAAGGATTAACTTGGACAGAAAACATCGGAATAGGTTTTGTTGCAATTTCAGGAAATTTGATTTTAATAAAATCACTACATAATGAAACTGACTTAAATAAAAATGTTATTTTTCTATCTGGCTTTAATGCTGCTTTGTGCAAGTAACATTAGTAACTGGTCAGCGGATCACCAGGAAGAATTGGAGGAAAATTGATGAAGCAACAGCTGGTTGACTTGTGTAATGTAGTTATGCGTTCAAGTGCTTTATCTCTATTGAAAATTTTTTTTTTGTTATAATTTTTATTGGAAAAGCATTATAATTTAAATTAAAGAAGCAAGGTTCATGGGAATGAAGCAACTCAACCCAGATAAGACAGTATTTTCTGTCGTAAACAATCTAATTAGTGTCTGTGCAGTTAATATTTCAAATATTGCTTATCTGTATAAACAACATATCTAAGTTCAGCACACAGGGCTGGCTGCACTTCATTCCTAGTCAGGTGCAGTTGCGAGTAAGTTTGCAGTAAGCAATTATCCTCATCTGTGATCCATAGCAAGAAGTTATCTTGAACTGTGAAAAAGCCAGTCTTGTGCATACAGAATTTTTGTTGTTGTGGCAAGGTTTAGAATTGCAGTATATAAATTTCAAATGCAACGAAAGATCATATAGAATTGGGACTTCAATTGACATTTAAAGCAAAACTTTTTAATCTTGCCTCAGTTTCTGCCTGAATTGAATCAAATAGTAATGGAAAATTTGGTCTCAAAGTTCCTTTTGTCATGCAGTTCCAGCAAATGTCTGGTAATTTGTAGGTCAGTTCTGCAGCTCACTTGAAAGATGTTTAAAATAGGAAGGCAATTATAATCACATCACTTGCACAGATGTAGCATTAAAGAGAAGAGATATGAAATGTTATTGCTCATAAGTTGAATTTATGACTCTTGGCACCATAAGGGTGGAAATGTGAGAAACTTGTACAGTTATATTATTGTTTCACTATAAACCACAGCTGTATTTTTTAGTTTAACTGAGACACTTATGAAATGCACATGATTTGACAGAATCTGTGGTAATGTTGTATTGTGCAGGCAATTGTTTAATAAGAGCTATTTTATTTATGCCTACATGAGACGGAGGTTTCATACTCTGTATACAAAGCCTGTTGCAAGTCTAGGTTGCTCGATTTTTAAAAACCGTTGCCCAACTATTGATGAATTAACAGGTTTCACCCTAATTTTCATAGATCCAGTTTATGTTCCAGACTTTGCCAGAAAGGACTCACTCATCCCACAGCAGTTCTTCATTGTTTGAACCTGTGCCACTTAAATCCGATCGTGAAAGGTCTCATTCTTCTCTTTCACGTGATGATGATAGGGCAGCCAGTAGAGATAATCTGTCTCAGTCGGCCAGAAGGTGAGACATTTTTGAATTCCTATGTTAACACAGTTTAGGATTTACTGTCATATGTATAAAACCTACTTTGGCAGTCTATACTTTTGTCTGCCATTAAAAAATATTTTTGATTTGGAATCCCTTTTTATTATATTTGGTAGATCTGGTGTCCAGTCTATAAATCTCAGTCTCACACCCATCGTGCATTAACTTTTGGTTAACGTTATTACTGTCATCACTATTAACATCCATGTGTTAAGATTCTTAGAAGATTCCTATTTACCTCTTTGAACAGTCAGAAGTATGTAATCAGCATAGCAGCCACACCATGTAATTCTATTTTTTAAAATATACCTCCCCACCCCCCAGTTACTGATTTGTGCATGACTATCAATTACTTGGATGTGTATTATTTCAGGTTGACTCCACATTCCACTCCAGGAACAACATCCCCAATGATGAGCCGTGAAGAGGCTCGTGGGTTCCAGCCATACAGGCCAGGAGATGACCTGAGGCATACTAGTTTACCCACATCCCTGGCTGCTGCCATGGATCCATCTATGGCTGCAGTGGCCGCAGCAGCAGTGGCTTACCAGTACCCAAACTTCCTTCATCCTCATGCATACCCCCATCCAGCATTCAGGTATGGCTTATTGCCCATGGACAATGTTTTCGCTTACAAGACATATGGGCTTGTGATAATCTAATATTAACTGGACTAAATCAACCAAATGAACTGGCCAATGAAGGTTTATTGTCGGTTTTGCACAATTTTACTGACCGTGGTTTTCAGAGTTTATGGAATGGCCTCATATCCTTTGTCTGTCATCTGTTGGTACAGGTTATTGCTATGAAATTTTATGCACATTCATCCCAAGTCTTGGTTGATCCTAAATGAAGTTGGTGCCATGTGTATATGGACACCAGAGTTTCTTATTGTTATTTCTCATAAATGGTAGATCCCATTATCATGCAGGGTTCGTACGGTCTTTGAAGGTCTTTGAGAGTTTGGGAAAACTGAGGTAGCATTTTCAAGGCCTTGAAAGTTTGGGAAAATCAAGCATATTACCCTGAGGTCTTTAAAAGTCTTTAAAAATTGAAATAAACCCCAAAATTTTAATTTCTTTCCAGAATCACAAATAAAATTGTCTGAGGTCGTTAGATTCGGATGTAATCTAGTTATCTTGGTTTCTTTCTTTTGATGACCCGTTCAGTTTCATTGCCGCCACAACATCAAAAGAGGCTTTGTTGGCCATCCAAAGTTGGCCTCGGCAGCGACTTCAATAACCACTCTTCATCAAAGCAAGACGGCTACACACTTCATCAAAGAAAGTCACAAATAAAATTGCCTAAGGTCGTTAGCTTCAGATGTAGCTGGTTTTCCTGGCTTCTTTCTTTTGACGAATCGTTCAATTTGATTGGACGAGTCCATCTTGGGCCAATCAAAATATTCTTTACACTAATTCACTCTACGTAGAAAGTGCGCGAAAGTATAACACGCTTGAGGATTCAAAATTTTGTTCTACATAATAATGTTCCTTGGTTTAATAAAGAAACATCCATTGTAATAATTCAATTCACGGATAAACAGTTTTAAAGTGTGCATGCGTACACTATAGTAGAGTTAAGCAAGAGTTGTTGTTCTTGAATTGTGAGTATATATAAAAAAATGTGTGCTGTGAAGCTTTAACGTTAGGAAGTCAAGTCTAACCTTGATGAAGTGTTTTATTCTGTCCTTTCCAAAAGAAAGGAATATGTCGAACTTTAGAATGTTCTCCAGAAAATGTTGTTGTCACATGGGCAGGCAACAGTGGAGAGAGGATTTTCTGTCAACAAACAGGTATCTGGTGAGAACCTCAGCAGAGAAAGCCTCAGAGCTCAAAGGTTAACATTGACACAAGGGGAAAAGCAGGTGGACCTTTGGAAATCATCATTAGCAATGAAATGATGACATATGGTTCCTCTGCAAGACATAAGTACCATGCCTATCAGGATAAGAAAAAAGCAGAGAAGGATGAGAGAAAAAGCAAAAAGGAAAGAAACGGGATTAGCCTTGGATGAAGTGGAAGAACTTAAAGCCAAAAAGCTGCCTCTTGAAGCTAACATTGCCAGCCTACATGCTTCCTTTGTACAGAAAGCAGAAGAGGCTGAGTTAAAAGGACTCACTGTGCTTGTCACAGAGTCAAATGCTCTAAGGAGAAAAGCAGAGGAAAAGATGAGAATAGTGGAGTCTCTTTCCAAAATGATTGAAGAGAAAAAAAGCAAATATAATAATGCATTTAAAGCAATGCTGATGTATGTTAAGAGAACAATTTATTTTGTATTAAATCTGACACGTATGTTACATATTTCTGAAAGAACAACAAATGCTAACCTATCTTCCAGATAATAATAATAATAATACAATGTTAGGAAATTAATTATAGTTTGACTTTAATCAGTAATCAATATTGTAGTATTTGGCATTCATTGTTTTCTCAAATAACCTGTAGACACAATATTAGCAAAAATAGGTCTTGGAAATCTCTGTTTGTGGTCTTTGAAAGTTTGGGAAAAGTCTTTGAATTTATCATTCATAGTTCAGTATGAACCCTGTCATGGTGTTTTCTAAAAGACTTCTTATGATATCTAGTTGATGCTCATTGAAAATTATGCTGATCTTAGGTTAAATATGACCACTTTGGCAGCTATCTTGCAATTCTTGATACTAGGACTGGAAAATCATATCAACATGGGATTTTAATCACACAACTTTTTATTATGGTCTTGAATGAAAATAGTGTCAATCTGTCCTGCAGTATGGCAGCTATTGTGGTGATCTTAAAAATCTTTTCATTACTTCTGTTTGGAAGGTCATTTTGACATTTGATTTTATCATAATGCATCTCAAGATGTCTTGTTGGTTGTTACACGTTTAGGCTGTAATAAACTCGAACAAAGAAAGAGTGAAAACAAACAAGCTTTTTTTAATTTAACAAATAATTTTTTTCCCTGGGAAAAGATTGTGAAAGTGAAAAAAGAACTTGTTTTAAGAATCAAATCCAAAAACAATCCAAGAATAATCCACAAATTAAATTACAAAAGTGCTAGTAATGAAATGTTCTAATAGATTCAAGTTGGAAAATCCAAGACGGACAACAATGACGTATGCTGAAGTGTGTTTTGTTTTTATCATTTCCTTGTAGAAACACAATATTTAACACTCTGGTGTTGGAAATCCAAATAATATTTTGATAAACTGTCTTTGTCCAAGAATTCTGTATGAGCACATGAAATATTTCCAGATATACAAATATGATCCTTTAAAATTTAAATGAACTAAAGAAACTATCATGGATTCAAAAACTGGCTACAACAAAATAAAATGATTGTGCTAATTGAAATTGGTGCCAATCTGACTGCCACCTTGAAATTCTCGGTCTCACTGCCACTCCTACATGAAAAGTCACATCAGACTTTTGTTCTCACCAGAAGACCTTTCTTTTGTCTTAATAGTTCACATGACCATGAAAAACCCTTTATTTGTAAGGATTGTCTTGAAAAGTCCTTGAATTTAAAATTGAAGTTGATGAATTTTTCTGAGGGAATACCAAACAATAAAACAGATTAATTTTTAAATTGTAATCATTATTGTATTTTCCAAAATAATTAACAAATAAATAAAAGAGTAAAATATTTGGTGGATAAAATGACACCTGATATTAGTAGTTTTCGGTTATGGTTTTTCTTCTACTTTTACATATATTGACATGCATTAATAAACAAAGTAAGATAAAGAGAAAGTTAAGTTTCTGCAATAAAAAATGTTCCTTGTCATTTGGAAGTCCTTAAAAGTACAAAAACTCATAGGGACTGTATGACTTCCGGAAAGATGGCCGCCATCGCTTAACTGCTCGAGATAAGCTCTTCCGATTTTGTGCTATATTTATTGTGCTTGTTCTCTATCATCGTCTACATTGTGTTTCATCATGCATTGGCTGTTCCGTTCGTATGTGTTAATTCAGCTCTTTGTTTTGGAAACGAGAACAATTAGAATTTTTCTCAGCTGTTTGTCCCAATGTTAAGACGTCATTTGTTTTTTTAATAAACCGCCGTCACGTGACCGCTTACAATACAACGGACCCTCATTAATCAGATTAAATGACCACACCTGGGTTCTGGATACTACATTGTGCTCAAGACTAAACAAACTGGGAATATTTCTTAAATGTAAACGGAAGCATGGCTGGCCGGCGTAGAACAGGAAGAATTCCAGTTAAATCCCTTTCGCACATAACGGATAAACATCTTAAAAATTCTGCCGTTAATTTTAATAACCTGGTTCAAATTCCACTTAAATCATCAACCGTTGTATCAACTGTCCCAGGGATACCACTACATATTGCATTATTCAACGCTCAAATCAGTAGGATCACCGGAAAAGCACACAGAAATTGTTAATTTTATCAACGACCAGAATATTGACGTCTTCTTCCTGACAGATGATGAATCTAAGTGTGTGGATTTAACACCCAGCGATTACTCCATCAAGTCGTTCTCCCGCAACTCTCGCGGAGGTGGAATTGCTGTAATTACAAAGAATTCCATGATCAAATGCCTCTAGTACAACACAACCTTCAGTTTCTGCCACACATTGTTTGAACTAGTCCGAACATCACTCACACTGGAACAAAGGTCAGTCCATTTTTTTCTGTCTCTACCGTCCTCCTCCTAGTAGAAAAAACAAGCTGACTTAATCTCTCTTTTTGGAGCTGTTTCCAAATCTTCTAGAGTATGGAAATTCGATTGGTGGCAAGCTAATTATTCTTGGAGATTTCAACTTTCACTTTGACTGTCCTGGTAAACCATACATGTCAAAACTCCTAGATTCCATTCATGTTTTCAATCTTAAACAGTCAGTTAACCAACCTACCCATAAACTTTGTCACATTTTAGACTGGTTTCTTTATAGACCTAATGATAATATTCTGCAGTCCACCCTTGTATCCCACGAACTTGCATCGGATCACCTCTGCATTGTATGCCATCTCGAAGTATCAGTCCCTAACACTCCACCTCTATTTGCTACTAAGAGAAACCTCAGTGTGATAAATAGAACCAAATTCATGCATGACATCCAAGAAAACCTAACAACTTTCTTACATCCAACAGCGGAACAACTTGATAACTGCCTGCATTCATTGCTTGAAAAACATGCCCCAGCCACCAAATGCAGAGTATCAATAAAAAAAGTGTTCTCCATGGTATAGCAGTGTTAAGGACCAGCTTCGCACTGCTACAAGACATCGCTGAAAAGCACAGAGACTTTATCTTTCCACCAGACTCACTATTCATAAACAAATCTACGAAGCCGCTAAGAAGGTCACAAACATAGTCCCATTTAGCCAAATCATCCCACTACAGTACTAAGATCACGGAGAGTTCCAGTTGCAAAGAGCTATTCGAGATAACTAACAAACTAATGTCAAGGAACAAATGTACACCACTTCCAACAACCTTCTCTCCACTAGACCTACCAGACCAATTTGCAAATTTCTTTGATGACAAAGTACAAACCATTAGAGATTCGCTTGACAGCACAATTTTAACTGATTCGTCACCATACAGTTATGATGCAGAATTTCAGCGACAACTGTTAGGAGCATTTTAACTTCTCTTGATATAGTACAGACAATCGTGAAGAAAAGTGCACCAAAGTCTTGTGAACTTATCCAATACCGACATCACTGCTGCTTGAGTGCTTAGACCCAATATTGCCTTCACTTACTGATGTTATTAATATCTCTCTCTCATCAGGGAAATTCCCATCATTTTTCAAAACTGCCATCGTAAAGCCACTGCTGAAGAAACCAACACTGGACCATAACAATTTACAGAACTGCCGCCCAGTTTCTAATCTCCCATTCATATCAAATATCTTAGAAAAGGTTGTTCTAACTCAGCTTGTATCTCATTTGAATTCAGACAGTCTTTTTAGCAATGTACAGTCTGCATATCGCCCTTGCCACAGTACGGAAACTACTCTTCTGAAAGTATTTAGTGACATTCTCTCTGCTTTGGATAGTGGAAAGATTACAGTCCTCACTCTCCTGGATTTATCTGCAGCATTTGACACAATAGACCATGATATATTACTTCACCGTCTCCAGCATGTATTTGGCATTCAGAATATAGCCTTACAGTGGTTCAAGTCCTACTTAGTGAACAATACACAAATTACATCTGCATATATGTTGTGATGTTCTACAGGGATCTTTTCTTGGACCTGTTCTCTTCATTCTGTATACTCAGCCACTCTCCAGTGTCATAGATCATCACCCAGTGTCGCACCAATTGTATGCTGATGACACCCAAATATACAAGTGTAGCCACCCAACTGAAGTTGATGCTACCATCCATGGAGTAGAGAAGTGCATTTCTGATGTGAAATCATGGATGACATGTGACAAGCTGCAGATGAATGATAAGTCTTTCTCATTCACATCCTTTACCTCAGACAATAAATATCAGCAACACCAACATTAAATTCTCAGTCAGTATGGAACCTAGGTGTTACTCTAGACAGTACTCTCACATTGCACCAACATGTCATGAACATATGCAAGGCTGCATATCTTGAATTGAGACGCATCAGTTCCATTCGCAAATATCTTTCAGTTGATGCCACTAAAACACTTGTGTGTTCATTAGTACTTTTAAGACTGGACTATTGTAACTCAATTCTTGTCTGGTTCATCACAATATTTACTCCAGAAACTTCAAAAAGTTCAAAACACAGCTGCACGGATCGTCTTTAGAGTACCTCGATCAGAGCGCACCTCACCACTACCCTACATTGGCTATCAATTCGATACAGAATCAAATACAAAATTTGTTCTCTGTGCTATGTTTCACTGACAGACTCCAGTCCAACATACCTATCCAGCTTCACCCATGTGTATACACCAGCTAGATCCTTATGCTCTTCTTCTGATAATTGTATACTGTATGTCATTTGTTGTTCTGTAGTGTAGTCATATCATTATTGATGTTGTAAAGCGCTTAGAGATTCGAAAGATTAGGCGCTTTTCAAAGTCCACATTATTATTATTATTATTATTATTATTATTATTATTATTATTATTATTAACCATGTTCTGATTGGTTGTTAATGAAAATGAAGCTGATCTGTTGTCTTAATAGACCCAATTGTCCCAACATTTATTATTACATGTCTTAATTGTCCCAACATTTATTATGAACATCTTTAAAATTATTATCACTACTACTTCTGAATGGATGATCAGATTGACATTGGGTTTTCACCAGAAGAGTTTTTATTTTATCTAGTTGGACCTTAAACAAATGTTGATCATCTTGTATCCAATATGGCCAGTATTATAAGCCATCTTTAAAATATAGCCACTCCTGAATGGGTGATTTTGACATGGATATTTCTCCAAAAGACTTATGATTTCTAGTTAATTGTGACTGAATGATGCCAGCATTTGAACTAATGTAACTACTGACTGCATTTTGAAAATCTTGATATTACATATAATATCAGAGATGGTTTTTAAAATGATAAAAGACTTGTCTTGGACTCCAGGAATGTCTTTTCAGTTGGTAAAGTGTCGGTACCTTTTCTGGACTCTTGCTTTTATTCCCAACTGTGAATAGTATTTTGTACTATTTTGTTTGTACTTTACTTATAGGCTAATGTAATATAGCAGTCATTGTCCTTGAAACACTTCTGGTAAATAAAATAGATCTGGTATTTTTGAAAATTGGTTAGGTATGGGACCTGACAAGTTCTGATTAGTTCATGAACATTTCAAAGATGATCTAATGTTTCGATTTTTTGCATCATTTTGATATATATTAACTTTGGAGTTTTGACTCCTAAGAATTTAATTTTTAAAGGGCTTTTTTAATATTGAAAAATTGCCATTTTCCAGTTAAAAATATGCTGGAGTTAATACTATGACATTTCATATCTCTTCTCTTTACTCCAGGGATAAATATTTTCTATAATATTGTCAAAAGTAATTCTTTGTCTTCTGCAAACAAAAATACACATGTATAGATTTTGGCTTCATAATTCAGAGTAGAACTACATACCTAATTATCTTTCAGGCTAAACGTTAGGTCTACAGTTTAATAACTTATGTGTTCTTTGTTTTTTACAACTGTTCTGAGAATATAGTATATGTGGTCCCCCAGGCAGGGTTTGCTAACAATAATCCCTGTAACAATGGTTTTAGGGTAGATTCTAATACCAGCAGTTGTTGCCATTTATTAGTTAGTAAAGTTGTGCTGTTGAATATCATGAACATGATATCTGCTGTGAATGGTCAATATATTTATCAACATTTTGTATAATCGCAGAATAAATTAACAACACCTGGATAATAACAGTAATTTTATTTTAAAAAGTTGTCTAACAGATTCTCAAAGTAATTAATTTAAAATATTTTAAATCATATGATCATAATTTTGCTATAAACTTCCAGGTTTGATGATCCTCTGCTACTGGAGCGCTACAGGTTGATGCATCCCCCTTATATGCCTTACCCCCCAGGAGGTATGCTCACCCATCCGGGACTACACCCATTCTTGACTAGTGGTAGATATCCAGCAGAGTTGCTACACTCCCAGTTTCCATTTGTCTCGCAAAGTGGTCGCCTTTCTGAACACAGATCTCCATCAGTCCAGTCAGACAGGTATAAATTGCATTTGTTTTTGTTTGTTTTTATGGTTTAACGAGATTTTTCAGCACAAGATAGGCCATACATGGCGGCCAGTATTAATGGTGGAGGAAAAACCCGGAGAGAACCACCGACCCATGAGAAGCTACTGGCAAGCTTTCTCACATACCCATTAGCCAAATCCTATACTCGAACCCACATAGGCAGATTTGAGATGGCAGTGATCTGTAATGGACAGCGCTTTTGTTCTGTACTACTGTCTTTGTTGACTGCTGTATTGATTCATGTAACCCAGCTGAAAAGTTTAGACCAGAGTGTAACTTAATTTTAGTTTAGTTTAATTCGCCATTGGCAGGTTCAAGCCTATTATGTTTGTTTCTACTTTTGAATTTAAGTGAACAACCAAGATTTTAAATATGCCAGCTTAGTCTTGACTGTGTGTTTTGCCAACCAAGACCTCTCTTAGATCTGACGAGATTTCTTGCAACACCACAATGAGGCTTTTAAAATAAATGTAAGAAGTCATTTCATTGGCTTATGAGATGAGGCGATATTTGTTATCACTCTGATGGTAAGATCACATTACATTTCACTTGTACATAGATGTTTTCATTGGCTGATTCTGACACCCCTCTAGCATCACAGCTGTTTTCTAAATTAGTGCTTAATTATATTTTAGATTTTCTGTAGATATTTGGCTTGGATGGTTGCAGAAAATATTTTGAGACAAATATTTTTGTAGTATCATAGCTGCCAACCCTCGTGATTTTGGTGTGAATTTCATGACTTTTTTTATCAGCAATTCACGAATTCACACCGCATGCAAAAAGAATCAGTAATTCCCCAGTTCTCAATTAATATAAATTTTTTAATAAATTAACTTTTCATGACATCTGCAGTTGCCAAAATTGTCCGGTACTGCTGGTTGCGTTATTAGTTGCGCTAGAGCTGACTGGTATAATTGGCCCAGTCACAAGCATTTTAGCGCATTTTAATCAATATGTATAAGAGTAGTTGTACAACTGCTTTTGAGAGAAACTGGGGCCTAACCAGAATTTTGTTCCATGCATGCTCTGCCAACACATATTTGAATTACCATTCGGCATCGCATCTTGAAAATGTCTTCTCCACCAAGAAATAAAAAATGTATTGCACAAAAAGTGAAGTTTAGTTGGAATATATGAAAAATTGGATTCAGTCTTCAAACTCCAATATATATGATGTTTTTTGCACGCAGTTCCACAAATTTAGCATTGGTCATGGTGGCATCAATGATGTGCGGAAGCACATTGGTAGCAAAAAGCACATAGAGGTCAGCTCTGGATCATTTTAAGCCATCGATGGAAGAACTGCCAGCTTCCAATGCTGAAGCATCATTTGTGAGTTGAACACAATCAATCTTTATCAGCTGGAGACCATGCTAAAAGTTTGTTCTGACAAATATTTCTTGACTTCAAGATTTCATGTCTGAATTTACTAATTGTTATCCCTATTTTCACTAATTGGGAGCCTGGAGGGTTGGCAGCTATGTAGTATCACTTATATAAATGATTACCAGAAAATAGAAAAACCTAACAGTTTCTTCTTAGAAACTGAATTTGACAGTGGTCTGGAATACAGGTCTTACAGACATGATGCTAAAATAACATCAGATATGACCATCATCTCTAAAAATAGAAAACTTTTTAGATTTTGATTACAAATAATGCAACAGAATTTGACCAAATTTAACAGAAAGCATCCTGGTATGTAGGGATTATAAATTTGTCAAACTGGGCTTGGGCACCATCAAATATGGCTATTGTCAAAAAAAAATGGATAATACTTTTAATAAACTCTTTTTGAAAACTTCTCAACAAACTTTGCTTAATTTGAAGAAGAAGAAAAAATTTGACTCAGTTTATTAGAAGTAATCACTATAACAAATTGCATTGATTCTCATATGCCCATGCAGATATGATGGGAACTCAGAGCATGTGTTGTTTTGCAGTTGGAATTTACCAATAAGTGAGTTTATGTTGTGCATCAGGCCACTATAATGATCCGAATATACCTGAAAACCTTTTTTTTAGTCTTGCTTATCCATACTCATGTTGAGCCTTCATAGGGACTGACTGGTTTATACAATTTAGTCCCATACCTTAGTAGTAAATGTTGATTTCAAATTGTATTCTGTCCCATTTAGTTTATGCTTTAAATATATTATTTGTACGAATCTTATGAATGTTTATAAATAAAAAAATTAATGATATGCAATGGCTGAAATGGTATTAGAAACCCATAAAAAGTTTGATCATTCAGAAGAGTGGGAGTCGTTTTGTTGTGAAATTGAATGTATTACAGGCATATCAGAAGTTGCATTTAAAAAATATTAGCTTCTGCTTTTCCATTTTTTTTATAATAAATAGAAAAGACATACAAATTTGAAGAAAAAGAAGTCTTATAGTCGCTTTATGTTGTCAGAATTTTTGTTTAGATCTTTATAATTGTGGAACAAATTTGTGTATTCCTATATTTTTTGAAGATTTGCTAGATTTTATTTTCTTTTATGTAGACAAAGATTAGAAGATGAGAAGATGGAGCGAGATAGAGAGCGTGAAAAGGAAAGGGAACTTCAAGAAAGAGAAAGGCATAGAGCAACAGAGCGTGAGAATGAGAGAGAAAAACCACGGGATCGATCAGCACACAGAGAAAATAGGGACCAGGAAAAGAGGCCTGGGTCTGCACTGGACAAGTCAAGATTAGAGTCCTTAACAAGAGAGAGACCTCTCCATGACAGGGAAATCAGGGACCAGGAAAAGAGGCCTGTGTCTGCACTGGACAAGTCAAGATTAGAATCCTTACCAAGAGAGAGAGCTCTCCTGGACAGGGAAGACCCACTTTGTACGTACATAGCAGTAGACTTGATGTTCTGTGAAATTACATTTGCTCAGGCATTAGTGATTTTCTTTAATTTTATGGTTGCTGTGAAACACAAATTTTTCAAAATTACTTAGAAATTTTAACGTTTTAAAAAAAAATTGAAATTATGTTGATTAAATCGGGAAAAACATTATTTCATGGAATCGTATTTTCAATGGGACTTTAATGTAGAGAAGATTTCTGTAGAGATACAGGTATGAAGAAAAGTGCTTCAGCACTAATATGATAGACAGGTACATAAAAGAAAAATTGTATTATGTAAAAACAAAATGTACACAACAGTTGTTTATCATATCACTTCTGGGGACCCATGAGATGCCTTCTGCCCATGTTTCAATTCATTGTGCACAGCACACAGTCACACTGAGAGTAAAACAACAGTGTAGGAAGATTTGGTCATATCTTTTATGTCTGTCTCTGCTTGTTTAAAAGACCTTGTTTGTTGCAAATATATGCAGCATCGCGGTAAAAGTTTGCTACGTAAAGGTAATTTTGATTGAGCGACCAGATCCATTTGAAAAAGTTTGAAGCGCTTTTTGTTTTAGCTTTACATTCCAGTATTTAATGATATTTGGTATCAATCTAAGATAACCAAAACCTCTATCAGTTGTTAGTCTTTGAAATAAGACGGTTTTCAAAATGGTGGAAGTGATCATACATCAGTCAGTCCAGGATATTGCAAAACAATCGTAGCCTCCTTTATCAAGTAATGGATTATATACAATAAATAATGGTAATAAAATTCCCTTTGGTCTGAAATGAAATGTTGCCAATCTTACTGCCAGTATGTCCACCACTGCAGCCATCATGAAAATCTTGTTATTGCCATGCACATGATGTAACAAGATTTTCATGCTGATGTGAGATTTTCATCCAAAACTTGTGCTATGTCTACTTTATGATATATAAAAATGGTGTCACCCAAGCATCCAGTAGGGTGGTCACAGCAGACATCTTTCAGGTATTGTTATTGTACATATTGTCAGTGAATATAATATAAATATTAATATAAAGTTTCATTCGAAGATTTGGTGTCCAATGATCAGACATCTACTAACAGAAAGACCTGTGGTTTTCACCTAAAGATTTTCTTGTGACATCTGGATCCGAATTGAAAATGGTGCTGTCTTCAAATGCAGCCATCATGGCTGCTATGTTGAAAATATTGCAATTACTGGAAGTCTGAAATGAAATAATCAGAGATACATATACCCATCAGTTGCCCATTTTTAGTTTCAGAGAAAGTTTATTCTCTTGTTTGGTCACAATTGAATTAAACATCCAAACAGATGACTGGAAATGCAATGCAATCTGCAAACAGATGACTGGAAATGCAATGCAATCTGCAAACAGATGACTGGAAATGCAATGCAATCTGCAAACAGTTGTAAAAAAGCAGCAATCATTATGGCAAAAATATGGCATGATTTAGCAAAACTTGTGTATGCTAGTATTGACATTTAGATATTGATGTATGCTGTTTTATCACTAGAACATATCAGGAAACAAATCTGACAGAAACCAGATATTGGGAAAGAATATTTGCACCACACATCTGCTGGTATGCCATACACAAGCTGTCTTTAAGGTGTATCAAAAATGTGCAAGAGATCCAGCCTATAAATAGAATTGGAAATACCGCTAAAACACATAAATCATTGGTAGTATTAGAGGCACAATATACAGAGAGAGAGATGACCATGTCCCCAAGTAAGAAGAGATCAGATGGTAGTATTAAAAGTGATTTCCTCTCTGGTGAAGCATGAAGCTAGTAGCACTTAAATAACATCAATGTCTCACACTGGCAGAGCAAATAGATCAGGTAGGTAAAGACAAAAGCAAAACAATTTTTCAGGTAGGCTAATTAGAGAAGTTTTTAAAAGCATAGGGAGAAGTAATGTCTGCTGAAAAGTTTTAGCTACAGTTTCAAATTGTCATACAGAATTAAAAAATGGTGTTGCACCTGTTGAGAAAAAGATCAGAAAGGCAGTTAACTTAGTGAGAATGAAATACATGTTGTGGACCAACAAATATGCTAAATTTGTTGTGAAGGGATTTGTCAGACAAATTGAAGCAGAAGAGAAATAATATATTTTGAAAATATTTGTGAATATAGAGTCATTTTTAATTTGAATATTTTGATCTTATAATGGACAATTTGGTAAGTGTCCAAAGAGTTGTTAATTCAAAATGAATCATTTCGTTTGTTAATCTGACATGTGCATATTTCTCAGTACCAGTAACAAAGGAGCATACAATTTTGTTTATGTAAATGGTTGGGAAAATTATGATGAGCCCATGTTGCATCCGAGTAGGTTATGTAGATGATTCATTCTTAGGTGAAAACGATAAAGAGAATTGTATTAAGAAGACATAAGATACTATGGATTTAGTATCCACTTTAGGATTTAGTATCCACTTTAGGATACTTTCCTCATGTTGATCATTCAGTTTAAATCAGCACATCAACTTGGAAAATTTAAGGAAATTTAATTGATTCAGAAGAAGATAAAAAGTAACCCAGCCAGAAAGGAGAATAGTCTATATCAGACAGGAATGTGTAACACTGCTTAGTTAGAAATTTAGAAATGTTGCACAGATTATGATGCTGCTTAGTTTAAAAATGTGGCACAGATTATAGGACTGATTAGTTAGAAATTCAGGTTTTAGGGATGCAAGTGTTAACTTTCTTGGTGGTAGAGTGTGGATTACTTTATTACAGAAATGAGGGTGAGCAGATGATGGCAGTCAAGTCCAAACTTCATTGTGTGTGGAAAAATAATAAAGGAAGGTTACACATTGTAATCTTAATGTTGTTACTTATACATTTTCCCTCATGGTTGGGGAGCATTTTTTTTAAAGCCAAGAAATAATTTGGTGATGTACCAAATCAGAAACATGAAAACCCCAGTCTTCTTCAATTAAATGCAGTCTTTATAACCTTCTGATCATTGGTATGGAATGTTGCCAGGAAACATATCTAAAGTTTGAGTTACAACACCTGTGCTGTCTTAAATAGTGGCATAAAGTCATTTGAATGTAATAAATGAGTCAAAACAATTTGGGTATGATACATAGAAAGAGGAATTTGGTCATCAGCATAGGTAATGTTAGTTACAGACATATCATTTAATAAGTGAACTGAAGCTAGATGCAGATGTATTCAGAAACTTTAGTATGGGGCCAACAAGACATGGACCTGTTTGCTTCCAGGCTGAATTAAGTTACAGGTATATGCCTACTAGAAACCTAAAACCCAGATGCTTCAGGTGTAAAAGCTTTTTCAGCAGACTGGTCTTAGTTTTTCTTACTTTCGGTCTATAGGTATAGAGCCTTCTGAAGATGATAGAAGACAAAGAGGAAATTGTGATGCCATTTTGGCCTGTGCAGTGTTGATATGCAATTCTGATGGAAATGCTGATAGATATTCTAGTGATTCTTGCAAGCAGAGAAATACCTACTATGTGCAGAAGAAAATCCAGACAATGTTCATGTTAATGGCAAATATCAAGCAAACCATTAAAAACAGACAAGTTTCAGGAAAAGCTGTTGTCATTCTTGCATCTTGGAGATGGGGAACTAAATAGTAATATTCAACATTAACATAAAAATGGATTCTTTACATTGATAAGAAGAAAGTTGCTATAATTAAGCTGGATATAAGTACAGTGTTTGATTTTATGACTGAACAGTTGGAGACCGGTTTAGAGTTTAGCCCTTATAGGAGTTGTCATTATGATTGAACAGTTTGAGACTGGTTTAGAGTTTAGCCCTTATAGGGGTTGTCATTATGACTGAACAGTTGGAGACTGGTTTAGAGTTTAGCCCTTATAGTGGTTGTCATTATGATTGAACAGTTTGAGACTGGTTTAGAGTTTAGCCCTTATAGTGGTTGTCATTATGACTGAACAGTTGGAGACTGGTTTAGAGTTTAGCCCTTAATAGTGGTTGTCATTATGACTGAATAGTTGAGACTGGTATTGGCATCATAATAGGTGGTGTTACAGTGGTAATATACCTTGATATAAGGTTTCTTGAAAGTATATTTTAAATTCAAAATTTAATTGTTAGCACTAAGTAATTTGTAGTGAAGAGACTTAAGCTCAGCACTTAATAACTTCAAGAGAGAGACTCCCATTCGACAGAAAACTTCTAGGGAGAGACAACCATTCAACACCAATATATATTGTTTTATCTTGTTCAAACATCTTTGAGTCAGGTGATGGGGAAAAAGGAGTTGACCAACATTATGTGCATTGTCTTTTTATTCCAGTATATTTTAGATCCTAGAAATTTATTTCTGATGCCCAGGAAAGGCATTACATATCAAGGCATGATGCTGTTTGCTAGCCCAAGACAAGTAAACTTCCTGTAGTTATCATATTGTCATTAAGTTTAACTTGTTGCCAGTCTGTTAGTGAAGATCTGCGGAACTAGCATCTCTAACTTTTAGTCATTCTGGCTGCAAAGAAATTAAGGTTAAATTTTAAGCCTGAATGTGGAGTTACATAGTGCAGTATTGTGATGATAAAACAAAGCTGGCCAGGAAGGCCTAATCTTAAAGTGCATACACAGAAATTCCATGTTAAAGCAGTATGGACCAGTCACATGAGACAATGTTACTAGATGGTTGCCGATTGTTATGACAACAGCGGGCATTAACCATAAATTCTATTCTCAACATAGTATGTACAAGATTTACTGTAACGTGAAAGGTTAGTATTAATGTTGCCTTTGGAAATATTTATGGCTGGCTGCCTGGTCTAATGCTCAAGACAGGTGGAGCATTAAAAGAAACCTATCAATGCGCATGAGACAGCTCTTAGAAAGCAGTGCCTAAACTGAATGTTTCATGATGAGTAAGAATAGAAAATAACATTTGACATTTTTATCTGCTTGTAAATTTTCATGCTAATGCTTATATGTTTCTGAATAAAAAGTGTTTCACAATTAAGGGATTTTGTACGTGCTTTAAAGTCTCAAGGGATCCTAGAAGTGGTATGATAAAACAGAATCGTGCACTTCGACTAAAGCTCCCTCCTTTACTGATCACTGCCATCTATAATCTGCCTGCATGGAGTTCATTCATCAAAGTTCAGGATCAGTCAGTGTGGGCATGTCAGAAAACTTGCCAATAGCAGATTGTGGGTTAGTGGTTTAAACTGGGGGTTTTCAACGGTTCATCATCCAACATACTGGCCAACATGCATGGCCTATCTAAAAAGGGGCATTAAACCTCAAAACAACTTCTTCAACAAGCCTTATCTTTGTTAAGGTGCAATTTGAATCTAATTGTCTAGATTCACATAACACTGAATAAATCATATTCCTGCCCACTTGGATAGTGGTTTTCTGCCATTTCTATGACTGCTGTGTTTAGGCTTGCTTTGAGGGCATAGTTGGTGGTAAAGTAACATGTATTTCATCTCTTCATTGTCATTTGACTTCCCATAATCTCATTCAAACTTTGCCCTGACTATTAAAAGATTTATTAAGGTGGAGCAGTTACAGCTTACACAGTTAAAATTGCAGCAAAACTGAAATAAATAAAAGAATTGTGCAGATTCATGGGGAAAACTAATTTTACGGTAATTCTCAGTGATAAAAAAGATGAAGGAATTCAAGGTTCTGCAATTTTAGAAATGGGAATACACCATTTATTCTACTTGGACCAAAAGTGTTGTGGACTGTACAGGTCATAATCAAAGCCGATGTTGCACCAGAATAATTCAGGAAGAAGAGTATCTCATTTTTTTTTCTCTTTGCAGCAACCCGGTTTGGGAGCATAATCCAGGGCACCCCACGTGGTATTGCAGACAGATACCCTCCAGTGCCCCACACCAGCAGTTCAACTCCCAAGGGAAGAAGTGAGGAGAGGAGAGCTTCCACAGAAGATGCTCAAAGTGGCAGTTGCAGCAAGAATACAAGCACTCACAAGGTAATCAGATATCATAAATGTTCATATGGCAAGGTCATTTCACAAACCCATATATATATATATATATATATATATATATATATATATATATATATATATATATATATATATATATATATATTCAGTGGAAAGGTCAATTCGTAAGTCAATATAAATATTAATATGATTGTTGTTTACTATAGGATAAATATAAGTATTCATATGACAAATGTTAATTCATAATATCAAATATAGGTATTCATGTATCAATGATAGTTGGGCCTGAGTGGCCAAGTGGTCTCAAGCACTTGTCTTTAATGATTGCTACAATCTAACCTCATTCCACATAGGTTCAAGTCTCATGTTCGGCCAGTGTGGATGAGAAAGCTGCCAATAGCCTTGTCTGGGTTGATGGGCTTACTGGGGCTTTCCAGGATTCATCCTGCACCAGTTGTTCTGGCTGTCATATATAGACAATCTTGTGTTGAGAAATGGCGTAATATCGTTATATCCCAAAATGACAATGTTTTTATCATAAATATAATTATTAATAATTAATAATGTTAATTCATATATCATACAAATATAAATATTGAAATGATAATTCAAATATTATAACTATAAATATTAATGAAACTAGGGAATAGATGCCTTTCTGTAGCATAACAGGTTTTGACTCCTTAGCTTTCAACATTATCACAAGGCCTTCAACAGGGCAATAACCACTTGACTCCTTACAGGGTCCCTTGCGAAGGGGAAAAGGTCAGAGAAATTATATAAAGTTCTTGAACAGTGCAAACATTCACGAAAGTCAGAAGAAGGAAAAAAAATGGAATTTTTCTCTACAACTTGATGCCCGAAACAAATATGTAATCGAGTCATAACTGAACTGTTCTTGAGTTCAATTATCAGGTTATAACCAGTTTATAAGGAAGTTGTTGTGTGGATCATTTGGGTGCTTGCTGTAAATATATTTTTTGAGACAATCCAAATGCTCAGTGGAATAGATTTGTCTAGTAAACTTTGTTTCACAGACAGCTCAATATCCTATCTTTTTTATATGGAAGGTATGAAAACCAGTCTAGCATAACAAAAGGTCAACATGGTGGCGTTAAAGTGTAGCTGCTTAGTGGATGGGCTTGTAAACTTAAACATTGTTAAATTGAGTTATGTCTGCATGAATTCAATATAAAAATTCTCAGAAATTGCAAATCTTCAAATCATTGTCTTTATCATTATGTCTTTATTTGGGGCCCTGAGTGGCCGAGTGGTCTAAAGCGCTTTCCGTTACGGATCACTGCCGTCTCACCTGTCTGCATGTGTTTGAGTCAAGGATTCAGCTAATGTAGTATGTGACAAAGCTTGCCAGTAGCTTCTCGTAGGTCTGGGGTTTTACCGGGTTCTTCCTCCACCAATAATACTGGCTGCCATGTATTGCCTATCGTGTGCTGAAAAATGGCATTAAACCCTAAAACAACAATAACATGTCTTTATTTTGCTGAAAGACTAATGCATTGATGAAATTTGAGCTGTTACTGGCGATTTCATTTGCTAGTCACACGAGCACACAGAATCTCACAACCATCATTTTCAAGCATTGTAGAAACAAAATATTAAACTAAAATCGTATACTGGTAGTAAAATAAATACAAAAACAAAAGATCATAATGTTCTCTATATTTGTTCCAAGACCAGTTTCCGGAGTTTTGTTGTATTACATGACTACAACGTTGACATGTGCTCTCTCATACAGGGAGCATACAAAGCAGGGAACCAGACTACTCTGCTTGATGAATTAGACTAGCCAAGTTTCTTGTAGTTCTCACAATAAATATTTTGAGAATTATATGTTCTCTCTGGTTTTTACAAAATGTATCAGACTTTCATATAATATAATGAAATTTTGTACAACATTAAAAAGGAATTTATTGTTGATACCACATGACTATTGGAGTTCCGATATCATTGTTTGAGAGTTATGAAGTCAATGTTTTATCTGTGCCAAGCTTTGTCTAGTCTGTCAGCAGATTAAAGACCTAATGATTATACTACTTGCCATTTTTGAGAAATAAATAATTTTCGTATTGTTTTCATGCAGTATAATTCGATATAACATAGCTTACCAGCGGGCCTAGCAAATTAAAACTTATGTTTTAATTTGGCCACTGGTAAGCTATGGGGTCAGAGGAAACCCAGATTAGAAAAATTTTGAATCTCTGAGCTGAACTTTTGTGTGAAACTATTGCACAGTGACATGTAGCTTGATGCATTTGGTTTCAGATCTTGAATAGAATGTAGGAGAAATGGGAAATTGTCTCTCGTTATATATGAAAAAACGTATCAATACAGGTTTTGGGACTGGTTTATTCAACTACAAAGAAGCCAAGTTGATTTCACATAAAATTCAGTCTTGTTTGTCCAGCAGTATTTAATTTTGAAGGTCTTTTGTCAAAATTTGAATCAACCCTTTTGTAGATGACTTTATAGATGACTTTAATTGATGGAATTTTTAAATAAAATGTCTTGGCACGCATAAATTCAGGGTTAAACATTTTTAGTTACAAGTAAAGATTCTAATACTTTGCATTTTTTTTTTTTTTTTCTTCATACAGTGATAGGAAATGTTTATCTTGTATAACATACACGTATATTGCTCTAGAATTCTTTAGGTTAAAGGTTTGAAAGGAAACAAAATAATTATATACATATGTTGTTTCCATGTAGCAACATAATGCAGGTCAGCAAAGTTAAGAATGAGTAATTATGTACGTTGAAATGGCTTTAAATGTCAATATATAGGAATATAGTCAGATTTGTAGTGTGTGACTCATTTTGTGGTTTTGTACATGATCATCTTTTTCGACATATATGTTTTGGAGAGTCTTGAAAGAGAAACATGTTCGGATTTGGAAAATGCATGTTTTATACACCAAAATGTTCTTTATTTCTTTTTAGTAAATAATGGGATGGGGAAGCAATGAAAAAATGCAGCCTCTTTCAGGTTCATTGCATTTAATTTATGTTGATTTGTGTATTATTCACTTTTTCAGAAATACTCTATTGATGATCTCAAACAGACTGATGCAGATAGAAGGTATTCACTAGTCAACCCAATTAAAGAATCGGACAAATCACATGGCCAGGTGTCACCCAAACTTAATGATAATCAGAGAAACATCATCAGAAAATCTCCAGAATGTGGTGGCCTATTCAGGCCATTTGATAGCAAGCATGTAGCAAATTGTTACAATGGTATATTACCAAATGAGCCTGAAATATATCCTGGAAAGGGAGATAATTCCAAATCATCTTTGAGAATTGGTAGCTCACCAATAAAACAAAAAGATAATGTACATGACATCGAAAAGGACATTTCTCAGGAGATTTTCTCAAAAAAGGGGAGTTCTTCCCTCTCCAACCATATTGTCAAGTTGGAGAGTACACTGAAGCAGTTGCCCGAGAATTTAACAGAGCATAATAAGGACTTGATTAACTCTTCTTCAAACCATAAAGAGTTATCTCCAGTGGAAACTCTTCATAAGTTGAATTCATCAAAATTGACTGACTCTATATGTGATTTTAGTACTAACAATGATTCCTTATATGAATCTCAATGTGTTAATCATGAGTACAGTAAACTGGACTTTGAGGAACAAAAAATACAAGAAGCACGAGCTAATGGTATTTACTGTAGTGACAGTGAGTGTGAGGAGGAAGTGATGCAGGAGGAGGAAAGAAGCAGACAGAGGTTACTTTTGATTACCACAGGACCACCAATGCAGCTTGACACATCAGCAAAAAAGATGAATTTTTTTAAAGAAATTGGTCTTACTTCTCAACAACGAAGAAAAGGTAAGACTAATGAATTTGGCTGGATGAAAAAATATAGATATAAATTAAATGTCATACCTTTTATGTTTATTTATTTGCTTTCTAAAAGATCTAGAATATGTAGTTCCTTTGCTGTGATTATTGGCTTTGTATCATGAATGCTCATAATTGCGGAGAATAAAAAGCAGCTGATAAATCTTTAGCATTTAAATCTGAGCCTATGACCTTTTCTTCTTCTTTTCGTAATAGTGTTATAAAGTTGATCCCATTCAAGCTTTTTAATGATAGGTAATAGTATTTTATGAAAAATAAAAGTTGAATTATTTCACGCTTAAAAATGAATTTGATTTAGTATGCAAATTAGTAATTGTCATTGTGTAATTTATATATTTATATGTTCAGATTTATTTGTAGGTTACCAGTTTTCATGGGGTACACTTTTTATGGATTGCTTTTGTTTGCTTGATGTCATTGTTTTGGGGTTTAACATCATTTCTCTATACATCTATTCATGCTACAAAACCACAGGTTCAAGACCGGACAAAGATTGATCCTTATCTGGAAACCAAATTACCTCTTCCCGAATCCACAAAATGCTGATGAAAATCCATTTTACCCCCAGAACACGAAAATTACCAAGTGAACGATTATTCTTCTTTGAAAGCAAAAGGATCCCTTCTCCATTCTATGATCATGAGTGCCTTTTGAAAATGTCATTATCCCCCAAACAAAACTATAAATTCACAATATCTAAAAAAAAAAAAAGATATAATTCTTTTTTAAATTTTTATATACATTTAACATTTCCATTGATTATTGATCTCGCAAGGGAAGAGAAAAAAGGGGATAGGAGATCAGTGTAAAGGTAGAATTTGTTCCAACCAAACGTTACCTCATAGCTTTTAGTCTGTTTACATATTGGTACTTTTTACACTAGTATTTCATATTCACATTAAACTTGACCAGCTCTGTTATCGTAACAGATCAGGAATTCAACAAATTGCGGCATAGACGACGGTTACATAGAGAGCGGAGTACAAGTCCAATACGGATGGAAGATGAGCCAGAGTTGTTACATCCGGTTTTGGAACCTTCTCAGATTGATCCAGATAATCTCTGCCAGGAAGCAGATTATCCTCAGAAATGTGAATTCCTGAAAGTATTAGACTTGATGGCCTTGTCGAGGGAGAAGAGAAAAAGTAAGTCAAGAACTTGTTTCCATCTTACATGAGAGATGTAACATGCCATAAAGTACATTGGAAGTTATTCATGAAAAAGTACGAAATGTTACTAAGTAAATTAACTTGTGTGACAAATGTTGTTACTAAATAAATTAACTTGTGTGACAAATGTTGTTACTAAATAAATTAACTTGTGTGACAAATGTTGTTACTAAATAAATTAACTTGTGTGACAAATGTTGTTACTAAATAAATAAATTGTGTGACAAATGTTTCTCATACCTCTAAAGCTACAACATTTACCAAAATTTGTAAACACGTACACAGAATACAATAATCACAGCAATCGTTTAATAGAACAATTTTCAGGACAACAAAGCAAATATAGCTGAAAGTCTTGGAGAGGAGAGTTGTTTTGTCTGATGTTCTGTTTTATTGCTTTCATCAGATTACAGTTATTATTCAGTGTAATGGTTTTTGAAGCCATACATAAATTTTTCATATTTTTAAAAGCTGTAGTTATAATTTTAGTGCAGAGTTTCAAGATAAATCATTAGATTTATTCAACATTTAGTATACATAATGCAATTTTACTTGTTTTTGTTAGTTATGGATCAAATCCTGGGTGTATGTGATGATGAAAGGCGGAGACGGAACAGTGCTATCAGTGAGTGCATATAATCTTTTTTTGTTCTAAGCATGTTTTCTACCATAACTATAACAGAGAAATAAACATTTTGCAATTATAATTTTGACTTTCAAATGCATTTATCCTTACCTGTGCTTTGTTTTACTCTTTACCTTTGGATGCCTCAATCCAATTTGCATGGAAGCACGTTTTGACACCTCTACACCTTTCTCATGGAAGTACCTTTCGACGCCGGATGTAAACATCTGCCATTTTTAGCAGGTTTTGTAGCGCCACCTTCAGGGATAAACCTACATTCATTAATGTAAATGACAATTAACTCAGATCACATGGTCAATGTTTAAGATCTGGTCATAATTTGCTTTTTAAATTAAATTGTCATATTTTCCACTCTTCAAAATGGAGGCCGTAGATTTTGTTCAGTACTTTCTCGAGTTTGCATGATTAGAATTGCAACTAGTTTCAATAACTTAGTTAAAGGCTCTGATATTGATGTAAGCAGCAATTAGTTTTTATAAATTATCAAATTCAGATGATTTAGTGATGCAGACAAAGAACTTGCAAATTTAGAGCATGAGAAATGGCAGCTATGGTTGGTTACACAGCTTCACTGGCTTGACAGTAAATGAATTATCTCAAGAGTTTAAAGCAAATAGAAATTCTTCCATGAAAAATATATCTATGTGTAAAATGATCGGATTTTACTCTTAAATCTTTCTATACATAACAAATGTGTACAAAAAAATGTTAAAATGGTTAAAATTGATCTTAATCGTAAAATATACTACACTGCTTATGTGTATGGAGTCAAATAGGTAACGTGTTCTGTTTATAATGCACTGCACTGTGCAGCTTTGGTACATGGATATTGAAGGGCAGAAAAGCCAAACAATACGAGGTAAAGAGTTGATGCAGAAATGGTATGCAATTTCATAACGTGCATCATTCTGATTGGTTGAATAAGTATAGGCTTTTAAGTCTGGTAGATGGAAAGAGTGAGGCTCGTAAGTGTGATTGGTTGAAGTAGAGTTTCTTGAGTCTAGTAGAAAAAGCAGAGGCTCTCAAGTCTCATTGGTAGATAAAGGAGAGAGACTCTCAAGTCTCATTGGTAGATAAAGGAGAGAGACTCTCAAGTCTCATTGGTGGAAAAAGTTGAGTCTGGTAGAAAAGTAGAGGTGCTTGAATAATATATAATTTTAAGTTCCTTTTCAGTTAAGTAAATGTAATTTGTTTTGATAACTTTCTAGGAAGAGGAATGAAGCGAAAGCTAGATGAAGAATCTTCACTGGAGGATGACAAGTCATCAGAGGAAGAAACAACAAATAGAGTTTCTGTTGATCAAATGGGTGGTGTTCCTCTTAGGACAGACTCGCATGCTTCCCACTCCTTTGGAGTAGAAAGAGACCAAAGTTTTGTGAAAAACAATGTCACTGATGCTCGTGCAATCCTTTATCCTGACTCTAACAGGCGACAACTGAGTAAAAGATTTGCTCAAGAATTCCACCAATCAGTTCTTGAGACCACTCGGCTGAAAGAAAAAGCACAAAAGTTAGGTGAGTCAGACACAGTTGTGGTCCGGTGGTTTATTTGGTAAAGACTTAACCAAGAGCTATTAGATGTATGTTTCTGTAAGACATTCAAAATGATGACATTGCACTGCCACCATCCTTGTGGATCAAGGAGAAATAGTTAATTATTCAAATCGTTTGCTCAGAAATATTAGTAATTTTTTTTTTTATCTGCATCTATTTCAACTAAAGCTTTAAATAATTTAGTTGTGTCTTGCAGGTTAAGTAATGGACTTGATTTTTTTGCACTGCCTGTTTTTTATTTTACCCACTGGTTAAACTTCCAAAGAAATGCTTAAATGGCTGGATGACCTAGAGCTTGATTACTCTTATTGTACTATCTAATCAAATCGTCATGAACTGTTACCATATAAACATTCAAATTAACTTAATTTTTCTACAGAATTGAAAAACTTTAAAATAAATTCATTAATTAATTACCATTTTTAGAAGTGTATTAAAGGGAGTTTGATAAATATAAATAGGGTTTTTAAGAAAAAGACTTCTTATAATACCTGATTGGTCCCAAATTAAAAAAAAGCCCAAACAACCCCCTCCCCCAAAAACCCAATTGAAAGTCTTTCTTTCGGTTTTACAAATGATCGTCTTGTGATTAATTTCACTTTGTACAAGTATATATTAAACACGAGCACGCAGCCATTACTGACTTTAAAAATAAGCATGTGTTAAATATGTGAATTTACAGTATTTAAATATTTTTTTTTTCAGATCCCACAGGAGATTCCACAAATGCTTTTTCCAACAATTCCAGTTTGAGGCATGTAACTGAGATCTGTAGTGGGACTGTAAAACCTGCATTCCCCGTTGTACACACTTACCCAAGTCACCTACCACAAGAATGGCCAGGTGTCGAAGGACTTATGGAGTCATACCATAAACACAATCAAGGTACCTGAAGCTCAGTAAAAAAAAAAAATTGCAGATTTTAAATATTAATCTGAGCATAACATGTACTGAATTGCAAACAGCAATGACCTCTCTGGCATCACATAATTAGGATCTATGTTCTTAAGGTATTCCACTTTTATAAGTCTGTACTTATTTTGCTTATCGAAATGACTACATCATGTTCTTAACATGGTATCACTTGTTAACAATGTGTATTGAACAGCTGTGAACTTGAAAGAGTGATATAAAAAGTTGGAACATATGTCTATTGTTATTCTTGTTAATAATGTAAGAAATTTGTGTAAGTTTTAAAATCACAAACCCATGAAATAAGATTGTCAAGTCAACATAAACAGCCCTGTGTGATGAAATTATAGAGACAACAAAAAGTAATGTCCTGCCTTGAAGGTATTTTAATGGCTATTTATGGCCAGCCTTGAAGGTAAATTATTGACACTTTATGGCCAGCATTGTAGGTAAATAATTGGCTATTTATAGCCTGCCTTGAAGGTAAATTATTGGCACTTTATGGCCAGCATTGTAGGTAAATTATTGGCTTTAAATATAATTATATTTATAAATATTTATAATATAAATAGCCAATAATTTACCTTTAATTTAATATATTTCATTTTAATCAGATTTTGAAAATATATTATGTACTTATTGTAATCGACTGAATTGCAGTTTATCAAAATATGAAAATTCTGGTAATATCCACCTTTACTCATAAACACATACATTTCAATGTGCACTTGATGAACGGAGAGTTTGATCTTAAGCTTGTTCAAAAAAATTTTAACTTAAAAAAAAAATTATTCAATACACTTTCTCTCTTCTATATATATGTAAAGATTCGTGCATGTGGATAGAAAATGCACTCTGACCCAATACCTTTTAATTGACTTCAAATTGCTTTATGAAAATATCCATTTTTAGAAGTTGAATACTCTTAATATTTAACAAGCTTATCATATCCTGAAAAATGGTGTTAGACCCACAAAACACAAACATAGAATGAAGACGTGTAAAGAGATATTTGTTTCAGACAATAGAGATCTCGTTTTGAATATTATGGACAAGAGATGCCTTGGTTTAAAAAGACACATGTCGCCAACAGTAATATGGAATCGCATAACAAATCAGTATCGTCACACAAATTTGGCAGCCAGTGATTGGGTTGGGAGAAGAATAAAGGAGGTAGAATTGGGCTATCTTGTTTTGATCTTGTCAGGCCCTCCATCTTGAGAAGCTTCTTAATAATCTTGCACAGAAAACTACTCTGTCGCAAAATAATTTTTTTTCAACCCCATTTGTATGCATAGTGGATGATGGATTTTTGCTGTTTTTTTTTTTAAATAAAAAATCTTTTGTTAGCACAAGTAAGCAGAAAGCACTTGAGAACTACAGATCTTGCTAATATGTACACAATTTTTAATCTATTTTGGAGTTTTTATAAATCGTGTCACAAGGGTTAAGCAAGCAACATTTATGTCGACAAATGAAATGCATTTGGCATGTGTACACATCTGCAGATGGCCTGGTTAGATCTGAATAGTTTGTCCATAATGTTTTACTTTTCAAAAAAAAAAAAGGGTTTTACAACACCTGTTTTTAAAAAACGTTTTCATTGTACTCTAGGTGTGTCACCATTAGACGAAAATGTGGTTTCAAACGTCACCTTTTGATTTATGTTTTTAACTTTTTTCTTCCAGAAGTAAAATTGGAAAGACAAATTCTGTTGGAAAGAACAAAGAAGCTACAGGCGGACAGTATGGAGTTAAATAAAAATGCAGAAATGTTGAATAAGAGAATAGAGGTAGGTATATATGAAGGGTCTTGTATAGATTTTAAAATAAAGGGTAGAACTCCACCCTCCACTGGAAGTAAAAGGGCAGAATTTTCTGGAACTTTTTTGTATGATTTTAGAAAAATAAGTGTATTGGATATTCTAGAATAGACCCTGTATATTTTAATAGAATGCTGCACAGGCATAAGCTTTGTTGCATGTAGAGCGGCATTTTTTTTTCTTCCAGCATTTGTAGGTTTTAAAAAAAAAAAAATTAAAATCTCTTTTGAGATTTAAAATTAATATGTATAAAGTCCAGTATATATTTCTTTTGCTGTAAGCATAAGGTTGATATAGACTGGTGTTAACTCCATATCTATTAGATAGAAAAGAATATTCTATATAGAAGTTACACCACCTTTTCTTGCTCCCTACAACAGTGGTTCCCTACTCCTGAGTTTGTGACTGAAATCATAACTTGTCAAAATGTGGAAATGGGGTTGTGAGGCTGAGAATTTAGTTTTTAAGGTTGTGGCCATACAAGTTTGGGAACTACTGGCCTACAGTATGCAATCAATTTAGTCTTTATTCAGATTTGCTTTCTTTTTATATTCATTTCTTGATGGGTTTAACCAATTATATAAAGCTAAATATCATAAATCCATGGTTGGTACATTTTTGTCTGATTTTTATGCTTTTTATCCTCATTATGCAGTGATTAAGTAATGTTGGGAGAGATTTCATGTCCACAAGAAAAATGCCTGGGGAAAAACTCCCCAGTGCCATTGCAAGTTGTCTTTAAAAAATTGGGTCCAGTTCATGGACTTTAGATTAACTTTTAAAATCCATTATGAGAAATTCCTAATGAAGTTGTTCTTCATTTTCAAAATTTTCTCCTGTACTGAATTCTTTACTAAAACCAAAACATTCTTAGAGTTCTTATGCATACATTTTTGCAGTAAATTGAAAAATATATATACCAGATATATGTTGACATTAAATAAAGCATTCATAAATTACTCTATTTTCAGGAATTACTAAAAGCTAAAAAACAGCTTGAGGAAGAGAAGTACCAAAAGCAGTCCAAGATCGAGAATTTAAAGAAAACTCTAAAACACTATAGATGATATCATATATTCAGCCCTAACAATTTACCAAGATGGTCTCTATTTGGCATACACATTCTCTGACATAACTGCATGGATCATTTGAAATCTCTTTGTCTCAAGTGCTCTGTTATACATGTACATAAGTGGATATTTGACCATTACTACATATTCTAAAATTATGGTGGTCCAAGTTGCTGCATTTTTCTATTGTGATTCCCTTGATGGGCAGTTGTATGAGATTTTCAAGTAGCTTTTAAAGGTATCAGTTGTTTAAGAGTGTGTCTTGATATTCGTTACAATATTACATGCATTTATTTGAACGCTAAAATGTATACCTGTATGCAACATGAATGTACACAAAGTGAATGAATGAAAGCGTGAAAGAAACAAAATGGTTTTTGGTATTTTTTGAAGAGAACTCTGCAGAACTAAGTGTTGCTCCCAGCTAGTCGAATTGGTCTAATTTATTCATTTCATTTCTTTTATGTTTATTTATGTATATGTTGAAGCTTAATTTTCTTGCACAGTACTCTGTTGTCTTTTGGTACAAAAAACCAACTGATTTTATACCTTTGGAAACCTTGTCTTCATTGTTAACTTAATGTTTTCCTCCTTATCTCAATTCTAAAATATATTATCTAAAACCATCAATATACTATTTATTTGCAAGAATGAATGCTAGACAATAAACACTTTCACTGTCAAATGTCTTGTTTTGTATTTTTCCTAGTTAGAAAAATTATGATAAATGTTGAATTGAAATTAAATTTCCCCTGGAACTAGTAGTTTAGTTTGTCTTTTTAAGTAACCTACATTTATTTGAGAACACTAAAATTTGCTTATTAACTCAGAGATAGTTTTAACAGAATGTTCTTTGAGGTGGAAAAAACAGACCATTAATATAGTTGAAGATTTGATTACTCAAGAGTTTTATGATGTTATTTATATTAGTTTAAGGACAGCTCTGGTGGTCTAGTGGTTAGAGTGTCTGCCTTGATCCAAGACCAAGTCATACCAAAGACTTACAAAAATAGTACTAGCAGCTGCATCACATGGCATTCAGCATTAAGAGGTTAGTGATAGGATTAGTCAGCCTGGTGTCAGGATAGTGTGACTGGGTGGGACATCATGCTACATGTCTGCGGCATGATGTCCCAGTGTTGGACATCACTATAAATTGTCACACTGCAGACATCATAGTGATATGACTGAAAATTTGTAAAAGCTATGTTAAAATTCCAAATTACACACACATACATATTAGTTTAATTTGCTGAGATTGAAAGCAATTTCTAATGCAGACATCTAACATGAAATATTCTTCTGATCTTTTTAAATTCCATTCTACTTTTAGTTTTCAGAATTATACCAAAAATGTAGACTTGAAAAAATTAAGATTTACTATACATACTCGTAAGTGAATCTGCATAGACCTGGATTTGTCACTGCATGATGCACTGGAAAAATGGATTTGTAGTTTGAGTCATTAGTAGAAACAAAGATCATAGACCCTGATCTGCAGGTTTTTTATGCAGAGACAACAAAAGAGGGGTATGCACTTGACAGGCATAATGATTACAGTATTATACTTGCCAATCAGAGTGAGCGTTTCATATTGTGTTTGGGAGAGAACACCATTTTTATAGTTACCTTGGCCAAAGTGATTTGAGCTATGTAAGGGATATAGCTCCGATTTGTTATCCTAGGAGATGAATTGTTGCAGTGATTGAATAGTTTCCTAGTAATTAAAATGGAAAAATTTCAATATATAATGCTCATAAAATGTAATTGATTTAATAAATTATATCAAAATATTTTATGAATAATTTTATTAAATCTGTTAAAAGATGAAAATTAAATGGCTTGAAACATCCAATATTATTATTATAGGGAGATTTTTATGTACATTTTTATATTATATTAGATTTTTATTTACATTTAGTCTCCAAATTCATGCCATTGATCCTGTATAATGTATTTACTATACTTGCCAAGCTGTTAGTATTCGCAAAGTTTTAATTTTTAGTTGACCTATCCATATGGCCTAGTGAGCTTATGTTATGGCCAAGCCCAAGTCTTGAAGCCATGTGACACAAGTGAACTTTAAAGTTGATTGCCATAGATCACCCAGCCACCTAGAGCCCTGAATGAAAATTAGATTGACCTGACCTTGAATAGTTACCCCAATGAACATATTGAAAATCTTGCTACTGGTTTTCCTGCATGGATGGTCATATCATCATATGTACTAATGGTGTCTAGTTTGTCATAATAAAGATGTTGCCAGTGTAACATCTAATATGGCTGCGGCAGTGTCTAATTTAAAAGCTATGCTCAATAAATATAAAGAATTTTTTCAATACAAAAGTTGAAAAGAAGAAATGGTCTTATCTTGAGTTCCTGAAATTCTTCTTGCCTAGTATAAAATAAGTTCCTTCCAGGTACTCGAGTTTATAGTGATGTACGAGTAGAACAGACACAAACTTCTCACTCAAAACCACAGATTTTAATCTTTCTGATCAATAATCATGTTAATGCATTTGTGGAAGTTCTGCTTTAAATGTTTTTGAGGATATAATTTTCATTTATCCTCGTACCTAATGAAGTGGCATGACTTCATATGTGTTTCATAGCAGACAGCCAAAATTGATGATATGAATGTTTCCTCAGTCCCTTGGATTTTGTAAATTTGCCAAAGCAGGACTTCAGATATTGCGATTAGCTCTGCTGGTCTTAGGAGCTCACATGATGGCCTTTTCACCATGGTCTGTCCTTTGTCAATACAAATTTGTTATTGCTACTCCTTGAAATCTACTGGAAAGATTTCCATCAAACTTTACAGTCATGTTCATCTCGTGGTCAAATTGGCCCAAAATGGAATGGTGCCACTAAGACATCCAGTATTGCAAATAATAGACCCAAATGTCATCACAAAATGCACTGGCACATGTCTAGTCTCATGTTTGTTATTTGAATCAATTAGTGTAGACCCTAATGCGCTGCTGCATACATGGGCTGATCTGGGTCATTGCTGTTCACAACTGATGTGTATTTAACATCAGTAAATGGTAGAGAATATCAAATTTACATACTCTATATAATTTGTATTGATTTCCTATCAGAGTACTAACTTTATATTTGGTAGAACTCGACTTGAAATGCTGTAGATGCAAATAATATTGACAATGTTATTGATGTCACAGACAAAAGAAGCTTTCATGCCTGGAATGAAGAGATTCTTTGAACGATGCCAAGTATTGGAGTTACTGATGTTCATGTTATTATATCCATATTGTCCATCATCTATTGACCATCGTCTGATGTCCATCGGTCCATATGAACACATTTGTTATTGCCACTTCTCCTGAATTACTTAGAGGATTGCCATAAAACTTCACACACATATGTCAAGGTCAAGTTGGTCTTAGATGAAAATGGTGAAGCACAGACATGAATGGATGGCCATATCAATATAGGGTTTTCACTAAAAATGTCTTGTGATATTTAGTTGGTCCTCAGTGAAAATGATGTCGATTTGAACAAAAAGTCATATTGACATGGAAAGTAATAACGGCATATGGCTCCTTTTTCTAAATGGAAAGTAATAATGGCTTAGGATTCCTTTTTCTAAATGGAAAGTAATAATGGCATAGGACTCCTTTTTCTAAATTGAAAGTAATAACGGCATATGGCTCCTATTTCTAAATGGAAAGTAATAATGGCATAGGACTCCTATTTCTAAATGGAAAGTAATAATGGCATAGGGCTCTTTTTTCTAAATTGAAAGTAATAATGGCATAGGACTTTTTCTAAATTGTAAGTAATAATGGCATAGGACTCCTTTTTCTAAATTGAAAGTAATAATGGCATATTACTCCTTTTTCTAAATGAAAATTAATAATGGCATAGGGCTCCTTTTTCTAAATCGAAAGTAATAATGGCATATTACTCCTTTTTCTAAATGAAAATTAATAATAGCATAGGGCTCCTTTTTCTAAATGAAAATTAATAATGGCATAGGGCTCCTTTTTCTAAATGAAAATTAATAATGGCATAGGGCTCCTTTTTCTAAATTGTCAGTAATAATGGCATATGACTCCTTTTTCAAAATGGAAAGTAATAATGGCGTAGGGCTATTTTTTTCTAAATGGTAAATAATAATGGCATAGGAATCCTTTTTCTAAATGGAAAGTAATAAGAGCATATGGCTTCTATTTCAAAATGGAAAGTAATGCTGTCATATGACTTCTTTTCCTAAGTGGAAAGTAATAACAGAATAGGGCTCCTTTTTTATAAACTGTAATTAATAGCTGGTCATGGAATAAATTGATGCCAATCTGACTTCAAATATGGCTGACACAATGAACATATTGAAAATCTGGCCACCGGTTCTCCTGAATGTATGGTCATATCAAAGTTGTAAATAGATAAATCTAGAAGCAAGGTGGTTTTTATCATTAGGGGAGAGTGTGAAAGCAGTTCATTGGTAGGTTGGTGTGGAAAAGAAATTTTGTCACAGCAGCGGGAGTCCCCTTTTGTTCTATTGATACATGTATAGTTTAATATCTTCATCTAAACACCTGTAAATTAGAGTTGTCTCTCATGAAAAAAGTTCATCTTGGAAGTGATTTGCAAGTTTCATTACTATTTCAAAACATCTCTGTAAAGGCAGGCAAAGGTTTCAGTCATGTTATTAACAAGAGCCACATATGGTTCTTTTCCTTACACGTTTATTATTATGAACTTTAAACTCACAAAATTTACTACAATGATAATTTCTTAAGTACAGGGAACTATGACCATAGCATACCTTATAATAAGGACAGTAGCATACTGAGGATGTCTACAGTGAGGAACCTCTATATTATGAAAGAAAGATCTTTATTTTATCTATATGCTCTAATACTACAACATACTCCCCATTAGCTTTACCTACAGTGCAATGTGATTTGTAAATTTTAATGAATAAAATAATTCTTAGAAGAAAAAAAAGAATTTGAGGTCTTCTTAATATAGACTTGTACTAATTTATCTTTCAGTGTTTGAGGATCAATCTATATGTACCTTCTATGAAATACCAGGGGCTTAAAAATTTTATGAAATAAGCATAGTGGAAAAAATTAATGTTGTAAAGATATCATAACTTTCTCTGAAATATTAAATTTTACCACTAATTGAGATAGTCCGTGTTAACATCCAAAAAAGAGTTATTTATGTTGTCACACTGATTTAATGATTCACAAATGCATTAATCTTGGGAATTCCCAAGTGAGCAAAGAAAATGCTTTTTTCTTTTAAACGTATGTGAATTATTAATTAGAACCACTATGCAAACATTATTGTAGTTATTATGTTGTGATGAGAAACCCAATATTCACACTAATTCATTTCTTCATCCATAATAGTTCTGCACTGAGTACACTGTACCAACTGTTTACAATCCGTAACAAAGGGAGGAAGCATCATAGTGACTATGTTTTGACATTTAAAAAAACAAAATTTGTATTTTTTTAACAATTTGTATGGCAAAGGATGCCTCAGCATGAATAATTCAGAATTTCACATAATGAAATTATTAGATATTATGAGGGATTATCCAGTAAATTTTTCTTGTATACCATATATACATCCTTTATAAACTGGGTCCAGCTGCAAATGATGTACTGGCAGATATTGGTCTGTGTTGTTTGTACTGATTAATCCTAACAAGCTGTACAGACCCAGATCTGATAGTACATAATGTAATGGCAGATATCGGTCTGTGTTGTTTGTACTGATTAATCCTAACAAGCTGTACAGACCCAGATCTGATAGTACATAATGTAATGGCAGATATCGGTCTGTGTTGTTTGTACTGATTAATCCTAACAAGCTGTACAGACCCAGATCTGATAGTACATAATGTAATGGCAGATATCGGTCTGTGTTGTTTGTACTGATTAATCCTAACAAGCTGTACAGACCCAGATCTGATAGTACATAATGTAATGGCAGATATCGGTCTGTGTTGTTTGTACTGATTAATCCTAACAAGCTGTACAGACCCAGATCTGATAGTACATAATGTAATGGCAGATATCGGTCTGTGTTGTTTGTACTGATTAATCCTAACAAGCTGTACAGACCCAGATCTGATAGTACATAATGTAATGGCAGATATCGGTCTGTGTTGTTTGTACTGATTAATCCTAACAAGCTGTACAGACCCAGATCTGATAGTACATAATGTAATGGCAGATATCGGTCTGTGTTGTTTGTACTGATTAATCCTAACAAGCTGTACAGACCCAGATTTGATAGTACATAATGTAATGGCAGATATCGGTCTGTGTTGTTTGTACTGATTAATCCTAACAAGCTGTACAGACCCAGATTTGATAGTACATAATGTAATAGCAGATATCGGTCTGTGTTGTTTGTACTGATTAATCCTAACAAGCTGTACAGACCCAGATCTGATAGTACATAATGTAATGGCAGATATCGGTCTGTGTTGTTTGTACTGATTAATCCTAACAAGCTGTACAGACCCAGATCTGATAGTACATAATGTAATAGCAGATATCGGTCTGTGTTGTTTGTACTGATTAATCCTAACAAGCTGTACAGACCCAGATCTGATAGTACATAATGTAATGGCAGATATCGGTCTGTTTAGTTAGACTTGACTTATAAATGAGTATGTACAGTAATATTTGTAATCTTTAATTTTATTATGACTAAGACGCTCAGTGGTAAGTGTGCCCACCTCCTGACCAGAAGGGTATGGGTTCCAATCCTTCTCAGTGAAGGACAGGTCAGCTGTATTCCAATATTGCCTTGTTACAGCATAATCTTCCACGTCAAGTTGTATTTTGATGGTTTTGTACCTTTAAGTACCTGCTAATAGAAATCTGTTGTTTTATCATTGGTAAACAAAATAAGTTACACCATAAAAAACAAGGCATTATTGCATTTTACGCTTTATTTAAGATAGAAAAAAATAGTACAGGCCTCCGATTTGCAGTACAGTAATTTGTAATTACTGCTTCAGTGGCCTAGTGGTTAGAGCGTCTGCTTTGGATGCAGGAGGTCGTGGGTCATAATCATATTATTACTGTTACTTTCTTTATCAGAAAAAGAACAAGTCATACCAAAGACTTGTACAAATGGTAACAGCTGGCTTGCTAGGTGCTCAGCATTAAGAGGTTAGTGTTAGCACTGGTCAGCCTGGTGTCAGGAAAATGTGACTGGGTGGGACATGATGCTACATGTCTGCAGCATGATGCCCCAATGCTAGATATCACTATAAACTGCCACATTGCAGGCATAGCGATATGACTGAAACAGTATTAAAGCTACATTAAAAATCTAAATTACATCACATCAATTTGTAATTAGATAAGAAATACCTTAATACCAATAAGAAAAAACTATCATTGTAAAACAGAAAACATCGTTTTTGAAAGTGATTGTTGAAAGTTATGGACAGGAGAAAAAACACATGTCGTGTAAAATAAAATGCATTTTTTGTAATTTAAAAGTGGTATGCAACATTGATGACAATATTAAGGATGAAATGAAAATGCTTTCTAAGAATTCTTTTTTATTTTGGGATTATTACAGATCAAAAGACAATGCTTTCTAAGAATTCATATGTATCAAGGGATTTTGTACTTATTAAGTATGAGAAATGGTTTCTAAGAATTCATTTCAACCAAGGGATTCTGTACTTCTTTAGGATGAAAAGACAATGGTTTCTATGAATTCATTGTGCTTTTGTACCATGGGATTTTGTTTTGTTTGTTTGATTAGGATTTTTAACGTAGCTTTAACAATTTTTCAGTCATATCGCTACGATGTCTGCATTGAGGCAGTTTATAGTGATGTCTAGCACTGAGACATCATACCGCAGACATGTAGCATGATGTCTCACCCAGTCACATTATCCTGACACCAGGCCGACCAGTCTTAACACTAACCTCTTAATGCTGAGCGTCAAGCGAGGCAGCTGTTAGTACCATTTTTGTAAGTCTTTGGTATGACTCGGCCGGGGATCGAACCGACGACCTCCTGCTTCCGGGGCGGACGCTCTAACCACTAGGCCACCAGAGCAGTTATGGGATTTTGTACTTCTTAAAGATGAAAAGACAATGGTTTCTAAGAATTCATTTGTACAGTGGAATTTTGTACTTCTTTAAGATGAAAAGATAATGATTTCTAAGACAGCCAGACAAAAAGAAATAGTTTCTAAGAATTCATTAGTATTGTGGGATTTTATACTTATTAAAGATGAAAAGACAATGGTTTCAGAATTCATTAGTATTGTAAGATTTTGTACTTAACCCATTTTATCCTGCTTACCAAGTTCAACTGAAGCGTCTGATTCCTGAGAAGCAATTCGAAATACATTATGGTAAAATGGAGCATCATACAGCAGCAGTATAAATTGTGATGACCTTCACCATGTCTATTAAAAATATTGTAACGTTATTTCTCTTCTAAAGTATATAAAACTATGTATCTATGAAAAGGTTTAAAAGTTTGCAACACAGTGATATATGTCTTGTTTTCATTTATTATTCATGCTCACAACTGTATTTTGAAATATGTCTTGAAAGATAGATTTTTTTTAATGAAATACTTATCTTGATGTTCAGTAAATCTTTTTGTTCATGAAGATGAATAAAATGCTCCTAATAGTATGTAAATTAAATAAAGATATTTCTATATCTAGTATTTTGGTCCATATGTAAAGTTTCTAGCACTGGTAGTTCACAAATTAATCGTAGAAATCTTTTAGTATGATAAAGGTAATTAATCAGTACAATTTTTGTCCAAATTTTGAAGTCCACATCACTATAACAATAATAATAATATTCTATCAATTTGAATCGTGGCTGCAACCGAGGTGAAAAATCCTGGACACATTTCTCTTGAAAGCTTTCAAAGTCAGCTTCATTTTCTGTTGAAAAGTGCATGGAGCCATGCATCATCTCTTTCATCAACTTGATTAAATTCTAACCCATCATTTAGGTCAATATTATCATCAAAATCATCCAAATTGTCAACTTCAATATCGCTACCCTCGCTGTCATCATCCATATTTACATCTGAGTTGTTAATTATTTTCAAACCATTATTTTTTTGTAATATTTCATTGCGCATGCATGCTTTAACCAGTTCTTGTGTTGGTGGGAAAGTACACAAATATATATGACGTAAAATGCATGTTTCTAGAGACACAACACATAAAACGGTACATAGTAAAGTATGACCGCAGTCATATTCAGGATAAAATAGGATACTATGACCACAGTCGTATTCAGGATAAAATAGGATACTATGACTGCAGGTGTATTCAGGATAGAATGAGGCATTATGACTGTAGTCACATTCAGGATAAAATGGATTAATAAAGATGAAAAGACAATGGTTTATAAGAATTCATTAGTATTGTGGGATTTTATACTTATTAAAGATGAAAAGATAATGGTTTCTAAGAATTCAAGAATTTGTTTGTACCATGGATTTTGTACTTAAGGATGAAAAGACAATGGTTGCTAAGAGTTTGTATTGTGGGATTTGGTATTTATTAAGACCAGTGACCCTGTGATAGTAATGGGCTTCAGTTTCATGCTAGTGTATTTGTATGCAGTGTGATGAAACCACAAAAACTCAAATCTCCTGACAAATTACAATTTTACAGGTATTTGATGCAAAATAATAAAAACAATATAATCAATTTTAATAAAGATAACTATTTCACAACCAATAAATAAAACAGCAGTAAGATTATCTAAATCTAAATTAAAACACCAAAATTAATTGCTACCTACTAATAAGTTAATTAGTAATTAGTAGCAATAATGCAAGGCATATTTTACCTTTGTTCATGTGAATCATTTTCCATTAACATTTTTTTTTTTTTAAACAAGAGAGAGTCAACATTGTGATGCATTTACAGGTAAACATGTTTGATTGCAACAAGGGTAATGGATTAAAAACATACATCATGCTGGCACTTGCAAACAATTCTTGCAGGATAGATTTGATATAATTTTCAATATCATTTTCAATTTCTAAATATAAAAATAGTATTATATTTTTAGCTCTACTGATCGTACACCAGAAGAGCGTATGTGATGGTCAATTGTGCATAATCCATCTCTCAGCTGTTAACACAAGTTTATTATCACCACTACTTCTAAACTTCTTCACAGATTGCCATGAAACTTTACATTCATCCCAAAATTGGTCCTAAATGAAAATGGCAAAGCTGAGACATCCAGTATGGCTACAACAGTAGCCATCTTGAAAGCCTTCTTATTGCTACTCTTCCTGAATGGAAAGCTCTTTGACATGCATGAAAATGGTGCTATTCACATATTCAATATGGCTACCACCTTGACAATCTTGTTATTTCTACTTTTGAATAAATGGTCACATCATCATGTATCCTACTTAAAATTTGTTATAAAGCATAAAAGAAAATGTTCATATTATGGTTTCCTGGTTTTTCTCTTTGGCCAGTTGAGCATCAGTCCACTCTAGGAATTCTTGTTAGTATATCGTGTATTATGCTGACTATACATGGGCCATAGAATTTTGTATTGTTAAAGTCATGCCTAAGGACTCGAAAGGCAGTTGTGAAAAGGAAGGTGTTTGTTATTGAATCAAGCGATTTTACGAATCACAAGCAAGAATGCTTCAGAGATGATGATGCAAAATAAGGAATATTCCACAAAGATAAAAATTCAAGCATTTTTTACATGAGTAAAAATACACAATAAATATAAATCCAGTTGATGTTGAGATCTTAAATTGTCCTTGCATTCATTATATCTTTCAATTTTCTTAAATTGCTAATATTATGTCCAAATCATTAATGTGTATCCAAAATCTGCAGTTTAAATTATTGTTAAATATAGACCAAAATATATATCCAATCCATATTTGTCTAATTTCTCATTAATCCAAATATAAGGGATGGGAAGAAAAAAGAAAACATAATTTAATGGACTTACATGTATATTTTAGAACTAATATTAGTCTTTTGTAATTTTTAGCTCAAGCAAGTTTATGTTTTGGTCCTTCACTTGTCATGCATCATTCCTCATCTGTTTAGAGCACAAGATTTTATAGAAAGCATTTTGGCATCAAGGCTTTTAAAAATTTGTTCAAATGATGCCAATCTAGCACCTAATAAAACTGCCATTACTATAAGTGAAAAAATTTAACCAACTTCTTTTAAAAAACTGCAAAATAAATTCACAAATGTTACAGAGCAAATCCTGGCATTAATGTCTTTTAAACTTAAATTTGTTCAAATGATGACAATCTGAAATCAAATGAGGACACCACTACTAAAAATAGAAAACCTTTTGACAACTTGTCAAACCTTGCTCAAACAAAATTTTGATTAATATTTACTGAAAGAATCATGTCAAATTTATACCAATTACAACAAATCCCATTATCAAATCTGGTGACCATTCAACCATTACTTTAAATAGAAACATCTTATTCTTAAGAAACAAAAATATTCCAAAGAATCATTCCAAATCTGATCGAAAGTACCCTGGCATAACATGTTTTAAAATCTGAACAACTTACGCTGATCCAAGGTCAAATATGACTACCATTACTAAAAATAGAAAAGCATTTTACAAAGCTGCTGAGCAGAATTTGATCAGCTTTGACAGCAAGCATCCTGACATAAAAGCCATTCAGTATTACACAAGTATTATTTATCTGCTATCAAATATGGACAAAAATACAAAACAACAGATAAACTGTGAAGCTATTTTCACTGATAGAAACTTCTGCTGAAAGCATCCTCTTCACCTAAGTATCTTGGCCAACTGCTCTTGCATTTATCTATCAATCAGCCTGGTGACTATGTCAATCAAGTCAGCTAAGGTCCCTTGTTTATTTTTAACAGATGCTATGATTTCATTAAAGTGAAAAAATTCCAGAGTAAAAACATTTTCTAGAAAGATGCTTCCCAGTGATTACTAAGCCTTGCCACTCCAATAAAGAAGAAACAAAATTCACACGGAACATGATATCCTTTCTTCCAATAGAAAAAAAACAAAGGCAAAGAAAAATGATGCATCCGGATGCAATAATTTTGTTTGGATACTTGGCATCTTGTATAATCAATAAAATATTTTTCAACAAATATTGAATGACTAAAATACCCCAGTATACAGCAATTTGATTTGAAGCATAAATTTGACATTGTAGATATCCTTTAAAAAAATCAATACAGTCAAATAAAGTCTGTTAAAATCATTTTGGAAAAAAGCTGCTGGGCTTGAGGCGGATACAAAGCTTATTCAATTGATGTTAATTGAAGTTACAAATCAAAATTTTAACAATTTTGCAGCAAGGAAAATCAGTTGATTTGCATTTTTCAAGGTTAATTAATTTTCATATTGAATGACAAGGTAAAAAATAAAGGTACATCACAGTTATTAAGTAATTAATTATTCTATATACATTATATTACCAAAGTCATTCGTAGTTAATCACTAAGTCCTCCTAGGTGTATGTTTATTATAGAAATCACTTTGATATTTGTATGTCCATATGTCTGTCTGTCTGTCCAGACCTTTGATTAAACTCAGTGTGAAAGTTGTTTACTTTTATATTCATCATTTCTAGCTAAATAAAAGGTGGATTCAACAAAATGGGGGTGTCTAGTAATTACTAGGAATACTAAATTTGCCTTTTCCCTTGTAAATAAGTGAGCAATTGTGTTAATTAATGTTTATTACTTTTAAACTAACTTTGCCAAAACCTTTACGACACAAGAAAAGATTTAGGATACCTAATGTAAAAATGTAATGCTTTACTAAACTAAAAAATTTCTTGAAATGAAGCATATGTGAGAAATGATGTTAGAAGAAGTAATAGCCATACCTACTCAAAAATATAATACCTTTGTGGGTGTGGATGATAGATGATATTGCCATGTAGAACAGATTTTTGTTTATTACTATTTGTTTAGCTCTATAAGTATCGGGGAGGGGGGGAGGAATAGACTTTGTTATAATAGTAAAATGGCAAATGACTATGTTATGAACAATTAACAAGAAACTATGTTATGAACAATCAACAGGACTGGTCTGGTGACATTTAAATATGGGTTGGCAGTGCATTTTTCTAATACTAAAACACCATCCCTCCCTCAGAGATGCCAATTTTCTTCTGTAGTTCAATTGCTGTCTTTCTAAAATTTTCTTCCATTTCACTCATCTTCTTCAGGTCAGCTGCAAACTTATTGACAGCTTCTGGTCGCCTGACATGAACCATCATAGGAGGTTTTGTCCGTGTAACCTCTTCATCCTCCTCCTCCTCCTCCTCTTGGCTCTTTACTGCCTCTGAAAACTCAGTCTCCCCATTTTCCTCATGCTGCTGCTGAATCTCCTGGTCTCCCTCCTGTTGAGCACCATCATCCTGCTTTGAATTTTGCCGTTCCAACCCTTTCCTGCCACTAGCACTGTGCTCCTTTCTGTGTTGTCCTGAATTTACCCTACCTCTTGGCCCAGCAGATTTGGGTTTAAGGCTAACAGGCCTGGTTGTTTCATACTTCAAAGGTCTTACTGGTTTCTCTGTCAGGAACACTGCGTAAGATAATATACAAATACCGTAAAGCACAAGATTAAAATCTCGTGAGGAAAGTAATGTTCTGTAAAATGTAATATTTACCAAGGTTTTGCGATGAAAAGATTTGTTTGAATTCAGGGTATTTTTTCATACCTGTGGATGGATTTGAATAGCTACCATTTCTTATATAAACAGACAGACATGTGAATGCTTCTTTAACAAAGTACTCTGATATAAACACTGTGTATTACTTTACTTTTAAGAGATGGAAGCAATACTGCCATGTTCTACAGTAAAGTGACTACACACCATTTCTTCTTTATCTTTTGCACACCTGCAAATATTGACATAGGTTAGATTATGGAAGGTTACAATAAAAATATTAACAAACATTTTATGTTGTTAATGAAATGAAAGATTTGCATAAAATGATGCTAAAATAATGTGATTTAATTTAATTTTGTAAATTCAGATTTTTTTTTCTCAAACTAGATGGATTTATTGATCATTAATTTACAAAAAAGTTATCTCTCAACTTTGCTCCATTGATTAAATTTCTTCAGCATGAAATAAAACAATAATAAAATTAGTAATTTACAGTGGTGCTGCTCTTTTATATTGTTGTGACCATTATAAAAACCTTATTTTAGTGATGCTGGTGATCAAAATCACTTATTTCCATTTTTAGACAATAATAAAATATTCTTAAACCCAAATGAAAGTTCCAGTGGTTCTAAAAGAAAGCCTGTTGTTACAAAAGGTCATGACATTTTTCATTCATGGATTAATGTGTTTTTATGATGTAATGACCTCTAATGACAAAACACTTTATTGGGAGCATGAGTAGTCTCCCCTCAGTATTCTCAGTGCTGAAAATCCGTTTTATAAATTTTCAACTCGTACATAGTTTTTTTAAAAAAAGAAACAAGCTCACTGAAATTCAGATTAACTATTTTAAGAAGTGTACATAACCAGTATGAGGTTATGTTCTGCTGACTGATTCAGCAGTCATCTTACACGTTTATGAAAATGAAAACACCATTCAGAACATATTGTTACAAATGATACACTCTCCTTGTCACCAAATTCAACACTCTATCTGATAGGCTACTCAAAATAAGTGGACCAAGAATACCTAAGGTCACCAGAACATGGACTTCATTGGTGTCGTTCAGATCTCAATCGTATTGGAGACCTTGATTTTAATATTGTATGAGGAAATGAAAATTATACAGTGAAGCTTATTTAAACAATAGTACCAATAACTGATTATTATAATTCTAAATAAATTTTATTTAAGACAGGAGAAAATTAAAATCCAATTACATAGTTTCTGAGCTTGAATCACAGCTTTCTAAAATGTTGAATATTGCTAACTTCAAGATTGCTATAAAAAAAAATCAAAAATATGATTTGAATTCAGTAGTGCTTTTAATTAGATATGATTATAAATTTACCAGCTGATCTAGGACGGCCATCTTTAACTGTTGAGGGCATGCCAGCAGTAGCAGAGCGAGGTTTACTTTCTGTTTCCTGTCCTTCTGAACCAAATATGACATCTGGGTCAAATAAATTGTTCTGAAAAACAAAATGTGTTAAATTTCAGATGAATGTTTTGTAAGCTTGCATTCATCGAAATGCTCACTTTTAGCTCTACTGGTCATAAACCAGAAGGGTTTATGCTATGGACATTCATTCATTGTCCTGTTTCTGTGTGGCATCTGGCATCTATTAGTACAAGTTGGCTGTCAAAACTTATGCTAAATCACTGGGGTAATTGCAATAAAACTTCACATGCACATTCATGCCAAGGTCAAGGTGCTTCTAAATGAAAGTCATGCCCCTTGGACATCCAATATGGCCACCATTGAAGCCATCTTATAATTGCTACTACTTGACTTTTACCAAAAAGACTTCATGATATCTAGTTCTTCTCAAATGAAAATGTCGCTCTTCAGATATGACTGCCAGAATTGACATATTGAAAAACTTATCAATAATCCTCCTAAATGGATGGTCTAATAAAAATTGGCTGTTACCAAATTCAGTGTGTTTCTTTGTCACTTTCATTTTCAAGTTATTGAGAATAAATGGTGGTGAATAAAGTGCCAGAGTTAAAATTCTGGGGTATTATTTTCATTTTGCATATATATGTAACTAAATGGATTTGAAAGTATTGGAAAAACAATACTGTTTCATAAAAAATTCTACTCTCTTAATTGAGAAGTAATTACATTTATAAAGCCATGAAAGCTGAGAAGAAACTGGAGACTAATACATTAACTCAACACAATGCTGCAATGAATACTAACTAGTTGAACTTGACCATTATGTAAGTGCATTCAGTTTTCAATGCTTTGTTCACCACTGAAAGAAGACTATTTACTATATTTATATCATGAAATTTTTCACATTGAAAAAATAACTAAACCTGGCCCATGGTAAGTACCATATATGCATGCTTGAAAGTTCTTGACTAAATTACAAATAACATAGACCCTGATCTGGCATTATATAATACACATGCAGATCAAGGTACACATTGTTTGTTCTACTGATTACTCATAGCAAACTGCTTAGACCAGATATGCTAGGCCACTATGTGATCTTCTTCTCTGCAGTATGCAGTTTCATCTGACATACAAAGTAGTATATACAGCTGATCAATGTGAAAAACAATTAGGGGTGGGGAACAGAACCAGTTTTGTCGGTGTGGTCCTATCATTGAAATGTAACTCTTGGTTAGATTTTACCATGGGGAACAACACAGTCTAGCACTGTATAAAACAATTTTATAATATCAATTTCAAATATGCTAATTGTTTAGTACTTTGTAGAGATATTTTGAATGATATCAGATTTTGAAAATGGAGGAAAGTTTATACCGGTATGTTACTAACATGGAAATAAACAAAAACATGTTTTTGGTGCTAAATGTGAATAAAAGCGTATCAAATGTAAAGGAGGGACAAGGATGCAACTTACATTGTTTTTTTAATTTTGAAAAGTAAACTTCCTCTTTCATTTTTAAACTATAAGCTAATAAACAAATTTATTACTGCAACAATACGATGACTCAGTAGCAGCATTCTGTGTTAAAATGATGTCAGAAATCCAAGCTAACCTGAGATTATGTTAGGATGAGCAAAAAATTAAATGCTGTACTGAAAGATCAAAACACCTTAAGTTCAGGTAATTATTCACTTTATTTTAAGCATAATTTGTTTTGCGGGCTACAAATGGTTTTCAGTTTTTGGTTGCTATCAACCACAAATTTAAAAACCCAACAAAGAATGTTCATTCTATGGAAACACCTGTGCTTTTTCCTATCGATAACAAATTTAAAATTCAAACAAAAAAATGATTTATTCTGTGGAAACAACTGTAGTTCTTGCTAACAACCACAAACTTAATACTCAGAATGTTTCTTCTTAGGAAATAACTGAGGTTTTTCATTAATCCATTATTTTAAGTATCTGAAAATGCAGTATTTGTTTCTGCATAAGACTTTTTTCTTTTCACACCGTTAATTTACAAATAATTTGTTCTCTCTCTCCACTTTATTGATGCTGTAAAACCTGTCATACGCAGGTCATATTTTAATGCATACACTTCTAACGTAATGTTGTGCCAAAAGAATGATAGAGTTTGGTGTTGTCAGAATTGGATAGTTTGGGTGAGATGAAAGGTCAATTGGATGAGCTGATAATCTCTGTGTATTCTGGGTGAGACAACAATATCCAATGCAAACATAATTTATTTAGTATATACCATATAACTTAAATGATAAATTATACTTAAAATGTATGCCTTGAAGTTAAAAGCACATTAATATATTGTAAGACATGATTTTACAAAATGCTTCATTATGTTGGAACTGATTTAATGTTATGTTACACAGCAACAATTTTATTGGGTCCTGTGTGTATTTATCACCACCCAATGTGCTATGTTACATACATTACGTGCTTGGTGACACCTAATAAGTGCTTGGTTACACACAAATAATTGCCTGGTGACACCCAATAAATGCTCAGTGATGCCCAATAAATGCTTGGTTACACACAAACAAGTTCTTGGTGATACACAATAAGTGTTTGGTGATACCCAATAAGTACTTTGTGACATCCAATAGATGCTTAGTGACACTGAAAAGATGCTTGGTGATACCAAGGTAGTGGAAAATTTACTGGATCATCCTACAAAGTGCAACTGCAGTTATGAATTAGTAATATAATAATGACATTTATCACTCTAGTCATTTTCTAATATACTTATAAATAGTTGCATTCTTTTTTAAGTTAGGACAACAAAAACCATTTGCTCTTTACCTGTTTATATCGCCTGGGATCATCAAAAGGTATCCTGGGCTCACGCCTTTGCTCTGTCTCCTGTGTCATTTTGTATAACTGAAAAACAAAAAAATATACACAATGACCACAAAACATACTGTTTTAGTTTCAAACCACAGTCACTATATCACAGTCACTGTATCACAGTCACTATATCACAGATTGTTTCTACAGTGCTAAAGCACATTCACTATAACACGTTGCCTATACAGTGCTAAAACATGTACTATATTTCAGGTTGTCTTAACAGTGCTAAATTATGTTTACTATATCACATGTTGTCTAGACAGTGCTAACGTACAGGTACTATATTACCAGTTGTCTCTACAGTATTAAAACATGTACAATATCACAAGTTTTCAATACAATGCTAAAGTACAGGTACTATATCACTTGTTGTCTATACAGGCTAAAGTACAGGTACTATATCACATGTTGTCTATACAGGCTAAAGTACAGGTACTATATCACATGTTGTCTATACAGGCTAAATTACAGGTACTATATCACATGTTGTCTATACAGGCTAAAGTATAGGTACTATATCACATGTTGTCTATACAGTACTAAAACATGTACTAATATCACAGGTTGTCTATACAGTACTAAAACATGTACTAATATCACAGGTTGTCTATACAGTACTAAAACATGTACTAATATCATAGGTTGTCTATACAGTACTAAAACATGTACTAATATCACAGGTTGTCTATACAGTACTAAAACATGTACTAATATCACAGGTTGTCTATACAGTACTAAAACATGTACTAATATCACAGGTTATCTATACAGTGCTAAACACATATACTAAATCACAGGTTGTCTATATAGTGCTGGGGGTTTATGTTTTTGATCTAATAAGGTTTTTGTTGTGTTTAACATTCATTTTGTTTACTGGACATTGTCCATATCTGTGGCCTTGATATATGAAGTCTGAATATACTTTATTTTTGTCAAGAGTGACAGATCACTATTATAGCAAATATAATCCACTAGATAGTATCATACTTTCATAATGGGGAAATAACAGTTCTGTGTTCTCATTTACTCTGTGAGTTTTCTGTAAAAACATGTAGTCTCATTTTTCCAATGGCTCTGAGATCTCTGTCAAACAATCATAAAAATGTATAGTCTTATATTCTCTCTTGGCTTTTTGAGATTTCAGTCAAATAAGGGTCTGATAAAAACAACTTGTCCCATTATCTCACATGACTCTCTGAGATCTCTTTCAAATGATTGTCTGGTAAAAAAAAACAAGATAGAAACAAGTTTTCCTTGTTACGCAAGAAAAAATTTTTTTAACCAAAAATTTGAAGAAAGTTATTTGACTAAGCTGAAGTGAGGTGATATTGAACAAGACAAGGATAACCAGAAACAAAAATCCTTTTAAGGGACTGATGCTCTCCTGGGTGAAATTAATTCCAGGAATTGAATATAAGACTTTTCAACTGCTAAGTGATGCAACTATTTCTTATATTCTTCAGAGATAACAAGACATTAAAATTAGCTGCTGTGGTGGACATATTTTTTGTCAGATTGGTACAGTTTTCATTTAATACCAACATACATCATTAGAAGTCTTTGGTGAAAATTCTATATCAGTATTTTGAAGATAGCCATGATGTTGCCCATATTAAGAGTCAATCTGCATCTTTTTTTATTGATGACCAACTACACACTACATGAATAAGAACTCTCCTGATGAAAAGCCATGGATTTTGTTAAGCATGTAATAGTAATATTATGTATAATTGATCCCACTATTAGTAATCTCACCTTTAATCAAACTATTAGTAATCTAACTGTTAATCCCACTATTAGTTATCTCACCTTTAATCCCACTATTAGTAATCTTGTCTTTAATCCCACTATTAGTAATCTCACCTTTAATCCCACTATTAGTAATCTCGTCTTTAATCCTGCTATTAGTAATCTCACCTTTAATCCCACTATTAGTAATCTCGTCTTTAATCCCACTATTGGTAATCTCACCTTTAATCCCACTATTAGTAATCTCACCTTTAATCCCACTATTAGTAATCTCACTTTTAATCTGACTATTAGTAATTTCACCTTTAATCCCACTATTAGTAATCTTGCCTTTAATCCCACTATTAGTAATCTCACCTTTAATCCCACTATTAGTAATCTCACCTTAAATCCCACTATTAGTAATCTCATCTTTAATCCCACTATTAGTAATCTCACCTTTAATCCCACTATTAGTAATCTCACCTTTAATCCCACTATTAGTAATCTCAACTTTAATCCCACTATTAGTAATCTCATCTTTAATCCCACTATTAGTAATCTTGTCTTTAATAGTTTACTTTAATGACTTCAATGAGCCAAGTTAAAGTGAGGGATCACTATATACAAAGTGGGAATGACAGTATTTTTATTGAAAGCTAAATGTTCCATCTTCATTGTTTGTTGTCTGTCACACTGAGTAAGGTTGACTGCACAGGTAATGTATTGGACATATCTTTTCAATCTGCCATAAGCCAGACTAGTGATGTATAAGGATTGTAACTAAAGGTAAAAGCAGAAGTTTCACAATCAAAAAGACCGTTCCAGTGGTTATAGCATCCTCCTCGGATGCTGAAGGTCGTCAGTTTGATACCCGGTTGAGTCATGCCAAAGACTTATAAAAATGGTTCCAACAGCTGCCTTGCTTGGCACTCACCATTATGAAATTGGTGTTAGGACTGGTCAGCCTGATGTCAGGATAATGTGACTTGGTGGGACATCATGCTACATGTCTGCGGCATGATGCCCAGTGCCAGACATCAATGTAAACTCACACACACACACACACACAATCAAAAGGGATTTTGCTAAGAACTAAATTTAAAGCATTTGCTTCTGTTTATCATAAAGTCTAACTGCCTGTTATTTTGTATATTCCATATAGTTTTTGTCATTAAACAAAGAGCACATCTTAACGTGACTGTCAGTTTATGTCTCTTTTGTAGAAACAAAGTTCTATTAAGTGATTATGGAATGATTATTCCTTTGTAGAATGGCACATGTTTTATGGAGACTATTGGCAATGGCTTTAAGGAATTTTAACAATGGAAAGACATAATGACTGAAATGTGTGCCTAATATTAATCACTGCAAGATCTCAGATATTGAATGCCAAATTGTAGTACAGATGCTATATGCAATGACTTTAAGGAATTTTAACAATGGAAAGACATAATGACTGAAATGTGTGCCTAATATTAATCACTGCAAGATCTCAGATATTGAATGCCAAATTCTAGTACAGATGCTATATGCAATGACTTTAAGGAGTTTTAAAACTGAGAAGACTTTGTTGATGTTAATCAATGCAAGATCATTGACTTTTGTATATTTAAGTTACATTCAAAAACACATAAATGTGTTTGGCTTTAACATTAACTTTTGTGTGCATCCTAATAATGGAAATATTGCAAACTATATACTTTGTCACTTCAAGTGTATTTTTTTTTGTTTTTTGGGGGGTGGGGTGGGGTTATTTTAAATCCAATCATTTTTAAGATGTAAAATATGAGACAATTCTGTCACATCCCTCACACTATTTACATTCAATTTATTCTGAAGCTGTGCACTACATGTTGCATGATGAGTATAGCATAATGTAGTCTCTGAAAGTAAGATTTACTTCACCAGATTTTTGCCTGATCTCATTTGTTTGCAAAGCTTGCTTAATTACATATTTTTTCTTGGAAGAAACATGATACAATTTAATTGGGATGCACTGCATGTATGTTTGACATATGCCATGATTGGACAATGTGTCACTTAATTTCAAAACAAGGGCATTAGTCAAACGTATTAAAGAGAAGTCAAAATACCTAGATTAAAATACATAAGAGTCCGTTATTCTGAATGGTATGATATCTTTTCTAGTTATAACTTAACCAAAATTGAATAATATGACAGAACATTACAGGCCTGTGAAGGTAATACGTAACCTGTTTGGCAATAAACGGATACCTGAGTGGGTGGAAGTTTTGGGGAAATATATAAAATCTTGAATGACACATGTTTGAATTCAACCAATGACAGATGGAATATTAAAACTGTAGTATAATATTACATTGTTAGCAGAAGAGTTGATGTTTATCTGGCTGCCAGCTGGTGAAGAATGTGGCTGCAGTAAGGCTTCCACTGTTAAATCTACATGTTCCACCATCTCTGAGGCTGTCCTGGGAACTTTTTGGTAAGCAGATTTGGGGCGCTGTAAAATCCTGCTCTCAGACTTTGATCTTTGTCTTGTCTGGAAAAGAAGACAAGTGGTACAAATAATATATAACTGTTATCAGATACATTTTTAAGCCACGTGTGTGTTGCAGTGTTTTGAAATCAATTTGTGAAGAATTTTAGGAAATCTGATTTGCATTTTCAAGTGTACTCATTTCAGTCCTAAACATCTCATTTTGTCCATACATAATGAACTCTGATCAGAGAACAGCAGAGCACAAAATCTGCTTTTGCGATTCTGTGCTGATAGATCTGGGTCTGTGTTAATAGATATGGGTCTGTATTAATTGATATGGGTCTGTGCTAATAAATTTGGGTCTGTATGGATGGATCTGGGTCTGTGTTAATAGATATGTGCCTGTGCTTATAAATTTGGGTCTGTATGGATGGATCTGGGTCTGTGTTAATAGATATGGGTCTGTGCTTATAAATTTGGGTCTGTATGGATGGATCTGGGTCTGTGTTAATAGATATGTGGCTGTGCTTATAAATTTGGGTCTGTATGGATGGATCTGGGTCTGTGTTAATAGATATGGGTCTGTGCTTATAAATTTGGGTCTGTATGGATGGATCTGGGTCTGTGTTAATAGATATGTGCCTGTGCTTATAAATTTGGGTCTGTATGGATGGATCTGGGTCTGTGTTACTAGATATGGGTCTGTGCTAATAAATTTGGGTCTGTATGGATGGATCTGGGTCTGTGTTAATAGATATGGGTCTGTGCTTATAAATTGGGGTCTGTATGGCTGGATCTGGGTCTGTGTTAATAGATATGGGTCTGTGTTAATAAATTTGGGTCTGTACGGATGGATCTGGGTCTGTGTTACTAGATATGGGTCTGTGCTAATAAATTTGGGTCTGTATGGATGGATCTGGGTCTGTGTTAATAGATATGGGTCTGTGTTAATAGATCTGGGTCTGTATGGATGGATCTGGGTCTGTGCTAATAAATTTGGGTCTGATGATGGATCTGGGTCTAAACTAATATATTTGGGACTGTGCTAATGCATCTGCATCTATGCTAATAGATCTTGATTTGTGCTAATAAATCTGGATCTGTGCTAATAAATTTGGCTCTGTGCTAATAGCTCTAGATCTGTGCTAACAGCTCTATATCTGTGCTAATACATATGATCTATTACTGTTCTAATAGAACTGGATATGTGCTAATAAATCTGGGTCTATGCTAATAAATCTTGATCTTCTAATTGATATAGGTCTGTGCTAATAAACTGGATCTGTGCTAATAGATTTGGGTCTATATTAATAAATCTGGGTCTATGTTACAAAAATTGTTTTGTGGAAATAAACCTGGATCTGTGCTAATATATCTGGGTCCGTGCTAATAAATCTGGATCTGTGCTAATATATCTGGGTTCATGCTAATAAATCTGGATCTGTGCTAATATATATGGGTCTGTGCTAATAAATCTGGATCTGTGCTAATATATCTGGGTTCATGCTAATAAATCTGGATTTGTGCTAATATATATGGGTCCATGCTAATAAATCTGGATCTGTGCTAATATATATGGGTCCATGCTAATATATTTGGATCTGTGCTAATGGATCTAGGTGTAAACTAATAGATCTGGGACTGTGTAATCCATATCAGGTCACTTTATGATGTATTTACTTGCTAAACAATGATAATGATATCCATGCATATGGTCATATTATTTACCTTTAATTGTTCATCAATTACATTGTCTTCTAATATTGAATTAGAAATCCTGGATTCATTTCAATGTATCAGGTAAGAATAGTTTAAATTATTCCATTATGCAATTGAGTATAGATATCTTCTTCTTTTGATGCTATCCTATCTGTAAAGAAAGGTGTCCTGACAAGTTTGTTTATGTTGAGGGGTTTAATGCCATTCTTTAGCATAAGAACCCAGGGAAACCCCATAAGAATAACCAACCCTGGGAAGATACAGGTAAACTTTCTCACAATTCCATTTGTGTTGAGTTGAAACTCAAATGCATGCAGACAAAGTTAAGATGTGCAAGTGATTTGTAAAGGCAAGAACCTTGGACCACTGGACCACCAGAGACCTTGATGTTGCCCTTTAAAAGATTTTGTTGAACATTCTACTCTGGGTTATTACTCCATACTGCAGTAAATTAAAAACAATTTACAAGGACTATGGAGGAGGTAGGGGCAGGGGAGAAATATCTCAAATCTATAAAATATTGTTGATCTATATTTGTTGCAATGTTGCCATCATGCCAAATCTGGTGAAAATATATCATGATGGCAATATATGATAACATCATTAGTAAGTGCAAGAATGATATGCTCTTGAATTTTAAATTGCTCATTGAAATTGGGAACAACTAAATAAAAAAAACATAAATGATTAAAAAAATTATTGAGAATAAAATCTTGTTTAGATTAAAAATAAGACCAACTCAGGTTCTTAAAACGAATTTCAGTCAAATTCTGAACAACAGAACATTTCCAGCCTGATTAAGAATGATGAATGCACACAAAATGTGAGCAGTATGAAACAAATAACTGCTGTCAAGGATAGGGGTCATGCTGTCATCAGAGTAATGATGAGCATTACCAATCATGCTGAGTGTCATCTGTGTTATGATGAGTGCCATCAGCCATGATTGATTATAATATTTTAATATACTCCCATGAGACACTGTTACCCAATGATGATATATTCAATGCAGACCTAATGACATTATTCAGTACAGACCACAGACCTAATGATGTTATATATAATAAAGACCTAATGACAGTATTCAGTACAGACCTGATGATGTTATATATAATAAAGACCTAATGACATACGTTCAGTACAGACCTAATGATGATATATTTAATAAAGACCTAATGACATATGTTCAGTACAGACCTAATGATGATATATTTAATAAAGACCTAATGACATATGTTCAGTACAGACCTAATGACAGTATGTTCAGCACACACTGTTATGTATATCTATATTTCTTTTTAAACACCTGGTACATGATTTTATCTAGTTTTCATAATTTGTATTAATGGTTGTAACTGTACAGAATATCTTTTGTAATAAATTGTACATGAGCTGGCTCTGTTAAGAATGCAAATTGTGTAGATCTATAAATAGATGTGTATGCATCAACGTTCCTTCTAATGGTAGATGTGCGCACAGTGCTAACTGCACTGCGCAAGCACTACAGAGACAAGCAAAATTTAACGTTGGATCGAGCAAAAATTGACAATTCAGCTAGGCGGTGATGCCTGAGCAGCTGCACGCACTCACACGCATGCAGCTTAGAGGGAACGTTGGTATGTATGTGTTGACAATTAGTAATAATAATCTTAATAATAAGACATAAAATGGCACCTTTGGCATCGATCTCAGTGACTGATAGGATATCGATGTTTCCAGAATAATTTTTTGGCTTTCCATTGGTTGTACAAGCTCATGTAAATATTCCTAATTGGTGCAAAATCAATAGTGTATGATGTCATGTTGGGTCTATTGCAAAGAACAGTCATAATATACAGTGTATATAGGGAGAAAATTAAGTATTCAGTTTCATTATGATTTTTGGAGTGATTTATACTTATTCCTTCCTGTTGTAAGTCTACAAATGTATTTTAAGTTGTACTTAGTTTGTAACCACAGAGTCGTAACAAAATTTTATGAAATATTTTGCTTTTGCATGATCTCATTTGCTGTTTTAAAGGCGATCATGATTAAACCAAAATTTAATGTCAGCATTAAAAATCTTTATTCAGGGAGCCATGGAAGCTCAGTTAGAATAATGTCAATCACAATACCTACAAAGGTCAGCCTGGGTTTTTGTATCATTTTGTACAGTGCCAATCACAATACCTACAATGGTCAGCCTGGGTTTTTGTATCATTTTGTACAGTGCCAATCTCAATACCTACAATGGTCAGCCTGGGTTTTTGTATCATTTTGTACAGTGTCAATCACAATACTTGCACAGGCCAGCCTGGGTCACAGCCTCAGTTGGTACAGTGTAAAACACAATACCTACATCATTCAGGCTGGGGTTTTGCCTCAGTGGGAAAGGCACTTATCTCCCATCATTTCCTCACTGTAATACAGCCAAGAATATTTTGAAATTGACATTGAAAATCAAGCAGCCAACCAGTCAATCTGGATCCTGCTATTTAAATATTAGTAACACTAAAGTATGATGGCAAAATATTCAATCCAAAACAAAATGATGAAAGATTATGGCATTCAAAATTCTTTAATGTCTTTGTTTTTCATTTTTCTTCATAAAATAGGGAAATGATGCATAGGTTTTGCAGTAAGATTATTAAGTTGACTGGAAACACAAATATTTTAGGCCTTATAAATGGTCTCAGTGAAGATTACCTTAGCAGTGTAACATCTCATGAATCGCTTGTCAACATCTTCCATAAATCTGGAGCTTTTGCGACGATTGAGAGAGAATTTTGCCATTTCATCTTGATGGTTAAGTAGAACTTCATGCATGTAAAGCTGTCTGTTTTGTATGTACCGCTGCTGATGGTCTCGAATTTCTGCCTGAACCTGGGCATATTCTCTCTCGAGCAACTTCACCACCAATCTCTCCCAATGTTTTGTAGCTTGACTCTAAAAATATCCAGGTTGGTTTATTATTTGCAGTGGTATCCAATATTTTTCTCATTTAAAAAAAATTACATAAATAAGTCAAATCATGCAGAGATTTGGTTTTTTTCTCTAAACTAAATTAAAGATTTGTATGTAACTATAGTGTTCATTCTTCATAAGGTTATTCAAGGAATGTAACTATAGCGTTCATTCTTTATCAGGTTAATCAAGTGGATGTAACTATACTGTTCATTCTATATATGCTTATTAAGGCAATGTTGTTGTTGTTGTAGTAGGGTTTAATGCCATTTTTCAGCACACGATAGACTATATATGGCAGCCAGTATTATTGGTGGAGAAAGAACCCGGGAAAACCCCTTGAAAGAACCACCGACCTATGAGAAGCTACTGTCAAGCTTTCTCACATAACTACCGTACATTAGCTGAATCTTAGACTCGAATCCACACAGAGGTGAGATGGCAGTGATCCATAATGGAAAGCGCTTTAGACCACTCGGCCACTCTGGGCCTCTATTAAGGGAATGTATATATAGTGTTGATTCTTTATAAGGTTATTCAATGGAATGTATATATAGTGTTCATTCTTCATAAGGTTATTCAAATGGATGTAACTATAGTGTTCATTATTTATATGGTTTTTCAAGGGAATGTAACTATAGTGTTCATTCTTTATAAGGTTATTCAATGGAATGTAACTATAGTGTTCATTCTTTATAAGGTTATTCATTGGAATGTAACTTTAGTGTTCATGCTTTTTATGGTTATTCAGTGGAATGTAACTATAGTGTTCATTCTTCATAAGGTTATTCAAGTGGATGTAACTACAGTGTTCATTCTTTATAAGGTTATTCAATATAATGTAACTATAGTGTTCATAAGGATGTCATGGGGGAAAATGACCTGCATTATAAATGAAGTACTTGTTTATGGTTTTGTAGTATTCATGAAATCCAAGAAAATTAATCAAATCACAGTAACCTAGTTTGAAACAGCATTATTATAAGACAAAGTGGGTGAAGTCCGATTTCAATAGTGAAATCTGCCATTCATTGCTATTTACTGATGCATTAAAAGACTCTCAAATATTAATGAAGCTTTCATGCAAAAATCGTTTCTTAAAATTTCCTTTGTGATAATTCTCAGTAAGACCCTGTCTATGCCACCATTGCAAAGTTGCATCCTTAATTTCAAATGGTTCCAAAGTAATAGAGTAGGAGCAAAAGTAAGATGGAAAACTTAAGAGTACTCAGACGTGATCTTTACCTTTAAAAATACCACCCCCCCTAATAAAATTTTTTTAAAGTACTGAGCTGAGACCTTGACCTTCAAAAACAGAACCCCCAATATGGTAGATGAAACATCTTATCATAATGATGTACATGTATACCGAGTTTCATCCCTTAATCTCAGAGAGGTTGAAATTTTTAGGGCAGAAGGCAAAGTATGATTGACTAATTAAAACACTAAGCAATGACCTTGACCTTGAAGATAGGAATTCTTTGTGGATCTGACACAACTATATGGACCCATAGAGACACAACTGCTTTGTACCATACTATTTACAAAATGGTGGTGGGATGGAGAAGGCAAAAGTTTCTAAATGTCAGGCAATTTTAAGGAATATATAATGCATTTAGAAACCTACATTTTTCCTTCTAATGAAACTGATTCACAATATTAACTAGTTACAAGGGCAAATACAGTCAAAGTATAAATAAAGCAATTTTCATTTTCACAGATAGGATATGGCATCAACATTGTAACTAATGAGGGGCTGAGCATGATAACAGGTTCAATACATCATGAATAGATTCAAATAATTTTCAGCATTTATTTAATTGTCAACAGGACTCAAAAACTCATAAAAATCAGCCATTCTTTTTAGTAAATTGTATGCATTGTTTCCTTGGAATCAATTGATTTTGAAATGGTGTTTCTTACTGCAATCAAAATGAATTTCTCTTGCCGAACATCCATCAATTCATGCAAACTTGCAACCATGAAATATGTACAATACAAAGCAAAATATTATAAATTTTTGCCATTTGCTCAATATACGTATACAAAACATATATATATAAAACATATATATAAAACATATATATATATAAAATATATATATATAAAATATATATATATAAAACATATATATACAAAACATATATATATATATAAAACATATATATACAAAACATATATATATATATATATATATATAAAACATATATATATAAAACATATATATACAAAACATATATATACAAAACATATATATATAAAAAACATATATATATATATATATATATATATATATATATATATATATATATATATATATATATATATATATATATATATATATATAAAACATATATATATAAAACATATATATATATATAAAACATATATATATAAAACATATATATATAAAACATATATATATAAAACATATATATACAAAACAATGGTATGTGATATTATAATTTCAATAACTGACAATATTTGAAATGCAGCTGATCTTGTTGTTTTCTTTCTTCAAATAATTGTATTAAATTCTTTACAGAAACTATAAAAAGAAAGAAAAAAAGAAAGCCACATTTTTAAATTTGAGATTCTACAAATTAATGTTTATGACTTAAAATTTACAGAATAAGAATTTTTTTTTCCTTCAGATTTTTCACAAATATGGTGCATAATAATTGTTTGTCAACAACAAAATTCAGAATTCAATCTCAGACAAATTAAGTACCAATACGGAGAAAACCAAACATGGTATAACTTCCAATACCATGATTATGCCATAAGAAAAGTACTGAGTGTAATTTGGGGGAGGGGAAACACTCTATACTGAAAATAAAGTATGCTTAAAATTTAAACTCAATAACTGTGAAATATTGGACATACTTTTTTAAAAAGCCAAACCATTTATGTGACATCATTTAGAGCATGTCATATTAAGCCGAACCATTTCTGCGATATCATTTTGGGAATGTCAATTTAAGCAAAACCATTTCTGTGACATCATTTAGAGAATGTCAATTTAAGTCAAACCATATCTGTGATATCATTTAGGGAATGTCAATTTAAGTCAAACCGTTTCTGTGATATCATTTAGGGAATGTCAATTTAAGTCAAACCGTTTCTGTGATATCATTTAGAGCATGTCATTTTAAACCGAACTATTTCTGTGATATCATTTTGGGAATGTCAATTTAAGTCAAACTATTTCTGTGATATCATTTAGGGTATGTCATCCCAAAATGCTAAAGTGATAAGACTGGCTTCTGCTGGTTGAATGAATGCAGTTTGTTACATCATATGTACTTACACATAAAAAGGTTTCACACTTTCAAAGTACAATTGTATTTTTCTCATAATTAAAAACTCCTCCTGCTGGTATCAGGTTCATAATTTAAATACTTTGTAAATGGTTATGCAAGAATAATAACCATATGCATTTTGCTGTGTACAGACTTCCGTGGAGCACTTGGGCAAGACTTTGGAACCTGTGGGATCAATTTCTTTCCTTCTATTTTGTGAATATTTGCGTGTGTGTGTGATTTGGACTTTTAACATTGCTTTTATCATTTTTCAGTTATATCACTTTGATGTTTGCAGTGTGACAGTTTATAGTGATGTGTAGTACATGTACTGGGCATCGTGCCACAAACATGTATCATTATGTCCCACCCAGTCACATTATCCTGACACCAGGCCAACCAGTCCAAACACTAACCTCCTAATGCTGAGTGCTTAGTGAGGCAGCTGTTAGTATCATTTTATAAGTCTTTGGTATGACGGCCGGGGATCGAACACACGACCTCCTGCATCCGAGGCGGACATTCTAACCACTAAGCTACCAGAGTGGTGGTAACATTTGCAGGCAAGGATCATTCAAAATGATCCACTGTCTCACTGTCCATCCTAAAGCAATAAATGTTGTGGGACAAAGGATATGTCCCACATCTACTACACGTGCCATGCAACGTTCCCTCTAAGCTGCGCATGTGCAGCTGCTCAGACATCCCTGCACAGCTGAATTATCAATTTTTGTTCATTCCAACGTTAAATTTTGCTCGTCTCCATAATGCTTGCGCAGTGCAGTGAGCACTGCGTGCACATCTACCATTCGCTTAGAGGGAACGTTGGTGCCATGCTATTGTTACATTTATTTGAAACATAAATATTGCAACAGTTGAACTTTAAAACTCAGAATGATGTGGCTCTACAATTTTTTTAGTGTTATTGTTTGAGTTGTCATGGCTGCAAGCAATATTGTGCTCTACACTGAGTGTGACATGTAATTAGCATAATATTAGGTTTTCTGAGTGATTGATGTTTAAGTTAGGTCAATATTACTGTATTTTTATTGGTTAAGACAACTTGAATAATTCACTGTAAACATAAATATTCAACAATACAGCAATAAGTAACAGTATATAGAAATTAAGAAAAAAGTTGCTAATAATTATATTATTTTTCCCCAATACATATTTCCACATACCGGTACTCTAAAATCACTAATTATTTCTAAAAATAAGTATACCTTTGTCTCAGGAATAGGTGTATTACTGTGAAGTCCTTCAAAATTTGGTGGTGGAACACCTATAAAACAAATACAAAAACAATACATGACGTGGTGGATGAAATTAACAATTGTTACAAGATTGAGTTACAAACCACACAACTTTAAAATACCTTTGGGAATTCTAGTTCTAGTTTTCTATGGACTGTGTACTGTCCTATTGGTACACTGTTTTTCCCATGTCAAGTCTAAGAGGCTGCCCTGTGTTTTTTCCTTTTTTAAAGTGAGGGATTGGTTTTTCATAAGATAGTTTTCAATGATGAAATGTGTATCAGAATTTGGTTACACTGTGGAATGAATAAGCATGGGTTTATAATGGATGAATTACAACTCAGTTAAATATATATATATATATATATATATATATATATATATTGTTATGTATATTTGATATGTCATTTATATTTATTTTTATTGTTTGTTTGTCAGATTCAAATTTGACATTTTAAGTTTAAGATTTATTCATTGGGAGATGACCTGTACTTTACAAAATAAACACTAGGTATTGACTTCATTTCTGACCTGGCTTCTGAGTTGTAAACAAGCTTTTAAAATGGTTGGTTGATTCCAAGGACATTATGGAGCTTTGTTATAAACATCTTTCTATTTTTAGTTGGGTCATATGGTGTGTACATGATTCTTTGAATGTAAATTTGTTCTAAAAGATTCTAGAAGATCATGTGACCCCTTTCTTGTTTACTTAAAAACAGGTATATAAATTATGTTTTGGAGCGAACTATTTAGTAGAACTTTGGCTATTAGAATATTAAGTTGTGTCATTTTGAGTTATTTTAAATTACCTTGTATTGGAAATTATTTCAATGCGTTTGGATCAAGAAGAAATATTTTGTTATTTATCTTGAAAAGAATTGTTCTCATAGAATTTTATTACCAAGAATTGACTTCATCAAGGGACATCGTCTTCCATCTTGGATACTTCGCTGGGATTCGAACTTGGAATTATTTGGACATTTTATTACCAGGACTTTTGCAATTTCTCTAGTGGATAATATTTTGAATTATTTTTGGATTAATTTTGGAATTGATTCTTAAAACCGTAAGTTTATTTTTTCTTTTCTGGAAAATATTTGTGCTTAATAAATTGTTTATTAAGTTTTTACAAGCTTGTTATTTTCACTCTTTCTATGTTACTGTTTATTGGAGCCTAAGCACATAATACATACATACATACATACATACATACATACATACATACATACATACATACATACATATCTTTTCAAAAAATCTACCAGTATTTGTGTGGTAATAGAGACTTAAACTACCTGAACAAGAATCCAAACAAACTTCAATCAAACATTACTAACTGCTAAACTTACTTTAACTTACAAATGAGTATGTTTGTATAAACTGTATTACTTTAACTTACAAATGAGTATGTTTGTATAAACTGTACATATTAATCACACATGTATATTCAATAAAATTATAATTTCTGTGTAGATTAAGATGAGAATTCTTGGCAAAAATCATCAAAATATTGACTCCAATCATAAATTAATCAACACTTCATCATGCCATATTGCAAAAACCAAAGTCACGATGCTGCACCCAACTATTTCCTTACCATAATCTGAAATCACAGACAAGGAAATTTACATTCCCTCCATTCAAGGCCTCATCACTTACATTGCAGGTCACATTTATGGTTCCCACGATATAAATTAAAATCAACCTCAAAACGCCGTTGTTTTGCAAATTTTCTTAGTTTTATCCACACATTTACTAAACAAACTAGATTCTTCAGAAATATTGACAGAAAAATTGAAACTTCATACACTTATACAATATTTAAACCCTCAAATTTTGCAAACCATATTCTGAAACTATGAAGCCAAAAGGTTTTGGGTAGTTTATATTGCGGCGTGTCTCTTTTCTCTGTCATCAGTGCTCCTAATGGGAATGAGATCAATGGATGCAGAGTTCAGAAGATTTTTTCCCTAAATTTCTTAAACCTTTTTTCATTATGTCTAGAATTCTTTACTTTATGACAATCTGCTAACTCATTTGAAGACCAAATGCTTTAGCTATAGTTAATGTCCATTATTTATCAGTGTACTATCAAGAGCATCTGAATCATCTGGTTTTATTAATGTGATAAGGTAGGCACCAATTTAAGTGTCTAATTAAACTGGAGTCAACTGTTTTCTCTGAATGTGGGGGCATTTCTATGTCATAAATCTTTACATGATTTTTTTTTCCTAAGTTTTACTTACTGAGCTTAAAACTTTTGATATAAGATTCCAGCAGTTAAGTACTTGGCATCTCAATATCTGTCATATTAAGTGTCACTGCAGCTTTATTTGATAACCCACTGTTAAATATTCTGTCCAAAGAAATGTCATTATGGTCAGATAACTCTAACATCTACATCTGCCCATAATCTCCTCATCACTACTAATGGTATTAACTTATTATCCCCAACCATGAAAGAGGCCATTTTCCCTCAATATAACTGCCTGTCTTAAATTAAAATCATATCTTGATATCTTTGAAATTACATACAATAGTTTTAAATGTATAGCAATAAATGATTTCCAACATTTTAGCAGTTGACTTTTATTGAATATTTCAAGTGGTAAAAGAAGTTCCAAGCTGGATGTATGATGTGGAAATTGTAGATGAGCAATATGGAAACACAGACTGAACATCTGTATTAAATGCCAGACCAGCAATGCGATATTAAATGGGTATTTAATAATGTGTTAAAAACTAACCAACCAACTTACCAACAATATTGGCCAGATGATGTGTAGCTGCATCATCGCCAGTCCAGGATCTGAAAATTTCAAGTGGAAAAAGTATCAAATAATTTTCTTCCTCTATCATCACTTGAAAGATATGAAATTACACAGTATGGTTTCCTTATCCAGAATGATGGATGACAATCAATGGTTGCCTTACTTTGCTGTCAAGATAATTTATAAAAGGATACATAGTAAATTGCAGATAGCTGGAAGACTGCCCCTCTTCAAGATTAGAAAGTTTGGTTGTTTCACTACTCCAATTTTTCTCTATATGTACAGTGGGACCCCGCTATAACACACCCCATTATAACACGAATTCAGATAAAACACGGTATCTTTTAAGTATGAAAAAATAAAATTAGTCAAGAGTTTAATTATCATTCTCATACTCGTCTAAAAAGTATGAAAAAAAAACGTGTAGAAAATGTATTATTATTTTGGGGAGGAAATCACACACAAAATCGAATATGAAATAATCGTTGTATGGCTCCTAAAATTTTAAAAATTAACAAATTTCTTCTAGTTTTGTGCCAGAATAAACATCGGAAATACGAACCAATTGCTGGGCCTACTGAGAACTTTGATCTTTGTTTATTGTTGAAAAATGACAGCTCATAAGTGTCAATATTATTATTACTGATCCCTGAGCAATGAAGCCATCGTGTCTACTTTGTGTTTGTCTTGAATGCATTCCGAATACAATCGTTGCTCTAATAATCTCTGATATACATGTATGTTCTCTTAATTTCATACACAACTAAGCAACAGCCAATGTGGGGGTTGATAAAAGATTCTCACCAGAATGTATAAATCAATTAATTTAAGTATATTGTTTATCATCAAAGTGAACTGCCGAGCTAAACTTGTTCAAATCAGGGGGAAACGATTTATGCAGCATCAAAGAAACAAAAGCCGCCAACATGTATGAGTGGCTTGGCGGTGTTGTTTTATGCAATCTGTTGACTAGTAAATTCGAATTCTGCAACTGAGAACTATAATTGACTTTGCCAAGAGCAAACATGACATTAGCAGAAAGAAACTAAAAATCAGAGTTTTTAAAAAAATAATAACTATTGACAGATGAGAAATGTAATGATATAAAATGTATACGACACAGAGGTCTCGGAAACACTTAATTACGCATATTTGAATGCAAATATTTGATCTGGGACACATAAATCACTCCATGCAGAAGTCCTCCATACGCATGCAAATAGCTGGGAGACAAAGTTAGTTTTGATTACTTTATCATTTTAGCTGTGCTGATATTTACAGTGACATAATTCAGTGGTTAAAATACAGCCATTTCTGCCTGCTGTATTTATTAGAGTACATCAAAAGAACATGACGCAATAGCTGGGCAGCAAGTTCAAAGGATTCTGACTAGTAGCTTGGGTGGGAAAATGTGCTGAAATTTACAATGACTGAATTCAGAGACAGAAAGATCCTGAGATGTACATGTAGTTATTATAAGAATACACTTTAGCTTCCATTATTTAATCTACGGACATGTACTATTTCATCATTCATTACGTACACCGTTACGTAATTTTTTTTATTTTCTTTTCATTGAATTCAGTCACATAATGATCTGTGATAAAATTATTGAATATTTTACATCCGTGTCTGGATATTTTCGATGGAAATATTTGTATTATGGATTCAATGTATGTTACAAGATTCGCTGGTGAGTACATGGTGTTGATACTCTTTTCATGCAATAGATTATACATGTATATATAAATTAGACACGTGTATGTACCAATGCATGGTTCTCTGAATAAAGTAATATATTAAATCTGCAATTTCTGTTACCACAGCAAATGTTTTTCTCATTTAATATATACTGATCAAAAATGGTAATTGTGCCATGCATTTTCGCACCCGTCTTTATGTACCCCCCTCCCAAATTAAATCTAAAAATGTGTTGGTATTGTACATGGTTGCTTATAACACGGTTTGGTTCATAACACAGTCGGATTCTATGGCTCCCAACTACCGTGTTATAGCGGGGTCCCACTGTACATAGCAACATAATATTTTTATTTTATAAATACCATAAAAAAATCAACGTAAGTTAACTAATAATTAGTGAGATTAAAGAAGTTTGCATTTGTAAAATCAATGTTTATTGCAAAGGTTTGTATAACATATTATTATTATTATTATTATTATTATTATTATTATTATTATTATTATTATTATTATTATTTCATTGATATTATTATGTATCAGAGTAATATGAGTTATGGGAGACATTCTATGTCACATGACATCTGTGTCTGTTTAAAATTTTATACACTTTTAGTAATTGTAATGATAGTTATATGAAAGACAATGATCAAATTAATGAAAATTGTCTGATACTGAAAATTAACTCACTAACATAGGCTTTTTAGTGTATTTTTTAAGAAAATTAACCTTAAACCTGTGCATACTGTATGCATAAATTAAATACTGCTTCAGCTAGTACTGAAAATTTTCTGGGTTTGATTTAAGATGATATGAGACTGAAATAATGATAATAAACTATATTCTAATGACAATGTGGTTCAGGATTTTAAAAAAATAAAATGTTATGTTTTCTTTAACTTTAAAATCTGATACATCTTCAGTTCAAAGAAAATATACATTTTTTTAAATTCAAAATATGATTACTTTATTAATGAGAGTAAAAATGGCCTAAACATTACATCAACATACTGACAATAGTTCACTTACCTTAACCAGGGGGTAACAAGGATAGATATTTCATAGTTATTTTAATAGATGCCCCAGGGATCATGAAATTTCCAAAGGGTGGGGTGTGTTTGGGGCATGGAATACCGTACATCACTGTTTGACTGAAAATGTTCGTAAATGAAGTTGTTTTAATTTTCTCAGTTTTTTAGATTGCTGTTGTAATTATTGTGACATACTGTAATGGTTATAATTTGATCTATCAGCCTCAATACAGTAAAAAATTATTTTATTTTGTGGGGAATAAAAGGGGGGAGGGGATGAGTGTTATTAGAAGGGGGCTTTTATTACAATAACTATAGTACATGTATTTAGATGTGCTAAAACATAGTAAATTGAATATTAAGGAGAAACAATACAGACCAGCAAAAAATAGATTGTTCCTACTTATTATTCATAATTAACCAAACAAATAAAATAAAAATCATAATATAAGAGACGAGTTAAATTACCTAGCTAGAAAAGGGGACAAGTTTAATACTGGTCTTACTCTGAAAAACTTAAAACAATGATCTTTATCTAGGGTATAGACAGACATATGGACGTACCAACATGTTTACAGACATACATGCCAGCGTGAACTGTGAAATGTCCAGAATACACAGTTTCTTCCCCTTTAAAATGTACTTGATTCCTAAATGGACATGCTTTCTCTGACAACTACTGTGCTGTGGATTTTACTGGATACACTTAGTAATAAAACCTTTTAATCACTTTTAATACCTTACTAAAGCCAATAATAAGCTCAAAAATATTTTCCCAAATTATAATTATATTTTACAAGTGTGGGATAAAGCCACCCCACACAACCATATTTCTTTGTTTGAGTCAGCACAATCCAGCAGGCATGTTCAGTCATATATGACTTATGTAGTTGTAAACAAATAAGATCAATATTTCTTTGATGATTCTGATGGTTCTCTTGAAATCATAAAAAAAAAAATTGTAGATCTACAACTTCTAGTGCAATATGAGTTTGTGGGTCCATGTTGTTTCCATTCAGATGTACAAAAGCATGTATGGGTACTTACCTCTTGACTAGACTTAGCAAACAATTGAGTTGATCTATAAGTTTTCCATTTTCTACTCGAGCTTGCTGTAATTCTTGCTTCAATTTGGATACAATATCCATTAAAACAGCAGTGCTCTGTGGAGTGTTTACTGAAAAACCTCTGTCTCCTGCTGGCATCTTCTATGTTTGAACAGAAAATACTCCCTTCTCTGTAACAATAAAAAGTTAAAATGATTTTCAAATTACTATTTTCCATCAGAAATATTCCAGTTCTGATCTAGCTGGACTGGACGTTATTTTCCTGACTTCTATATGGGACAATCCTACCCAAGCTGTTTGTATAGAGTGCTACACTAAATACGTTTTGCTAAGTGAGCATGCTAATTGTTTTTAATGCCTATGCAATATTGAAGGTAGTGAGTTTAACATCAAGTTTACTGATAGAGAGAAGAAGACATTTTCATGATAATTTTTTTTTAAATAATTGAAATGCACACTTATTTGAATGCTTCCAGTTTCCTCTGTACATACTGTGGGATACTAAAATAACCAACTGTATAATATGGGACTCTAAGATGACCAGATACATAATGAGGGACACTAAGAGGACCAAGTATATACTGAGGGACACTAAAAGAACTAAGTATATACTGTGGGACACTAAGAGGACCAAGTATATACTGAGGGACACTAAAAGAACTAAGTATATACTGTGGGATACTAAGAGGATCAAGTATATACTGTGGGACACTAAGAGGAATTAGTTTCTTCAAGCACATATGTGTTCATGATACATGTAGTGTTGCAAGAGTAAAATATCAGCTTTTGAGAATATCATTGATACTGGGTTTGTTGTCAAGAACTTTCACACATTGCCAAAGAACAATTGCATAATGTATTATTCAAGTGTGGTTAATCTGAACACATGCCATTAAAGCTTTTTGCACTGGAGCTCAACATACACTGAGCTGATAGGTGCTTGATACAGAGAGGAAGTTTTAATAAAAACAGTGCATTTGGAAAGTATTGATGCAATAAATCAATAGAAGAGGATTTTGATATTATGTCTGCCAAAAGCCAATTCATAAAAATGAAGTTGTTACATCATAATCATTTTTGTTTTGTACTGATAATTCTGATTGTACATTATAACAATGCAATAGTGCAGTGTGCATGATCATGATGCCTTCATGTACATATTCAAACCATTCTTGCCACCCAGAACTCAATGTAATACAGGTTCTAGCTTCCAGTGCCTTTCATTTTTGGCCCTGGACAGTTTTCAAACTTTGTTTTATAGTTGTATTTATACTGGACCCCCGGTTATTCTGGAGAGAATGTGGTTATGCACTGCCATTGTTACAGATAGCTCTGTCATGTTTTATTATATTTTCTGATTTTAATGGCCATGGCAGAGAACCACTGCACTATACTGTAGTACAGCACATAGTAATAATATTAGTCCCCCTACCCCTACCTTAACCACAGTAATCAAGTTGAGGGTTCGACATCGTAGCTATATACAGAACATTACTGTACTGTACAGTACTGTATTCCACTCCATTGTCAAGACAATCTGTTTATATGTGACGAAAATTGGTATAAAATGCTAAGGTAAACATCCTACCTTATAAATGAAATAATTTGTATCTTACGTAAAACTTCGCGAGCAATTTTCGATTGTGTTGACAATACAGACTAAATACTGAGACGGCTAGGATCGTAAGCTTTGGTATTGACCGCCATGTTGTTTACATCGGATACCATTTCGGTTTCAACTTTTACATGCATTTTCGAAGGACTTAAAATAGTTCAAGCTTTCATTTCGTTTATTTATATATATATATAAAAACAACCAATAACTAGTATTATAAAAATTAATCTACTAATTTTTTTTTATTTTTTAAATCCAAATCTAGACTGATCCTCTCTTATATGCTTTTGCTAACGTTAGTAGCATTGTTAATTTTAGACTAGTCTCATTACGGTTCTCATATCTCATCGGACTTTCTTAAAGAGTGTCTGTCATTCTATAAATTCTAAAGATCATGAACATAATGAAATGTGTCAACTAAAAGCTGAAATAAATCACAGAAACCTATAGTTTTGTGAGGATTCAATTAGATAATTGATAAATAATGAGAGAAAATTAATTTTTTTGGTGGGGGGGGGCCGCTTTAATTATGCACTGTTATTTTGATTTCATAAAAAAAAAAATAAAAAAAAATAATAAAAAGAACTGTTTCGGCAACCACACGTGATCATATAAACCGTGACGTCATCTTCGCCATGTGGGCGGGTTATGAGTCACGTGTTTCTAATTTAAATATCTGCTATAAACAAAAATGGTGGATGCACGAGTGAGTAAACAACGTAAACATCCGCGCTTGTAACTTTCCGAAAAAGAAACGTCGAAAAGCTGTCAGAGGAACCTGTTTCTGTTTTGCTGATTGCTTTTCATGCACTTTTAATTTTATTTTATCTTTCTTCTTTTCAGTGTTGCCAAACAAAATGAAAATATGGCTTTATTACAATGGTCCTTAGACTATCATGGACGAGTTTTGGTTTTAGACTGCTAGCAGCAATGAACAATTTTCATTGAGTTTTCAGTCCTTGTATTCGAAACAGATATATGTAGACATTTGCTACTGTATATTTTTGTGTGAAATAAAAATTACAGTCCATAATCCTTATCTTCTGATTTCTTTTAATGTATAAAGTATACATTAAAAGAAATATTCATTAAAAGAAATATACATTAAAAGAAATCAGAAGGATTATGCACTGTAATTTTTATTTCATGCAAAATTACCGTATATATATATATATATATATATATATATATATATATATATATATATATATATATATATATATATATATATATCACCAAATGTTCTAGTTATGTAGTCTAATGAACACTAATTTATTTGAAATGTCCGAGTAATGTGGAATAATGTTGCTTTCACTTGATGATATAAATCAAGTTGTCTTATCAATATCGGGTAACCATGACAACAGAGACCAGCTTTATGTGCTATATGTTATAATTGTGGCATTCTTTCAGAGTATCTGGAGAAGTGTCATACATCACATTATCATGAGTAGATCCTCTTACATGGCCAAGGCATTATTAAATGTCTACATGAACCTTTGTTGGAGAATGAAGAGTGGACAAAATCTTGGCTTAATCCCAAGAAGGATGGAAAAGTGCCAAAAACCCTAACCGAGATAATCATGGACCAAAGGTTCCTAAACTGAGTGGAGTAATATTTAAATTTAAAAGAAAAATTTGAAGCCTGCTTTAAATGTTTTTATTCTCAACTTAAGAATAAATTACTGTATATATTTACCATTTGAAGATCTGAGTAAATTGACATTGATAAGATATGTGCGCATGATACTTGTACATTGAGTGACTCTCCTTCTCCAATTATTGGTAAATTCATGTATAATACAAGGACCATCAGGTATAAACAATTCCATGACACTCTAATCAATACACACTTCAGTATAGATTTTATGTCTGCAAAATCTACCAACAGTAATGATTATTTAATAAATATATTAATCTGATTGCAGATTACAAATGACTCATGTTACAAAAGACATGTTTTTGATAATTGCAAAAGCACTGCTGAGCTTGAAGTTTTTCATAAGCAGATCATGATGTATTCTGCCAATAGATTTTCATCCTGTGTACAGGATTAGGAATGCGCTAACTACTTTGGATCACAATATTTTTAGCGGTAGAGGTGTAATGAGAATCAAAGAAGGGTTGATGGTGCAAGTTTGTTTCACTACAGGAAATTAGAAATATATATATATATATATATATATATATATATATATATATATATATATATATATATATATATATATATATATATATATATATATATATATATATATATATATTGATTGATTGTAAATTACGATGCTGTAATTAAATTTGTATGTCAATAATGGCTTCAGCTATGGAGTCTTATACAGCCAGATTAGCTCGAGACTACAATCAATTAACAAATATCTCCCCGTCCGTGATTGTGTCAACCAAAAGTTACATGTATATCAGGAGTCTCGGGTATCATTTGTAGGGGGTTCATAACACTTATTTAAACCTGTTACGAAGGCTACCGAAAAGGTTGCAGAAGCTAATGAAGACCTTCGTTTGCCATATTGGTATTAGAGGTAATGAAGAAGCAGACCGGGCTGCTAAGATGGCTCTATCCCAAGAAACTGCCATAGCGACCGGTAAAATAGTAAAAGAAACTGAATACAAAAAGATTTTTACGAGCACTTCTAGTTATTATAGCTGCAGCTTAACCACCTGGTAGAGAGAAAGAAATACTTGAAGGAATTGAACAAGCTCGTACTGAAATAGGTGAGATAACAGCACAAAAAGAAGAACCAGAACAAGCAAGAGATAAACCTGAAGTGAATGATAAATTTTTTTAAAATAGTATTGCCTACATAAAATAATTAAAAAAACTTGGATAAATTATCTGAGTTTGCCGTTCACATTTTTGATCAAGGAGAAATTGTTTTGAGACCCGATTACGTTAATAAAACTATAAGTCGTGATGACTGGTACATATGGGTATTTCGCGTACACTACGAAGCTGATCAGTCCTGAAATAATGATACAAGATATATTGCATTTAAAATGAATAGATAAATATCTTACAGAGTTATTACAGCAACCAGGCAAAACAATCGGGAAAAGATTTTGCCACTGAAAAAACAAACAAACAAAAAAACAACCCTCCTGTACCCAATAAACTATGTCCTAACAATGTTCTTGCTGATGTTGAATGATTAGAAAATCTGATTAGCAGAAAACGAGCCGTTAATAATACTCCGGAAATTATTACTGAAGAAGCTGATATTTGTCAACGATTATTTACAGGCAGTATCATGAATATTAATGTTACCGAGCTCTCATTGATGAAATTGATGCTGATTATCACAGTGAATAAATAAAATAAATAACATAAGATGATTATACATAATGCTCAACGTGGACCGATCATGGTCATGGTGATAAATTCGCGATTACCAACAAATAAAACATTCTACGGTGATTGACTCCGTGATGTTCTTCAGCGTTTATTTAGAAGGATAACCTCCAAATCAATAACGATTGCAAAGCAACTAGGAATGAAAGCTATTGACGTCGTTCGTGGTATAGCTCCCAGTGTTATTGGTTATGTCTGACAAAGTACATGCATGATAACAAGCATATTAATGCTTAAGTTCAGACAGGTTGAATTCTAAAAGTACCTGGTTGCCTTGAGCAGATAAGTGGCCTGGAATGTGGCGATATATTAATAGGTTTTTGATGTATTAAAATAATATAATCAAAACGTTATTTTATGAATTCACTATGATTCCAAATTAAGGTTTTAATCCAACAAAATTATTGATGAGCAATTGTATTTCACGTGAATCGTAATTAATTTTCATAACTAATTCCACCCAACGTTAAAAACTGGAGAAAGAATAATAACCATTATGTTTCGTATGCTTAGCCAAGCATAAATAATTAAAATTTAAACAAGATTAAATGTCCTTCTACTTCACCTAGGTCGCAATTACCATTTTCTAAAAGTAATATGTGAACTAAATGAAATCTTCCATTCTGGAAGTTTCTAAGGTTAGATTTAGGACTGTATCATTAACTCAAATTGAACTAAACACGTCTGCTACTAATACAGATCTAAATATTTAATCAACAATCAGATATAAATAGTAGCTATGTATGTAACGCATTTTAAATAGCATTATTTTCTGTGACTCGCTGTCAGTACTCCATTCGCTACACCATAGAAAACTGGATAATCCATTACTAGTCGATATTCTCGTCAAAAACTCGGAGCTTAGTAAGCAGCAGAGAGGGTGAATCCTACAACGTTTTTAGACAAAATTTGATTGAAATCCTGAAACGAGCCGTCTTATAATCTTATTTTAACCAAAAAAAGGTGAACCCTACAACGTTTTCAGACAAAAAATTGATTGACATCTCCCTACGAAATCATTTTAACTAAAAAAATGAAAACGATTTTTTAATTAATTTTGGTCGCAACTTGTTGTCATCCACCCTCTCTGCTGCTTAGTGATTTCATCACTGGGTTAATAAAAATAATAAAATGATTTTAACCGAATATTTGATCCAGTCCGATACGATATCGTGTCCGAGGATCATGTAAATTTATTGTTGCGAATCCGTGCGGAGTCGACTGAGCATGACTAAAGAAATCTCGAAATTGATTAAAGTCCATATCAGAACACCATGTCTGCCAAATATTTCGTAGCGTATGAGTATCAACTCCGTTGAATACAGAAAGAATATTGCAGTTATCTCTGATGACTTTTGGAACCTGAGTGTAGCGTTGAGTGACATATATCACGTCAGTGTTTTTGTGACGCCCACGGGAAAATATTCTAGCAGGATTTTTTTGTTTATCCAACATTATATCGTCGTATACGACTAAATTGTTAATATCTCCATCAATATCATCAATACTCGGTGCTTCATCGATATCGGTTATAAAATCAATGGCGTTCTCACCCTTAATTTCTGATGCATTCTCGTTAAAATCCTTTAACACTTCATAACATCGTTGATCATCTACGCTAGGGGCAATTAAATACAACTTATCCCACTTCATCCATCTCATTATTAAATTGAGCAACAATTGCGTTTTACCGGATCCAGATGGCCCGATTATAATCATCCGGATAGAGTTTGGTAGCGCTGCATGATGCTTAATTGGTTCTCTTGTTTTAGTCGCTGAAAAATCAATTATATCCATATTTCTATACATAAATTATGGATCTATATTGTGTGAAGTGTAAAACGCGTACTGGCACAGATGATGTGACGACGGTTACAACTAAAAATAACCGATCAGCGCTTTCTGGTAAATGCGTGCAATGTGGTACAAAGAAATTTAGATTTGTGTCTATGAGATCTGATTTAAAAAGAAACGAGGAGGTGATATCGCAGCCAAATTAGCAAAACTCCCTGGAACCCCATGGGCAAAATACCCCGGAGAAAAGCACCTCCCAGGATATAGCTACTGTGGACCAGGAACCAGACTTGATATAAGACTCAATAATCAAAATCAACCCAACCCCGGTGAAGAACCAATAAACGCCATTGATAAGGCCTGTCACCTTCATGATGTTGCTTATAAAAGCAGCAATCTGCAACACAGGCATCTAGCAGATGTGAAATTAATTCATGCGTTAAATGCTATTCCTGATAAATCCTTCAAAGAAAAATTGTCTTCATTTTTGATAAAATCGGCTATGAAAAGTAAATTGATGTTAGGTGCTGGTAATTAATAATATGGAATCAATTTATTATTCTCCGAGGGGATACTGGAGGGGTAACGCTGCAATCAATAAACTCGCTAGAGCTGCAAAAGTGAAAAAAACCACTGCGGCTCATTGGTTATCCAAACAGGCACTATGGCAAATTTATCTACCACCGCCTAAACAAATTCAATTCTCGCATTTTGATGTGACCGCTCCTAATGAAGTTCATCAGGCTGATATATTATTTCTGCCACATGATCGTGGTTACAAATATGCGTTAACCGTAGTTGATATTGCAAGTCGATACAAAGAAGCAGAACCGTTAAAAACAAAATCAGCCACTGAAGTCGCTTCTGCATTTGAAAGGATTTATCGACGAGGTCCTCTGCGTTGGCCAAATCTATTGCAGGTTGATCCTGGCAAGGAATTTCAGGGTGCAGTGTTATCTACAATGAAACATCATAATGTCACCATACGACGAGGGCATACTGCGCTACATCGCGATCAGGCCATTGTAGAACGATTTAATCGGACGATTGCTGAGCGGTTATTTGGATATCAATACGCAAAAGAATTCATTCAAGAAAAGCGATCCAGTGAATGGGTTAAAAGATTACCATCTGTGATTACTGCACTGAATAACGAGATTACTAGAACAATCAACATGAAACCTATCAACGCGATTAAAAAGAAGTCAATACCCGTACAACCACAAAAAGATTTCCCTAGAAACGCTAGCGTTTCCCAACCAATTCTTGGTAGTAATGTCATTGTGAGGTACTTATACGAACCAGGAGAGCTTGAAGGGGGTAGAAAAAGGGCTACTGATCCTATTTGGAGCGTCACTACGCATAAGATATCTAGTATAACACGATCAACTGGTAGACCTCCAGTCTATAAACTGGATTCAACTGCCCCTCAGCGGGGTTTTACTCGACAACAACTACAAGTGATTCCCGAGGATACTCAATTGCCACCGCATGGTCTTAACTAGCACCGTTGCGTCTATTGCACTCAAGACAAGTCAACATCACATTATTTCTGACATGACCGAGATTGTTATTTTTTCTGTCTACGGTGAATTGGCGAGGATCCTTATCCGAATACTGCCAACGCATTATACAATTGCAACTCGCGCAGTGATTATTCTGTTGTTTCTTCAAAGTGATTATTAATTTAGCATCAATATCAAATTCTCGTTGTTTTTTTTTGTCCTGTTGTTTGTAACCGGAGAGTTTTTTATCAATAATTTTAACATCAATATCATCCATTGTTGTGTCATTATCATCACCAATGATTTCATCATCGAGGACAACTCTTCGAAGTTGATTTATGTTTCGTACTCTGGATACTGCGAGATAGACTAAATTCGACCATTCGATGTGATTATCCACCATCCAAACAATTGTATTCGATATAGTCAATCCCTGTGAAGAGTGTATTGTTGCTGCGTATCCTAGCGTCCACGGGGATTTATTAGCACGCAATGCATCTTCAACGACATTGATATCAACCAGCACAATATCATTTAATACCAGAATTTGTTTTTCATTCTGTCCTGGAATATCAACTTCAATATTCTGTTTTCGTGTATCCGATGGCCTATAACAAAGGGGTACTGGAAGCGTTGCAAATTTTTCTTTATGCAATTCAAATAACTTCATCTGAAGTGTATCCCTGACTATTTTTCTACTTGCAATGATCAAATCGTTTGGTCTCCACGCTTCCCAGAAATCATTCATTGGGGTTTCTGAAATCACTTCACGCGCTATTTCGCATTGGATTCTATCCGGTTGTAATCTAATTAGCGCTTTGAACTCGCGTAATCGTTCATCAAGTGATCTATAATCAGTGGTGATTTCTTCATAGTAGTCTACAAAACCCTTTAGCCATTCATGTGGAGATGCACCGACAAATGGTGGTGGTTGGCCTTGATCCCCGCACATGACGACTTTTCTGTTTTTGGTTAACAACCACTCAAGAAATGTTTTTAATACATCTAATGACACTGTGCATATTTCATCCCAGATTATGATTTCAGGAATGAATTTATCACCCATTCGATCAGGAGTCCATTTGTCACCTTTCCATCGAAAGAAGCTGTGATAAGTGCAAGCATTTACCCCTCGTTGTATCATCTCTCTGGCGAGTCTGTGAGTCGGTGTTAGCACAATCATGTTAGAAACGCTAGCGTTTCCACGACGAAATAATTCAATTGCACGAGTTGTCTTTCCTGACCCACCACAGCCGTTTAAATAAACTGTCTTGTATCTACATATTGGATCAGATACCGGTGGTGCATTAGAAAATTCTGATTGAATTTCAATACGGTTACAACAAAGATATTTATCATCCATGGCAACGTCTGCGGATTCACAATACTCATGTAGCATCTCCTTTTTAAATCGCCAACGCTCCCAATTTTCTTCGGGATCTGTGAATGCCGCTACAGTTGATTTGTACTTATTGTGTATATACATCGAATCAGTGGCCACTCTAACCGCGGTATTAGGAAATCTATTTATCATCGAAAATAGATTAATAGAAGCATAGGCTAGCATTGAACTTCTCAAATGTGTGTACTGGGAATTATATCCATCACAGTAGGTAACAACCGTACCTAATTTCTCACCATTGGATAGAAAAGCATCCTTACGGGATACAAGTTTTCCCTGTTTCATTAAATCCGCTACAATAAAATCGTATTCAGCGACATCTATGATCAACCGCGAAGAATATTTTGCGTTATCGTATCGTCCACCCTGGGTAAATTTACCGATTATTCTTCTTCCGAGATCTTTTGCTTGTTCTTTTTTAATTTCAAATAACCTCTTAGACCAATTTATGATTTCTTCTTCACTGAAATCTGGAAACTGTTTTCGTAGTTCGTTGATTATTCTATCTAGATTGGGTTGTGGTAGCCAAACTTCTTTCTGAGCTCGATAGCATATAATAGCCTCGGAAACAATCAACGATATTAGCATACCACAATCAATCATATATCTCAATAGCACTATTGGCATCCAGGCCTTTTCAGATAGGTGTCTACCGAGCCAAACATAACTACACGGATGTAACCCTGTAGCTAATTCAAATGATATCACACGAGCGAATCCGGTTAAATCAAAATCAGGCAATGGTCCATTAATCGCAACACGAGTCATTTCATGCGTGGGGTGTCCAAATCGTTTGAAGTACTCAGCGCATTCCCCATACCCGAGAAAACTTCCGGGATAACACGCGGCTATATCAATTGAAATCATACCATCACATGAGTATTTCGTATTCCACAGTCCTCCATGACCAAATTCGACGCAACTCAATTTAACATCCTCGAGAAAATCACTTCGTGTTGGACGCCATGAGTTTTTTTCTCTTGCGAAGTGAGCTACCACTGATGGAATAGTAAAACTATCCGTGAGTAGTTTTTCATGGGAATTCTCCGGTGAAAAATCACTAGCGATTTTTCTCATTCTGTTATCTAATTCTTCAATGCGATATAATTCACCATTTGGTTTTACAAATTGATCGAATTCTTCATCACTTCTAAGTAACCACACTGACACAGGATCATCTTTACACAACGCATGAATAGCATCGAATAATCTCTCTTCATAGAAAACATCCCCGACGAACTCCTTAGGGATATATTTCACGGTTCGTTCTCGTGGAAATATTGTTACCGCAGGTGTCCACGCGTGTTTGTTATGATCAATAATCTGTATTGGTGCTCCATTTTTGTTATATTTCGGTTCGTATAAAACCTCTCCCGTTATCGTCATAACTGTTATTGGAAATCTTAATGATGTTTCTAATTTAGCTATATCAGAAATCTTTGCACCATGCTGTTTCACTGTCAGTTCCCACTCGGTTATTTTCCTACGTCGCAGATCAGTTAGTTTATTTCCTCGGGATGCATTTGTGAAGTGTTCTATTATTCGTTCTGCTACACAATTAAGCCCTGACGAATATTTCATAGGAGCTAGTTTTGCGATATCGGGTTTATCATTTAACGGATATATCCCATAAACCATTGCTGTTACGGGATAAGATCTTTCGTAGTATGGTTTGTCAATGCCGGTTAGAATCCCTGGTTTGGAATCTCTACTCACAATGACAGCTTTTTTATTCTTGAGGATTGGTTCAAATTTATCCTTAATAATCCATTTGCCATCGACTTCGATAATCAATTTGATTCGGAAAAAATACCGTTTTTCCCCAACACGTGAAATTATCACTGCTGCTTTTTCATCATTCATGGTAGCGTCAACAACACCATCAATTCGAAATGTTGACCAACAATAAGATGCTCCATCACGTTTGAATTCATTAAAACAATCTCTGATTTTACTAATCATGGTTTTATCAAGAATTGTATTCTTTGGTGTATTAGAAACTATATCGAGATTGAATTGAGCATCTTTCCAGGGGTAATCTCTCTTGGACGTTTTTTTTGGTTTATCGAGATTAAATCTAGGATTGATTTTCAATAATCTCTTAAACTCTTTCATGTTTCCGTCTATTGGACGTTTTTTGGGTTTATTGAGATTAAATCTAGGATTGATTTTGTTACGTCTTTTTGGTTTATCGAGATTAAATTTAGGATTGATTTTCAATAATCTCTTAAACTCTTTCATGTTTCCGTCTCTTGGACGTTTGTTACGTTTTTTGGGTTTATCGAGATTAAATTTAGGATTGATTTTTAATAATCTCTTAAACTCTTTCATGTTTCCGTCTATTGGACGTTTGTTACGTTTTTTGGGTTTATCGAGATTAAATCTAGGATTGATTTTTAATAATCTCTTAAACTCTTTCATGTTTCCGTCTATTGGACGTTTGTTACGTTTTTTGGGTTTATCGAGATTAAATCTAGGATTGATTTTTAATAATCTCTTAAACTCCTTATCAGCATTTTTCGAAGGCGTTCTCCCTAATTCCTTCATGCTATAATTAAAACAAGCATTTAAATGAAAGATTTTTATATATGAATCACTGCAAGTGGCTTATGATTGGATCAGTAATCCCGTGTAACAAATCATGCAGAAATGAGTTCTGTGGGTATCATATGCAAAGCTTTCGTCGTGGAAGCCTTGGTCCGTTACCATGCATACGATGTGGAGTTGGGGTTAGGGGAAAATCTCAGTTGTGTTTGAATTGCGGTGGTAAGCGATACAGGGAGTTGAAGCGATATTATGATAAAAGAATAAAAAATGGACAATCAATCAGAAATTTTAACCCTGACGCTGACAAAGTCAGTATTTTTGACGCTGACAAAGTCAGTATTCTTGACGCTGACAAAGTCAGTATCAAGGATAAAATCATAAGAACTCCTCAAGACTACATCGAAAGATTTATCATTAAACCAAACGATGAATTAGACAAACAATAGTATTATGTATACGAATGAACCAAGAATTCAGACAACACCCTGTGATCACAAATTATGAAGCATCCAGTGATGGTGTTGTAAGAAACCGCAGACTGAAGAAATCAGTTGGGTGGGATAATGGTATGGGGTATTTGATGTTTGGTGCTGGAAAGAAGAAATATCTCAATCATCGTTTCGTGTACGAGTGTTTCCATGGATTGATCGAGGATGATTCTGTCATTGATCATATCGATTCTAATCCGAAAAACAATTCTTTATCAAATCTGCAGGCTGTTACACAAAGTGAAAATACCGAACGAGGGGGGACTGGGAAATACTCGAAAAAAGCGAGACCTGTGAAATCTTTGAATACGATAACTAACGAAGAAAAAATATTTCAATCAATGAATGAAGCCGGTAGGCACTTCGATATTTGTATATCCTCAGTACGATATGTTGCAGAGGGAATAACCAAGACGGCTATTTCAAAAAGGACGGGACAAAAAGTTCAATTTAGTTATGTCTAATGCGTCATATTTTTCATTTAGAAATATATCATTATTATAGAATAATGAATTCTGAAAACATGAATAGCATTTTATCCGAGATTTTAAAATTGAAAGGTTGGGATATTGAACTATCAGATGGGTTAAATCCTGATCAAATCATGTCTGATTTTCAGGACATAGAATACGGAGTTAACAACAATAAATACATGCTACCAAAGAAGTATGCGCTCATCAAAAGAATTCAGAATTCTATTAAGGACTCTCTCGCATTTTCCAGTGACGTAAGTGTGTTCGCTCCGTTGTATACCATCGTAGAACGAATACGAAAAGAATTGGGGTACGAATACGAATTGAAAAAGGAGGTTAATTCTAAAGTTAGAAACCTACGGGCGTTAATTCAAGAAAATGAACAATTTTGATTGACCAACCATTTATCATTATTTGATTGTGACCGTCCCTCATAGAGATTTTAATTTTTTTTTAGCATTTTTTGATCAAAACTGTTGAAATCAGTGAATAAAAAATTGATGGCTGGTTCGGATTGATCAAATGGAAAAGTGGGGAAACTAGCAGTATTATTATTTTTATATACAATTTTGCTACTTTCCCCATCATTGAACGAAGCTGTCTCACAGTGAAATAACACTTCCATGACCATCCGATGGTGTTAGGTCGGATTGAAAAATTGTTTTGCAATTGAAAAATTGTTTCTGATTTCAAATAATGGTCAATGAAGCATTAACAACCCGATTGGCTCGTGAACGACTGGATGCAATCAGGAGATTAGTACCAATTCGTGACTCTGTACGGAATAAACTACAACAACGACAGAGTCTTCAGACTGATTTTGCTATGGGATCCGAAGAATTGTTTAAACCAGTAACCACGGCAACGAAGGGGATAGAGCGTGCTATACTGGGAGATGTTCCCGAGACGGGAAAATCTGTTATTGGTGAACTCGAAAAAATAGCAGCGAAAACTGAACAAACAGAACAAATAGAACAAATAGAATCAAAAAGAACAGTTGATGATTTACGCGTGAGATTTACCGAGACCGGGTTAGCAGCAATTGATGAGACTAAACTAGCAGATATTCCTGCGCTTGTTGTTACGACTTATGAAAACAGAAAAAAAATGTTGAAACCACAACATCATAAATATGTTAGAAATATAACTCACTGGGCTGATATATTCTATAAGATCAAAACTGAAAAAAGTCAAATTAAGACAGATAGTCCATCATACAATGGATATATCAATGCGGTGGGTAACGTGTATAAACGATTTGAAGAACAAAAACAAAAACAAAAACCACCAAAATTGCAAAGGCGGCGACAGCAACCTGCAAAGAAACTACTCTACTCTCCTAAAAAACAACAACTACCACCTGATGATGATGATTTTCTTGATTATTTACAAGAAGCCGATTTAGAAAAACAGGATGAAGCAACTGGTTATAGCGGAAGTGGATTGCAAAACGCTAGCGTTGGAAACTCTTCGAGGGAAAATCCAAGGATTTCATGTCCTGGTAGTGTTATCAATGATATATCACGATTAGAAGTTCTTGTAGGAGGTTTCCGAGCTGGAAATAACTCACCGGAAATAATTAATGAAGCAGCTGATATCTGTAGACGGTTATTTGCCGGCGGTATCATGGATATCAGCACATATCGAGATTTCATTGGCGAGTTAGTGGAAAGTGGGTATCACAGTGATTAAATAAAAACGCTAGCGTTTCCAATTGAAAAATGGTTTCTGATTTCAAATAATGATCATACACTACAATCATGATAAACCAACCCCCGTCTACGTAGTTAATTCACGGTTTCCAGTTTATAGAGCATACTACGGAGATGGTTTAGGTAATACCATTTTAGGATTATTTGCGAGAATGGCTCCAAAAGTGATGCCGTTGGCTAAACAACTAGGAATGAAAGCAATTGATGTTATTCGTGATAAGGGTATTGGTAAAATCGGAGATTTCGCTGGAGATCTTGCTGGAAAAGCGTTTTCAGCCGCGAAGAATAAAATAACATCATTAGTGAGACGAGAAAAATCCAAAGGATTTTCAAAGAAACCGTTACCATCTACAGCGGAAATGCCTGCAAGTGTTAGTAGAATTATAAATAACGCAGTAGACGAAAAATTAGCGTCGATGGCTTTAACTCCCTTGATAAATCAAGGGGACCAAAATAACATGATAGCAAATATGATAGCAGGAAGCGGCTTTAAAAAACTACGTCGATGAAAATCGTTTATGATTTCACGATTTAGACTCTGATAAATAGAATAAAATGTTCAAAAAATCACATGATCCGGCGTTTGATATAGACGCCCCAGTTGGCAAAGATGATTCTGTACGCGATTATCAATATTACGCTTATCATGCAATAGACGCAAATAGTCGATCGCGAATTGAACTTCAAGTCCATGATACCAGTAAATATTTTTTGCCCTGTGAAGCGTTTATTGAAGTAGAAGGAGAACTTGTAACAGCTGCTGGAGCATCATATCCAGGTGGTACTCAAGTCGGTTTTGTCAATAATGGTATTATGGCGTTATTTGAGAGTGCAAGATATCTCATTGATGGAAAAGAAATCGAGTCGATAGATCGCGATGTTGATGTGGCTACAACAATAATCGGGTTAGCGAGATATTCTGATGATTATACAAGATCAGCAGGACCTTCTATGATGTTTGCAAAAGATGCTACAAATAACGCTGGAGGAAAACAATTCGTTGTAAGACGACCAAAAAAAGCCAGTGCTGCTAATGATGATGCTGATGTCGAGGCTGTAGTTATAAACAACGACGTTAATTTCAATCTAGGAGCTGCAACACGAAACTCAATGTTGGGAGTAGGGAGTAAATCATTTTCATGCGCGATTCCACTGCATCACATATTTGGATTCTGTAGAAACGTCCGAAAAGTTATTTATGGGGCGAAGCATACAGTATCGCTTGTACGAAAGAGTGATGATAACGACGCAATTTGGAGGATTCCAGCAGATGCTGCAAATCCCAATGCTGATGCCGGTAAAGTCAATTTAACAAAAATATCATTGTGGATGCCAGTTTTGACTCCAGCAATCACCGCAGAAGAACGATTACTATCATTTATGGACCAAGGAGGAAAGTCGTTGTTGAGTTGGCTAACCGTGAGTACAGATGTGAAGCAATCAAATCTGAACGGGTTATTCACGTGGAATCTAGCATCAAAACAAGGTGTTGCTGCGCCACGTCATATATTCGTAGCGTTACAGGATAACACACGAGTTGGCAATCAACTCTCCAGCCATATGATATTTGATCAATTAGGTGTGAAAGACGTCTCACTGAGAATAAATGGCCAACAGGAACCATCCGAGGATATACAACTTAATTACACAAAAAATCATATTGCACGCGTGTATCATCGTCTGCTGTCATTTATGGCACGCGATCAAAATGTCGATACTGGTTTGCAAATATCACAATATGATTTTAAAAATCTGTATCCGATCTATTACTTCTCACTAGAACATCTCGATTTAACAAGACAGTCCGTCGTTGATATACACTTTAGAGCTAATGTAACCCGTCCTGATGCTATTGATAATTATAGAGCGGTTGCTGTCATTCTCAGTGATAAATCAATGCTACTTGAAGGTGTTGGTGGAAGAATGAGAGTGGTAGATGCCCCAGTAGAAAACATGTAATTGAAATTGTAAACGATTTAGAATCAATCAATTATGTATAATGTCATATAGTGTTATTAGTGTTGCGTTAACTCCCGGTCAATTAAAAAAATTGCAATCGGAATCAGCTAAAAAATGTGGAACCACAATCACGTTGAAACCCAACCAAATGACTGGTGGTGCAAATAAACTATCGCTGACAACTCGTCAGGTGAAACATTTCAATGATGCACTTGCAGCCAAAAAAGGTGTTCAGATTACTCTTTCTGCGGCTGCTATCAAAAATATGATTAAAACAGGCGGTATATTTCCGTTGTTAGCTGCGATTCCAGCATTGATTGCAGCAGCAGCCCCAGCGGTGGCTAAAGCGGCTGCGTTAGGAGCCGTTGGTACTGCAGCAGGAATGGCACTAAAGAAAGCAACTGGGAAAGGATATAAAAAAAGGGACGATCCGTTCACGGATTGGGTCTAAGACTACCAGGAACCCCGTATTCGTGGTACAGCGGAAAGGGTCTAAGACTACCAGGAACCCCGTATTCGTGGTACAGCGGAAAGGGTCTAAGACTACCAGGAACGATTTATTAATTCAGGAATCGAAGATTCCCATGTCCAATTTTGATTTAATGGATGCGGCTAAAAAACTAGTGATTAAAAATTTCAGAGGTGTTTTTATGAAAGATCAATTACCACATCAACCAAACAAAACTGAAACAGGTATTATTAATCTCGATAACAGCACCGGACCTGGTACTCACTGGGTTGCATACGCTATTGATCCACGTGGGATTGTTTATTTCGATTCATATGGATTAGCCCCACCAAAAGAGTTTATGCGTTATATAAAACAATTTCCAATAAAGACTTGGTATTCTACGCTACCAACACAACAAATCAATGACCCACCAATATGCGGCATTGAAGTATTAAATGTCCTTGACGCTATTTATAACTCCTTGAGTAACCCAAGCGGAAAACCACCTCATATTGTCGTAAATGACTACACCAGCAATCGCTTTTTAGAGAGAGAAAGAGTTTTACAATAACATGATTGATATTTGGGGGAGATCTTTGAAACCCAAACCCGATGGCACTGCACCACCTGATTCTATCAAGGATGTAAAAAAAATAATTGAAGATGAAATAGCTGAGACGTTAAATTTAACAAGTGTTGATCCTAATGAAATAGTTGTATTTCAAGACAAACAGGGTAAATTGAAATCCAGTAATATTTCTCTGGATGATATTTTAGTTAAACAACAAAACGCAATCGAGGATACTATCGCGTTATTTTCCGATCAGGGTAAATTGAAAACCAGTAATATTTCTCTGGATGATATTTTGGTTAAACAACAAAACGCAATCGAGGATACTATCGCGTTATTTTCCGATCAGGGTAAATTGAAAACCAGTAATATTTCTCTGGATGATATTTTGGTTAAACAACAAAACGCAATCGAGGATACTATCGCGTTATTTTCCGATCAGGGTAAACTCAAACCTGGTGTACTCGTTTCGACGATTACAGATCGATTAAAAACTCTCAACGATGAGTTAAACAATTCTGTGTTTGTACTAAAAACACTTGAATCTAGAATTGAAGATAACGTAAAACAGTTTATATCATTTCGTAGAAATATCATTGATAAATTTATCGGAACCCAGTTGGATAAAATTGAAATAAAACTCCCTGATATTAAAAAATCCATCGATGAGACGAAAAACTTCATCGAAGCCGTCAAAGGTGATTTTTCGAGGATGATAACAATCATTGAAAAAACAAAAATTCCTCATGAGAAAACCAACAACGTAGTATATACAATCCAACACGGATCATTTGAGTGGACACCTGCAAACAACAAATTAGATATCACTGCAACCGTTAAGGGTATTTATCGATTAACACTAGTAACACCATTAACTCAATTTAATATATCATCGTCGAGTTCATCCGGGGTCAACAATACGATTTCAACGATCATCGACAAGGATAAAATTGAAAAGTTCACTATAACATATACTGATAAAAGTTTGATTGGGGTTTCAATAACGTGGTATGTGGAATTCGTAGCGGATTTAAGTAAATAACTAAATCGTTCGGATTTCACAATTGAAAACGCTAGTGTTTTTAAAATAAAAATGATTTCATCAACGCAATGTCGCTATGATCAGGTCAGAGAATTTCAAAATAGACTCAAAACCCTCACTGAGGAATATCAAATAAAAATAAAAAAATACCGACGAAGAATCACCACAATTGATGTTATTATATACTCGGTGTCAAGCGTTCTCACTGGTGCCGGAATAATACTTGCATCGGTTACAATGATTGCCCCGGTCGTAGTTCCAATTTGCATTTCTGCGGTGGCTACAATCGGGGGTATATTAACCGGGATAGCAAAAAAGATATCATCATGCAGCCAGAGTAAACTGCAGAATTACTTACTTCAATTTCATATTGCATCAACCGCATATTCGCAATTATCATTGATGATATCGTCGTCACTCGATAATACGATTATATCAGATAGTGAATTCTCAGCGATGGTCAGTATTTTTGATTCCGCGATATCGAAATTAGAGCGACAACATGAGTATAATAACAATGACAACACCGATGGAATCAGAAAACACGAACCCAAAAAACAAAATGATCTCAATAATATCAACATTACCAGATTGTGAGTTCTCAGTGATGGTCAGTATTTATGATTCCTCGATACCAAAATTAGAAATAAATCATGAGTATAATAACAATGACAACACCGCAGGAATTACTTCAACAAATAGTGGAGAACACGAACCCAGTACAAACAAGCATGATATCAATAACATCAACGAATCCAGAATTCAGTGTGAATTTCCCCTCTCCGGTCCCTGTGAAGGAGATAGCGCTAGCAAAACTACGAATGTATCACAGTTGGCCTAATATCAGATCAAAATCATTTGGTGGTCAACAACCGAATAATTCTTTAGTGTTTGCGAATAAGAATAAACCCGACGGAACCCCAGACTGGAACGTCGTTTCGATACCAACAGGGTCATACCAAATTGAACAAATCAATAATGAATTCGCGCGTAGAATAAAATCGATTACTGGAGTAGAGTCAAAAATCGCTATAACAGTTCATGAACCGACGCTATCATCCGCAATTGAGATAAACACAGAAGGATACGTTGTAGATATCTATCAAAGCTCTATTAGAACCGTACTAGGATGGCCTGAATTACCGCCCCAGAGTAAAACTCTGGAGGAAACCGTTGATTTACCAGAACCACAAAAATCTGATTATATCACCGACAGAATAAAACCTGATAATCCAATAAGGAGTTATAAAGATCATAGATTTACTATAGATTTTTTTGGTCTCGGATACCGATCAACTGGAAAAGAGAAGCCAGGGGAGAGAATAGAGGGATATCATTTTGTTGACGAACCTAAAATCGCTAAAAATTTCACAGCAATGAATAATGATTTATCGCTGTTGTTAATATCTCTTAAATCCGGCTCTCTCACCCGAGATGAATTTATCAGCGTCGTAGAAACATGCAATAAAATTATCGACGACATGGAAACATTTAACCTAAAAATTATTCAGGATATATTAGATGACGATAATCCCCTATCAAGAACAGAATTTGCAAAACAATATAAAATCCCCGTGAATAATATCCCCACATTCAAACTACCGGGATATAACGTACCGGAACTAAAAAAACTTCTCAGTGACACCATCGATGTTGGGTTTAAAATAATTCATGATACGTGGAAGAAAACAGCATCAGGGGAAATAAAAATCCTCAGACACAATAATGACCCAGACGGTGGCGGCAGGCATATCGCTCCGTTCAACGTGAATATATCCTCAGTGATTGCGCTCAATTTAGTGTGTGATGTTATCGAAGGAAGCTATCAGATTAATCTCGAACGATCAAATCAAGCTCAGCAAGGATATATTCTGTATTCGTTTGCACCAACAGCTCCTCCAGGATTCCTAATTATTGAAAACCCAATTAATCCTGTCTATATGCGATGCCATAATAATTCATTAACCAGAATTAATTTCAAACTCACCGACCAGTCAAATAATCTGATTGATTTACAAGAAGAGGTGTTAGCGATTAGTCTGTTTGTGAAATCATAAATGATTTTCGTCCTAAGGACTGGATCAAATTATTTATTATTTTTGTTAACCCAGAACTGAAAACTTTAGCAGCAGAGAGGGTGGATGACAACAAGTTGCGACCAAAATTAATTAAAAAATCGTTTTCATTTTTTTAGTTAAAATGATTTCGTAGGGAGATTTCAATCAATTTTTTGTCTGAAAACGTTGTAGGGTTCACCTTTTTTTGGTTAAAATAAGATTATAAGACGGCTCGTTTTAGGATTTCAATCAAATTTTGTCTAAAAACGTTGTAGGATTCACCCTCTCTGCTGCTTAGTAACTTCTACAATATAGTATACTGTTGGCTACCTAGCCATATTGGTATTAGAGGTAATGAAGAAGCAGACCGGGCTGCTAAGATGGCTCTATCCTAAGAACCATCAGATTTTAAATTACCGTTTATTGATTTTAAACCTTGTATCAAAAAGTACCTACGTCAGAAGTGGCAGGCGTCATGGGATGATGCAGTCAATAACAAACTTCATGCCATCAAACCAACCCTGGGAGAATGGACTCCTTCCTACAGAACTATCCGTAGGGAGGATGTTGTCATTGCAAGAATCAGAATCGGACATACATACATTACCCACTCCCACATACTGAAAGGTGTAGATCCACCAGAGTGCGTTTCTTGCAATGAACCATTCCCTGTTAAACACTTTATGACCGAGTGTTCCGACCTGCAACCTATGCGTGTTAAATACTATAATGTACATGACATGAAGGAACTTTTTGATACAATACAAATCACTTGTATTTTAGATTTCCTAAAGGAAGGAAATCTCTTTTTTAAACTATAACTTGTATGCTATCACCTAGAATATTTTTATCTAATGCAAATATCACCTTTTATTTACAAGATCTTATCATCAACATACACCATTTACATCTCCCGTTGATTGGGAAGCTTCATATTTTCCTGTCACCAACATCTTACCATTTTAAATTTAACTATTATGGTTTTTTATATCGCTGGTCGATGTTAAACCTTTCTTATTTTTAAGCATCTTTACCTCTTGTATGGCGCTAAATAGCTTAAAAGTGCTGGTGCGCCGTTAAAATTCAAACAAACAAACAACATCCTTCAAGTTGATCGCGACCCGGACTGAATTGTTATCAGTTCATCTTATCTGCAATGGTGTGTGCATCATAACAACCTGTAACTAGCTCAACCGATAACCCAGATAGTAGTTGTCATCTTTATATAGATAATATTGGTAGACATATTGGGAAATCTTTACTCTATGCGATATTCTGTTGCATAGTTTAATTGTTGCTGGAAGAAGGAAAAATACTCCCTACCCAATGGTACTTTGAAATTAGAGCTAGTTCGTAGTCCAGATATACTGCCTATGTTTCAAGCAACGGCTGGAGAAACTAAGGTTAAGGTAAGATATCATAGGATGATGCAATTTGTAAACATGATTTTATCAGTTTTTGAGTTTGCCAATGTTGTTTAAAAAGTTGGCAACCATATTATCTACCATGTACAATCATTTAATCTAAACGTGTTCATTATGATTTATTTTCGGGCGCGATATTTTCCTCTATGCGTTACATATACTTATTCGGTTACTTTCAATAAATATTTGTAAATTTAAAATTTGAAAATACGGAAAAAAGTATTCAGGGGATTTATTTGCATCTTGAGTATTTTTAATTATGTCTGAATAAGCGGATAAAGTGCTTTAGAAGTGATTTTCTGGTTTCGTTATTACGGCTTGAGGACAATGTTTTCCATGGAACTAAATCCATTCGCTCAGCATGGTACGGGTGCACGTACGCAACTAGATTTTAAGAATCATATCACTTTAGACTTACAAACAACACGAACATTTTCGGCATTGCGCGGGGAATGATATTTCAGTGCATAATCTTGTACTGAGGACATTTGTTTGCGCGATAACTATTAAAACTTCGAAATATTTTACAGTCCTTGCATCCTTTAAAATGAACCAGGAATATAATAGACGCAATACATATAAAGAATGCTGGTGAATATCATGCTTTTAAATTTCCTTTCAATGAACTTTTAATATCCTGTAGTAAACTCGAGTCCATATTAACACAATATTGTGACGTGACAGTATTGTTTACGACCATCTTCTTCAAGGTAGTGGCCAACCTGTTGCTCAGTAGAATGGGATTGATACCTTACAAATAATTTTCTAAACGAACGGTTAAGATCTCTTTAAAGTATCGATTCATCGTCGTTGTTTTCCGTTTAATGTTATTTATATGAGACAAAATGAACGAGTTTTAATTGTAACAAATAACTAGTATCATTGACACCTCTCGCAAACTAAAGTTTAAAATTATGAAGTACGAGTCGCTCCTATTATTATTCTACATGATATTAACACAGGACAGTTTACGTATGATATGTAGATCTATATAATATCCGACATCGTTTTAACAAATAGTAGTATAGACTGCATAAAACACAAAGCCCATACATATTGTTATATATGCACATAACGTTAACAATTGTTTTAATAAAGATAGCAGGCTTAGGATGACCGGAACTGAATTCTCGCCTCTCACACCAGATGTTGACCTATCCAAGCCGTGAGGCAATAAAACAAGCTGGGGCGAAGTTCTGCATCCGTGGACCTGGGCATATGATCTACCCGAGTATTAAAGATAACCCATTTTAGTTAACCAATCAGATAACTGCTTACTCGCGGACTTGGTCATTATACGTGACTCTCTCCCTTTCTCATTAGTCACAGATCTCCAGTAGCAAAGGACTATACTTTTTTTCTATTAATGAGCTGCTTGAAAGGTAAGATTTTACTTGTTGCCAATAAACTCTGCTTCAAAGATGCAAAAAATTTCATCTGACATTTGTAAATAATTCTTTTGGAACTTATTACACGAAACAGCTTGAAAATGCAAACAAAGTAATGTGGATAACATGGTGCCAGATACTCATCGTATAACCTAGGTGCAGAGTTAGAAAATGACTTTGCAGCTGAGCTTGTCATTCTTGTCTCCACCAACGTTTGTACTATAATGCAGATTTTTGTTAGGTACATGGTACCAGATAACCATCATAACATTTAGGTGTAGTGTTAGGGAATGACTTGGTAGCTTTACTTGTCTTTCTTACATCTCCATTCTGTTGTAAAATAAGAGGCTGGTGTGTGTGTGTGTGTGTGTGTGTGTGTGTGTGTGTGTGTGTGTGTGTGTGTGTGTAGTATGTGGTACCATCTACCTATTATGCCTACGAGTTTAGGCTCTAATAATCGGTAACAAAGAAAGAATGAAAACAAACAATCTTTGTAAAATTTAACAAATGATTTATTTGCATGGAAAAAGATTGTACAAAATTAAAAAAGAACTTACTGTTTTAAGAATAAAATCCAAAATAATCCAAGAATAACCCAGAATTAAATTTACAAAAGTCCCAGTAATGAAATGTTCTAATAGATTCAAGTTCGAGTCCTGTTGGAAAATCCAAGATGGAAGACGATGACGTATGCCGAAGTCTGTTTTGTGTATATCTACAGTTCCTTGTAGCAACAAAATATTAAACACTCCGGTGTAAGAAATCATAAGAATATTTTGATAAACTGTCTTTGTCCAAGAATTGCGTATGAGCACATACAATATTTCCAGATAAATAAATGTATCCTTTAAAATTAAAATGAACTAAAGAAAAATTAACATTGATTCAAAAACTCGCTATAACAAAAAAAAAATGACGTCATTCGTAAAAGTTCAATACTATTTTTCACTAAAGCAAAGATTATACTGTATTCTAATATGCAGTTACAAAGAAAATCCCCAAATTGCGAAATCACGATGGGGAGGGGGAGTCACGTGATCGTTAATATCACGTACTCCTAGCATGACCCTGACAAGAACCAATTATTCCAACTCCATGAATAGAAAGTTGTTTACTTCTTCACTAGTCCCATCTTGACCTTCACAACAACCAACCATTTTAAAATAAAAATGAAACTTGTTTACGTGGGTTCCACTAACCTTGAATCAAGGTCAGGATCTAGGTCAACATTACTTGTTTACCAAAGAATATTCAGGTCAACCGATTTACTGGAGAAAAAAAACCCACATCGTCTCTAGTAAATAAATTTACATTACAATAGCATGTAATTAAACATAAAAAAGAATTTTAAACTGAAAAACAATATTAAATTAAAACAAATTTAATATATATATATATATATATATATATATATATATATATATATATATATATATATATATATATATATATATATATATATATATATATATATATATATATAAAGAATACAAATCATATGGCATATAACAGTCCTTTCAAATGCACTGGATCCAGCAAGGGATCACGTGTGTCAGGGATTGAATGAGATAAATGCAATAAACTGACAAGCAACAGTGCAAAAACTAGTATCACTCTAGCCTGAGCGCTTTCGACTCGATGAGCCAAAGCGACACATATGTTTTTGTATGTAAATTTATGTACGCGCAAATTATATCCCGGATATTTTATATTAGTAGTTAGAGGCTATTAAGCAAATTTAGAGAATTATTTAAAAAGAAAATGTGTCAGCTGGAAAAGATAATTAAATTTGTGCATGGCTGTCTTTTTCTAGTCTTCTTGGTTTAAACCGCTTGGTTTTAATGTTCGAAGGCGTCGTATCCAGTAAGATTCCTTTTCTTTCCTGGTTTCGGAACTCCAGTTGTGGTTGTGAGCAATTGCAATAAGTGTTATATCACTGAAGGTGTGGTTAGCAGAAGAGAAGTGTTCTGCGACCGGACTTCTGTATAGCTTCTTTGTTATCTAATCAGATCTATGAAGGTTGATCCTTTTGTGTAGCCTCTCAGTTTCTCCGACATACTGCAGGCTACAGATCTTACATGTGATGAGATAAATTACATTCTCTGTTTTGCACGTTTTGTTTGGACCATGTATGTTTAGTTTTTCTCTCATCACTGTGCTAGAAAAATTTCTGGTTTCTATCATGTGTTGACAGGTTTTGCACCTTTTATCGCGACAGGGGCCAGATTGACTAAGGTGGTCTTGATTAGTGATTGGCGCTAGCTTCGCCCTGACTAGGATGTCCTTGAGGTTTTTTGGTCTCCGGTAGGCTACTACAGGTTTGTTCGGGAGGATTAACTTTAGTGCATCCGATGATTCTACGATGGGCCAGTGTTTCCCGATGATTTTACCTATTTTGGGGTTGTCTGGATGGTAGGTCAGGATAAATGGTATCCTATCAGCCTTTTCCTTCTTTCCATATTTTAGTAGGTCATCGCGGTTTGTTTGCTTAGCCCTTTGGGTTGCCTCAGTAATCAGGTCCTTGTCGTAGCCTCGGTAAATTAAATGTTTAGATAGCTCTTCAGACCTTTTTAGGAATGTGTCATCGTCGGAGCAAATTATCATAACATCTGCGTGTAGTGTTGGTGAATAACTTTGAAGCTGCCCCCCCCCCCCTCTGGCCTTGTGTAGTTATGCATAATTGTGTGGGGTAAATAATATTAGAAAATTCAACTTTAGAAATTGACTTGATACTTTTTCGTGTCTCTCCATTCCTCCACCCTCACAGGCCCCACTGAGTTGACAACGACTGTTGTTTTGAAGTCCTTCGAAATAGGGGAAAACAAATCATCAACCACGCTTACGCAGGTGTTTGATATGAGACCGCTTGTTCGTAACAATTTTATTATTCCATGCAAAAGTCATTTAAATTTAATATCCATTATTGACTTCTCAAATGAAAATACTAACACTGAGTTTAACAATCAATAAGAACGCGTCAATGTAAAACTGCAATTAAGGATGAAAATTCTGATTGCTTAATTAAATGACTTCATTTCTTAAAATTTTCAATAGTAGAAATACCTGAAAAAATCTAAGCTTGCATGCTAAATACATGTATGTTAAATTTTGAAAAATATATCCAAAGTTGTATAATATTTCACAAAAATCTAGAGAAAAAAATGAACCTAGTTCTCTACTTCCTTATATTCGGTATCTGACGATAATACTAATTAATGAGCTTTCGCAATCTGATAAGAGACTGGTGACCAAGAAATACATAATGTTCTGATTTTATTCCTAGGGTAAAACTATCGTTTCTGTAACTCGTCAGTTTAGGACTGGGACTGTAACATTTTCAAAGAAGGAGTCATGGACTGCAACTTTCAAAACCCTATGAAGAAGCATGAATTTGGGCTGGACTAGACATCGTTAAGTCTTTATTGAGAACCCCACGTACATGTGGCAATTTATTCATGATGAGTACGCTGGGTATTTGTGTGAGGAATAACTATGTCCTTGACACAGCCCCAAAAAATGTTTACATCTACTGATAATAATCCTGGATTTATTTGGTTCATTCGGTGCAGCAAGAGGTAGATAATTCAGTTGGAAATGTAGTCGAAATTACAGTACAGTTTGGGTAGGTGTCAGGTTTTCCCTGAAAATGGTCATGCCATTGGGATTTGCAGAACTTAGAAAGTAAATTTTGAGGATATTCAAGATTAATAAATTTAAGTATATTTAATATCATTCTTTATTACCTGATGAAGACCGTCACTTGCATGCTTGCTGATGGAGGGACCCCGCCTATGATTAACTGTACGTCTTCTATAGCTAGCATAACATTGCAATGCACTTGTTAAAGGTGAAACTTGCAAAGCAGTTATGTGAAAGTCAGTTTAGCCAGTGGAAATAATACTTTTTCGTCGTCTTGGCTCTTAGTTTCCTAGCAAAACGTTTAGTTGCATTATTTTTCGAACCTAATAGTTTGATAGACTTGTAAAAATGCACGGCTTTGATAGATATAATAAGGCTTTTGGCCTCAATATGCTTTTCAATACTACTTGTAAAGACCCTCGAGATCACTGGTCATAGTTGGAAACATTCTATTTGAGAATATTTCTTCCAGATAACTGTTTAAATGATCAGAATATTATTTTCAATTAATACGTCTCTCACGTTAGTTGTTGACATTGCAACCATTACATTGTGTTCACAGTTCATTTGTGTTCTTGTTTCAAAGTTTATTTTGTGACTCAATGAACTCTTCTTCATCGTTAACGTTATCATCTCTACTTTCAAATGAACAGCACATCTTGTTAAGTTAATTCGCAAACAAATCTAATCAACCAAAATATAAAGGTTTAATAACACGAGTTTACAAGGTTTGTTTACAAAGTAGTTCCTAATACACGATACTTTTCTTATTGTAAAGCGGTCCCATACTACATTAATACTTTTTATGAGGAGTCCGAGTTTCTTCATAGCATTCACCAGCACTCCACGAAGCCAGTTTTTAAAGAACGTCTTGTAATATGTTAATGTTATTCTTCTTATTGATACCAATGACTTTTCTGCCAGCGTAAATAATCAAATTAGGAATGTTCACCAATTATGTGACTTGGTTTATATGAACTTCGAATAATTCCAGGGCAATTACAGATTCCAGTCTGAGAGTTCACAGCTAACAACAATTTGTTGCTGTTTGATATGAAACTTTTATAATTTGTTAATTAATGTCGTTCCTTGAATTTACTGATGCGTCTTTTTTACGGCACATAATCGAATGTCTTCTAATAATCATGTATATGAAATATTGGTTAAGTGGGCTGGTAATCTCAAATACCAGCTTACTTATCTCTAATTTCCAGCATTTGAAATGACGCTGACCCCGGAAATGAAGACATATCGTTTAGCTGTGAATAGATTATAGATCATATAATTAACAATATGTTCTCTTATTATGGCTTGCAAGACCTTTTAAACCACCAGTACAAGACTAGTAGGTAGTTGCCTGCTTGGCACCTGTTGCTATTTTGGTAGATGGCACTAGTCTTTGTTTGTTTCATCTGGGGCTAATTCCCATGGTATGGATTGGTTAAATACGGTACTTAATGGTGGTGCGTGTGAAGATGCACACTTTTATAGGATTCTTAAGTGTATTTTGTCGAATTCTGGCAAGTTATCCATATCAAATTTACTCTGCATTTTTAGCACACTATCTTTGTGTATTATTCAGCAGTCTTCCACGTCGTGTTTGACAGTTCTTGGTTCGTTCCAATGAAGGAGCATCACTCAATGATTCCTTTTCGAATATTTAATGAAGTCCCAATTTCTTTGCGAGTTTTCGATTCTGTTTTATATACTACCATACTGCTTGAAGGTTTGTCCTTGCCTTCTTTGGTATGTCTTTCTTAAATTATTTGCTACCTTTTTTGGTGCACATTTTTACTGTGTGTGTGTCTGCGTGTGTTGTTTCATTTATTTGTAACGTAGCTTTAACAGCTTGAGTCATATCGCTACGACGTCTGGAGTGTGGCAGATTCTAGCGATGTCTAGCACTTGTGCATCTTGAAAAGTATTCAGTATTTTGTTGCGGTACAGTACACTTTGCAAAACATTTTATTCGAGTCCTTATGAAATTCCAGTATTCCAAAGTAGTATAACCATTTATTGTGCCTAGATGATAGAACATTTATGAAAGTGTACAGAATTTGAACCTTCTAAATGTATTTTTAAGCTACATTTTGAGCTAGGAGAAAATTTACGTTATGGACCGATCGTTTGATTTTCAGCGGAAGGGGCCTAGGAGTTTGTTGTTGATATTGTTACACGCACAGGGGTAATCACTTGACCGAGCGGTGTTCAACCCTGTCGCTAATCCCGCTGGAAGTCATATGTTTTCCACAAATTTCCAAAGACTTCCATACAATTTGAGTTGTAAATTGGAAAGTCAGACGTGTCTGCTTTTATATACAAAATTTTGCTCTAATCAATTCGAGACCACAGTTAAAACAACTTGCCCAAAAGTCCATCAACCGCACCTTTGCATGGTTTTTCTTCACCATCATCAGATTTCCGTACCGCCAGCCGGTAATGCCATAGAAAATACACTAGTATCCCCTTTCTCACTGGGAACTATTTAACTCCGCCACCCTGGGCCAGTCAAACTACAGTTTTACCGGCGTATTACGCTTATATAATTACGCATATTTTCCACTATGGATACATTCACAGTATCTACCAAGTCCCTACTTATTGATTCCATTGTGTAATTTACTGATTTCCTACCGTAAATACTGCCATCTCAACCACAACACTATTATACACCACTAGATTTTAATATGGACTATGTTACTAAAGAGATAGTCATTCGGTTTGGACCTAAATTCACTACTAGCGTACCATGGCATAGTTCAAACTCTCTAACACTCGGCTCCGTGACGTTTGCTCCTAATCATTGGCTAATTATTTCGGGCTACGAATATTTCCATGGCGCCGAATCCCAATGATCACACAAATAAATCCAAGAATTGCTTAAAAACGGGGCGCTATCAAATGCGCATACTCTAAATTTATTACAATATTTAAAATATAGAAAAAGAATAAATTATATCGATCGTATTACTTTAAAAAATAAATGAAAGCTTCATATAAAACAGCAATAAAAATATGATTTAAAAAAAAATAATCCATACTCACCCACCCATCCCCTTTCTGAACCAACAATAAATAGTGTATAGTGTTTGAGAAAACTGATTGAAAAAACTCTATATTGAAAATACACTCAACAGCTAGGTTAACACTGTAACACCAGACACGGAAACAAAGCGGTCTCAAGCAGTTCATTGTTTAAACTTGACACGTGCATATGACACTTTAAGAAACAGAAGGGGACTGCCTACTATGCGATTAATCGCGTTAGCATTTATTACTGGATGGGTGATTACTTCTTTAATAACACATTGCTAATTGTCAGAAAGAAAACCTTTACAGTTAGGTACATATCGATAAAGACATCCGACAGCTTTGATCTGAGGTTGCATGCGGTCGTTTTGGATGTTACTGTGACATCCAACTTGAAGAAGTAAGGCGCCTCACAGTAAAATTCGAAAATTATATAGTACTCACTGACGTCCAGTGGGGGAATCCCTGTGGTCTGTGGTTCTTTGAATTAATTCATCTGTTTTCTTTTCATTTCGAAAATAGTTTATTTTATTCCTTCCTTTCGGTTTAATCATTCTAATAAGCATATATTTATTTTTAATTTCAGGAATTCTGTTTAGAAAATAGATGTCGTTGATCTTGTGATTTCCTGATTTTACTTTTGTTACGAGAAGTTTCGTGTAGCAGTCAAAGCTGAACTGTAAGTACACAGTGACCACTTTTGCCCAGCGAGCCAATGTACTCCATATATGATATATAATTTCCTCATTAGTCGAAATAAAATCTAAAATTTTCGGATTATCAATAATCCTCTCCCGCTTGTTGGCTTAAAACGGCTATACAAATTGGTATCCTGCAATATACTCAAGAAATATTTTAATTTATGTTTCTTCAGAGTTGAAAAGAAGCCATGCTCAGTTGGGAGATCCCTATTTTCGGTTTCGTCTAGCATTTCCACCAGAATCCAAAAAGACAGCCGAATTTTTAGAAGGGGGAAGGAGATTCTTCACTTAATTGAGTTGGTATCAAACAGCAATTGAATTGGTCAAGATGAATGACCCTGCTAGAAATTTGCAAAGAAGTCGTGATCCAAACGCAGGTATGATTTAATCTTAAAATATAGATTTTTGCAAGTGTATTCACATGTTGAGAACAACTATGACACAGTGTAGGTATATTTCCTTTAATTTTTATTATATCTGTCTTCTTGCCGTCAATCAAAGGGTTTGTATAAGAAGTAATAACTATACAGAATAAAGGTAATGATATCCAACATGTTGTAAACAATATTTTAAAGAACAGAAACAATTAATAATGATGTCTGCGACATTATTATTGTCAAAAAAGGACAAGACAAATCTAGGCGACATTCAAGCACCAGCGACAAATAAGCACCTGTGACAAATAAACATCGACATTTTGAGTTTCACATGCCTGGCATGGAGGTAATTTCGTTCGCATAATACTTTTATATCTTGGAACAATGCCATTAGTTTTGATACCGTACAAGGCAAAGGAAAAACCTGTCGTAATGCCGTATTTAATGGTTTCTGCTTCCAATTCAAAACATACTGGCTTTCCGTTTGTCTTCACTGTTGGCTAATAAAAGTGTCGAAGGTTGTCTATATCTCTGAGTTTATCCACAGAACTGCAAATATTAAACACTGTATATATATAGTACCTGCATAAAGTAACAGTAATCCTACCATCATTCATGCAGTGAAAAATTCTTAGATATCAGTATGACCCAATATAATACATCAGTTTGATTTACCATCTTAAGAATGAGTTTCTCAACTACTTAACTATAATAATTGACAAGACAATATCCATCATTATTGGACAATTAAGCACAGACTATCAGTGAGTACCACAATTTCACATACTCTTCCTGATAGATGAACGTATCAGCTATATCACGCATGCATGCTTGTAAAAATCACATGAATTGTTTCCGAAAAGAATATCTGGTTATCAGCAGGGACGGTAACGGCAAAAACTGAGTGGGTGTATCGGTAAACAAACACCCATAAACAATGAGAACACAAGCGTCACAAATAAAGTAACAAATAAACTAACACAAGTAGAGAAGTCTCGGCCGGTTAGAGGGTTCGGTTTGACGTTATTGACCTTATATTTTTCATTTTTGGTAGGAAGCTTTATTTGCATGAACAGACCCTCCTAACTTTTGTAGGGTTCACCGTCCCTGCATCTTGTTTTGATCATGTGACACCGCTACCCAACTTCAGAAAGACACGGCCAAGAACCTATAAATAAATTTGAGGAAGTATGTTGCCCATCTAATTATTATGTAATGTTACCATACGCATATAGTCATGGGATTTTGAAAGTTGCAATCCATGATTCTTTTCTTGACAAATGTTGCAGTCTCAGCTATTAATTAGAGCCATCAATAACGATACCACGTTTTCCATGCAATGATTCAGAATGTTATGCTTGTATCGTGACACTAATATAAAATCTCATACAATTGATAATGCTCATTCGTTGTGGAATATTTAGAGTGTTAATAAAAGAATGCAAATAAAAGGCAATTGAGAACAGGGATAATTGTGATTATGTTACAAGTTCGGGCAGCAAGACGGAATCAATAAAGAGACTGCACTTTTTTTCCTTTATTAATTCATTTGATTAGCTTAACTCAATCTCAAATAAATATGTTTACCAATACATTAGAAAGAACAAAGAAATGACTATATTCCATTCAGTTTTTCATTTCATCTTTAGGCAACATAGTTTCATCTTTAGGCAACACAGCATGCTAGACTTAATTTCCTCTTACACAAGCTATAAGAAACGTCTCCACTGCACGCTTGGGATCAACATCTTTAATTCCTCAACCTTTATATGTCATCATCATCAGTTTTCGTCAGTTTTCTGTTTTAAACGTCCACGGCGCGTTATCTTATCATTACTGGGTTACAAGAAATTTAGCTCAAAAGGCACCGACGTTAGAGGTGAAATCAGCAATACTTCAGCTAAAGCAGGTTGACCGGTAGCCTTGCGCTTGACACCAAAGAAATTATTTAACATTGCCATCTGAAAGGTACACCTCTGACAATCACTCGAGAAAGGAAAGTGCATACCCCCCTCCCCTCCAAAACAACAACACGAACAAGAAACGAATGATTGTGTGACTACATGTGACGATTAACACAGACATTAGCATTTCTGCGACAAACAAAAGAAGCGGCACTCATTTTGATACTGTATACGACAAAATGTAAGTGTTCTAATCATCGCAAAAGAAATTTAAATATTTAGGACTATAATTTTGCGGTGTGGTGCATATGATTATGAGGTCAATTAAACAATCAGTCAATCAGTTAAAATCGCATATAGCCATTCTGCCGTTTGAGACTAGTTACTGCCAGCACTGCTGCTTTTTAATTTGTCGCTGGGAGGGAAAAATAGCATCGTTCCGTACGCTTTAATGCAGGAACCGCATACTTCTTAATAAGTCTTGAGGAAACAACAACCACCTGACTACACTCAGGCCAGCGTGCAAGCACCTCTGTGGTTTTCTTTATGTGAGAGAGGGTGCTGGAATGTCTTATATATATATATATATATATATATATATATATATATATATATATATATATATATATATATATATATATATATATATATATATAAAGCTTCCTACGAAAATGAAAAATATAAGGTCAATATCGCTAAACCGATGCCTAATACTGACCCAGAGTTTCTCTAATTGGGTTAGCTTTTTTTGTTACTTTATCTTGACGTTGGTGTTCTGTTTATCCACCCGAACGCTTAATGTGTGAGTAATTAGATCATTATTATACCAACAATTGCGCCAGCTATGGCGTCTTATACAGCTAGATTAGCTCAAGAAAAATTAAAAGCAATTAAGTTATTTTTTAAAACCGGTTACTCTGTTAGATAAATATTACAAGAACGACCGGAGTGTCCGGTGGAATTTGAAGAAGGCGCAGAACAATTATTTAAACCCGTTACGAAGGCTACCAAAGGAGTTACAGAGGCTACCGAAGGTCATCTCCTCTCATTGGACCGCTGAAGCCACTGGAATAATAGCAAAAGGAACTAAACACACAAGAAAGGTTCTACGAAAACTTCCAGGAGAAATAGCTGCCGCTTAACCCTTGCCAGAAATATTAGAAGGTATTGACCAAGCTCGTGCTGAAATAGGTGATATAAAGGATCCTATACCAGAACCAGAATCAGAACCAAAATAAGTAAAAGTGAAGTGAATGCTACCTTTACTAAAGAGAGTATTTCCTTTATAAAACAAATGTTGAGGTGGTAAGATTGTATGCTCATGCCGTGCACAGTTAAGATAATAAAGAAAGATTTCTAAAACCCGACTACGCTGATGCTACTGTAAGTCATGAAACAAGGTACGAATGGATATTTCATATACGTTACGGGATTGATCGGGTCCAACGTGATGATTCAGAATTGCCTCACCCATGCGACAGAGAAATCCAGCTGTTTTGCTAACCTTACTTTTCTTATCTCATTCTAGTCAACTTAGACCAGTCGTCTCAGTCAAAATGTTCACGAACACAGAACTACTTTTAACAAAAGAAACCCTTCTTAAACTTCTGCTGTGCGTGACGTAGTTGTTCTAAAGGAAAACAAAAACAACACACACACACACACACACACACACACACACACATACATACATACATACATACATACATACATACATACATACATACATACATACATACATACATACATACATACAGTTTAAATGTATATATGATCCAATATTTAACAATGTATTATTCTTATGACACAAAACAACCAAATCAGCGTGGACTTATCGAACAAAATTTCAGGACACAAGTAGATATTTCTTACCCGCTGAAGCTTTCATTGCAGTAGAAGGTGAAATTATGAAATTAGATGACACACCAGTTGACGCTAATTTTAGTGTTGGTTTTGTTAACAATGAAATAATGGCGTTGTTTGATAGCGCTACATATATTATTGATAGTCGAAATATTTAAATAATTGAGAAAAAAAAAACATTGATGTTGCTATAACAACGATAGCAAAATGATTATACAAGATCAGCTGATCCGTCAATGATATTTGCCAAGGACATTACTAACCATCCTAACCACAATCAATATGTGATAAGACGACCACATAACCATGACGGAGCTGTTCACGTTGATGTGGAAAACATGATTAATAATGTTAATCAAGATTACAACTTAGGATTCTTTACACGTAAATAAATGTTAAGAGGTAATCGTAGACTATTTTCATGTGCAATTCCACTGTCTCACATTTCTGGATTTTGCAGAAATGTTAGAAAAGTCATTCTTGACGCCAAGCATACGGTTGTACTTGTAAGAAAAGCGTCTGACTAACGCAGTCTGTGAGAAGCTGGATTTTCAGCAGATGTTGGTAAAGTAACACTATCAAAACTTTCACTGTGGATGCCAGTAATGACTCCAACGATTGCAGAAGAACAAAACTTACTCGCTTTTATGGATCAAGGCGGTAAATCAGTGTTATCATGGTTAACAGTAACTACAGACAGTGTACAAAGTGATAAAATTGTTCATGATATTATTAAATGTCATACAGGTCCGTTAGTGTCATTTCGACTTCCGGTCAAAGTAAATTACAATAAAACTCGCAAGTAAATGCGCAACACAAATAACATTAAAGAAAGATCAAATCGCTAGTGGTGGTCCGAATATCATTCACTAACACTCAGCTCAAATAGTTTAACAAAGTTTCAGAATCAAATTCACGAGTTCAACTTCATCTTTCTCCAAGTTCCATTAAAGATTCAATAAAAACAGGAGGTATATTTTCTGCAGATATACCAGCGTTAATAGCTGCTGCTGCTCCAGCTGTCGCAAAAGCAGATGCATGTGATGCTATTTGGACCGTTACCGAAATGGCATTAAATAAAGATACAGTTAAAGAATTTAAAAAGAGGAAAGGGTCTAAGACTACAATATTCGGTAACATTAATATGACTAATAATACAATTATTGGTCTAGGAGAACCAGATCAGGTATTGACGCTGCAACGAAGTAATACGTCGATGATAGACTCTTGCCAATGATGAACTCGTTAACCACAATCAATGATAAAGTAATCAATCTTAGATCTGATTATACAGCTCACATAAACATGTTCTTGAATTTTCCTAGAAACGTAAACAGAAACATTAATGAATTTTTAGGAAGTCTAGCAGTCGCTGATATTAAGCTCTCTGAAAACATAGTGTATACACTAGCGTCTGTATCAGAATTATGGTCGACACTCAATAAATCCATTAAATATTGCGCTGAAGTTACCAGTATATACAGGTTATCAGTACTCGGCGTTACAACAGTTAAAGCATCTATCGTATTTGAACTGTGTCGTTATTCAGTTAGTGGCTTCACAGGACCTGTGTTATTAGTACTAAATCAAAACGATGAGGAAACATACGTTGTGGAACCTGATATTTTTTAAAACTCGGCTTGATTTATCATTGGTGTCTTGAATTATTTGCTTAACTACCACCGTCTTTGCATAAGGAGCTGCCCAATCAACGTGCAACGTTACAGATGTAATCAGGTGCGTGAATGGCAAAGGATGTCCTGAAATTCCACTACCATTACCTACATGAAAACCAGAAGCGAAATGAGATGAATTTATTACCGATAAACGGTTGTATGGGGAAATACTCCAAATTGTGAAAATAATCCCTTGTGGAGTGAAATAAGTTAATCCCGGCGGTGGTGAATTACGAGTCCTTCATTATGAAATATCGTGGGAGTATGGGAAATTTAAAAAGCAGACAGAATGTGTCAATTATTTATCGAGTAGCTTTTTGATGTAACAAATAGAACTTTTGAACCAGGTTGTATTTGATCTTGAAATTGTTAATCATAATATTATGCTAACAGTGATCAAGCAAAAAAAAAAAAAAAAACAACTTACAACTGTGTCCCACACCATAAATTTGCGCTGACAAATATTCAACTACAGTAGCAAATTTACCAACATTTAATTTTCCTGGATTTTATGCTGACAAACTAAAGAAATCAGTTACCGATCTTATCGATGAATATTTCTCTAAAATCTTTGAGTCATAGGAAAAGAAATCCACCAGCGGATATTCTCAAACATGACAATCGTACATACGGCGGAGATCGTCATATTTCACCTGGAATCGTTAATAATACATCAACTATCGCTGTCAATCTTATATGTGATGTAATTGATAGCCGCTATCAAGCAAATCTTCAAGAATCAAATCGAGCTCAGCAAGGATATATTCTATATACACTTACAACTCAAGTACATCCTGGAGTTTTTATTGTAAAAGAACCCATTAATCCGGTTTATCTACGATATCATGGTTCATTATTATCAAGAATACATTTTAAACCTACTGACCAAAGCGAACATCTTCTTGAAACGGACACCAACATGCAATTTCATCAATAAATTTCTACGTAAATCTTCTTCAGATTGATGGGTATATTACCCATAATCTTTCAGATTATCAATTGATGGGTATATTGATACCCAGATAACGAAAATCCTACTGAGAACATAAAATAACCAGAAGAGAAATATATCATCAGAATATAATAAATATTAACAGAATAAATATTATAATATTATTCTTCGCTGACTTTCGTTAATTTGATAGGGTAAATAGTACTGAAAGTAATGGAAATCAGTTAGATTTCATAATTTGTTGAGGTAAATAGTACTAAGAAAATGAAAATCAGTTAGGTTTTATAATTTGATTGGGTAAATGGTACTGAAAGTAATGAAAATCAGTTAGGTTTTATAATTTGATTGGGTAAATGGTACTGAAAGTAATGAAAATCAGTTAGATTTCATAATTTGTTGAGGTAAATAGTACTAAGATAATGAAAATCAGTTAGATTTCATAATTTGTTGAGGTAAATAGTACTAAGATATTGAAAATTAGTTAGATTTCATAATTTGTTGAGGTAAATAGTACTAAGATAATGAAAATTAGTTAGGTTTTATAATTTGATTGGGTAAATGGTACTCAAAATGATAAAATCCTACTGAAAAACAGGAAAAAAATATTATTATCAGAATAAAATGTTTTTACAAAGTCAACATAGAATAATTTTGTTTTACAAAGTTAAGATACATTTATCGCCACTGTCACTACTGATATTTGAGACAGAGTGTTCGTTTTCACGATCAAATATCATTTTAAGTTGTCTCACACGTACATTGACAATCTATTTTGTTTCCTATTCGTGAGATAATTTTTATCTAATTGTTCCGCCCACTAGTGAAAACGACACGAATTGTTCAACGTCTGTATCTTTATCTGTTGCCAAAGATTGTAACACAACTTCCTGGATAATCTTAATCAATCGATATTCGGCTAGTGGTGAATATCCACCTTCAAGTTTTTGTTCCTATAGTGCTTCAAAATCGCAAATAATATTTTCATAATAAAATGTTATACCGTCTTGTTTTCATTTTTTGATTGCAGAAATAATTTCACTAATATATTAAAACTTCACAGACACACACACACACACACACACACACACACACACACACACACAGATGTGTATGTGTATATATGTATATATATAATATTTCAATCAACACAACAAATAAATGTTTTTACTTATCTCTTTTCACTTCTGAATATACACTTCCAGGCTGATAGCTGTAAAAAAATTTAGGCCTCCATTTATTGTCCAAAGTAATAATATATAATGGGTTTTCAAGAAGGGGTTTCAAGACTAACTCACTTACGTGATTTTTTTTAGAATGTTCTAGAATTAAGATTGATCAGAAGGGGAGAACAGAATTTCGATCTCAGACGATCTGGAAGTGTGTGTTCATTAGTGAACAGAGATAAATAAAACATTTTCTTGAACTGTGTTAGTATAATTACCAAATATATATTTAGATTATTATATATAATTAGTTACGATGAAAAAATAAATAAATATGTATTTATTTATATATCCGCAGTAACAAGCGAGGTAACTCCTTTTAATCACTCTCTACCAAAGAAAGATTTGCCTGACAAAGTCATCTCTCTTGATTTGTTTCTATCTAACAATATTACAATGTACTGTTTCTTTACATGTCTTCTGAAAATGCCGATTTGGTTATATTATTTTTGACGAGCTGAACTGAAGGTATGTAAATATCAAAATATTTACCGGCTGCGTTCATTGACTGAAATCTTATTTCTTTTAACTGTCTCTGTATTTACGGAATTAAGCGCCCTCTCTGCAATTTTTTAATTCATACCAGTTTCACCAAATTTGCAATTCTGGCTCTGTGTAACATCAGGTAAATTAATTAAATGAATATTTGTTGGATTTGAATCAACATGATTGAGCAAAAGACCGTCTTCGAGTACTCCATTATATTACTCGACAGTAAATGCATGCGAGTTATATTTTTTCTTCCCATCAACACTAAACGCTTTAGATAACCAGTATTAATGAATTAACGAACTGATTTTTTAGTCGACAGGTTTTGATGATACCATCACAAGATGCTTCACAATTCCTGATGACAGGATGTTTTCCAACTAGTTTTGCTCCATTATATAATAATATTTGTTTAAATCATTAATTTTAAATCTAGAGATATAATCTGCAGCGCTTTTCATGACTTTGTTATTATTATCGTCAATATTTTTAAAATCATAATATCTTTTAAAATCTCTGCATTATTTATAACCACATTGCACACACAATCGTGCTGCTTTTCTAATCCCGAACACCGCATTTCAGACACGGTCTGGGTTCTAGACTTCTTCGACGCACACTTTGTAAATGAGGTTTTGCAGAATTCATTTATACAGGCTTTGTCACTAGGAATTGTGGAACCTATTATTGCCATTTGTGCTTATTGTGTGTGTGTGTGTGTGTGTGAATCATTATAAACATATAAATTCAAATATTTGTCCTAATTATAATATGTATGAGTTTCAGACTATTATCATGGGAGTGGCACATGTTTTATCTGGTCGGGAAATGGACGCAAATCCCCCACCCCCACCCATACACGTGTCTCTTGCTGCCTTGCAGGCTAAGGGAGTAAACCCTATAAGAAAATGCAGAGTGAAGACACTAAGGCAGTTGGACGATGTACTACATTCTATTCTGGCAACTCCTAGGTCTGGAGACGGATGGGCTCCGCCAAATGAATTTTGCCAAAGACACACTGATAATGCTGCATAAATCTGAACTGACCATACCTGATCAGTCGTCGCCTGGGTCATCAAGGACCGCACCTGCCGTTGTCTACCAGGATGAAAGGTGAAAAGTATGCTACTGATACTTTGCATAAAATCAGAGCGAGATACAGCATCTTCATCACCACCTGCAACATAGCTCTGGCGCATATTGGAAGACTCCAAGAGTTGACAAATGAGCTGGAGCACTACGCATGGTATATTCTAGGATGCAATAAAGTCAGAAGGAAAGCCTTTGGAGAACACCAAACTGAAGACGTGCATATATTATAATATATATTATAATATAGCATATTATATTTTATAATATATATTATAATATAGCAGAGAGTTTGACAAGTCCATAATGGAGTAGGCTTCATTGTAAACAAAGCCATCATGGGATCTGTGCTCGAATGCCGCTCCATATATAGCAGAATCATCTCCATTCGCCTGAAAGTATCTCCCTTTAACATCACAATTATCCAAGTCTATGCTCCAACTACAGATCATGATGATGAACAAATAGAGGAGTTTTACAACAAAACGCCAGGGTATTCTAAACATGGTCAGTATAAAAGACATACTCATCATCCAAGGAGACTGGAATGCAAAAGTTGGCAACGATGCTCTAAAAGACTGGAATGATCATTGTTGACCTTCTTGAAATGAGCTTACCAGTGAAAGAGGGAGATGGCTGATCGAGTTTGCAAGCTACAACAACTTAGTACTAGCCAACACCCTGGGCCAACATAAAGCTTCACGATGCTGAACATGACACGCACAAAATGGAACCCACATAGACAGATTGAATACATACTGGTTCAAAACCATTACTGATCTGGCATCAATAGAGCAGAAACAAGGACATTCCCTGGTGTTGATGCTGACAGTGATCACGACCTCGTGGGTATGAACTTCCGAGTGAGGCTGAATACAATTAACAAGCCAAAGAACATCAGGCTCAACTTCAACTGAACAACGGAAGGACCCTAACATCTGCCAGTCATTCAAAGCCACAATTGGAGGAAAATTTGATCCACTCCTTCTAATTGATTTTGATGTTCAAGTGATAACAGACACTTTCAACACAGTCATGGCATCAGCTGTCAAGGACATCAATGGTATCCATCGCCCCCCAAAAAACAACCTGGGTTGCAGAAGAGATTCTGAAGTTGTGTGATGCCCGAAGAGACCTCAAAAACACCAGACACACAACAGAGGCAATAGAGTACGGAGAAATAAACAAGAATATCAGAAAAATACTTGAAGAAAGCAAAAGAACATTGGATTGGACAAAAATGCAGAAAATAGAAAGCGGTCTGATAAAGAATAACAGCAAAAAGACATTCCAAATTGTTAACGACCTCACCAGATAGAAGCAATCAAGAGTCAGTACCATTTAAGATTAAAATGGAAAATGCCTCACAGAATTGAGTGACATTGCAGAAAGATGGACTGGGTATTGCAAATAACTCTACAACGATCTGTCCACATGAGACACACAGGTGCTTGAAGTTCCAAACTCCTCAAATGATGATGATTTCCCCATTCTCAAAGAAGAGGTGGAGCCAACAATAAGATCACTAAAGAATGGTAAGGTAGCAGGAGCAGACAACATTCCAGCTGAACTTATCAAGAATGGGGGAAATCAGTGATATAGCTACTAACAAAGATCTGCTACAATATATGGCAGACAGGTGAATGGCCAACACGCTGCTTATAACACCCCATAAAAAGGCAATATCCAGCTGTGCCAAAAGTACAGAACTATCAGTTTGATGAGCCATGCTAGTAAGGTGATGCGGAAGATCTGCGTCAACAGACTGAAACTTCAATATGAAGAAATAATCGCTGAAGAACAGGCTGGGTTCCGGAGTGGAAGAAGCAGAACATAAATATTAAATCTCAGGGTTCTGTGTGAAACGTACTCACACCATCAACAAGACATATACCATGTGTTCATAGATTTCAAAAATGCCTTTGACAAGTAGGGCATTAGGTATTGTGGGACACAATGAAGAAGTACACCAAGGGTCAAAAGTTGACCAATACCATCAAGCAGCTGTACGCCAAGGCTACCAGTGCAGTAATTGCCCAAGGTTATGTGGGTTACTGGTTCAAGAAATCAGTCGGAGTACGTCAAGGCTGACTCCTGTCACCCACGCTTGTCAACATTTACTTTGAGAGCATTATAAGCGAAGCCCGGGAAAACCACTGTGGGACAGTCAGCATTAGAGGGCGTAACATCACTAACCTACGCTTTGCAGATGACATTGATGGTCTGGCAGGCAGTAAAGACGAGCTTGCCACCTTAGTGAAGAACCTAGATGAAACATCTGCCAGATTATACATGGAGTTAAGCACTGAGAAGATAAAGCTGATGACAAATAATGGCAAACAAATCTAGGCCATGATTAATGTCAGAGGACAGAAACTGGAAACAGTGACCAGTTCAAATATCTTATTTCTATATTCACCGAAGAGTGATCGATTAAAGCATTCAACGGTTGCCTGATCACGAGGAATTGCGGTACGTCCTCGTCTGATTTTGACACTGTTTTCTCGTAATAGATGATACTGTACCAAGAAATTCTTTGGAATGATCAAATTGTAGCAGTTGTGGCCATCGAACAGGTCTTGTTGATACATTTGTTCAAAAGCAGATGTAACTTCATCAGCTGTTTTAGTTAATAACGGGTCTGGTTCTTTATATCTACCTGCAAAGTCAAAAACATTCAACGCGTATTCGTGTGTGTATTGACGTCTACCAATTTTAATAAGTGATTAGAGATAACTGTAATATTTTAGTTATATTCAATGGAGTCGATACACTTAGAAATATTCATCAATCCACACCGATTTATAACTATAATTGTATAGATCCTAGATCAAGATATCGTGTAGGTCTTGATAAAATCTTCGGTTAGGAAATAGCAGATACTCTGATATAATAATGATTTAATTACTCACGCAGCAGAGAGGGTGCTACCTCGATGAAACGTCCAAGTGGGTAAACATAAATTACAAATTTTAAAAAACACTAACGACAAAGATAAAGTAACAAAATAAGCTAACCCACTTAGAAAAATTATCGGTCAGTAAGAGGCACCGGTTTAGCGTTTTTGACCTTATATTTTTCATTTTCGTAGGACGCTTTTTTGTTTTCTAAAAAGACGTTCCAGCAAAAATGTCGTTTCGCCCTCTCTGCTGCTGAGATAAAGGAGGAAAGGTCCCAAACGTGAACGGAACTTTTCTGAACCGCCATAGACCTACTATCTATCAGTCATATTTTGCCCAGTTATCAGTCTGAACTACATATTGTTATTAGGGTTAGACTAGCCAGTTATAAATTTTCTTACCGAGTGTTATTTTAAAATTTAGAGTACATAGTGTACAAACTTCTGCCTAAATGACAACGGCATTTATCAGGTCTAAGTGACCCATTAAATATATAAGGTCACGGTTGGATAGTTTGAGCGCTTTTTTGGAATGGTGGGTGAATGTTTCAAGTTCGTGTTTAACACAGACATTATACAACTGGGTTTTCTAGCTATTATGAAAACCATTTGGCAGTATGATTAGCAACATCAAAAGGGCTTTTTTTTGTCACTTTTGTGGGACTATGTCTCCTGTTGGTAACGTCAACTTCAAAGCATTCCGCAATAATCGTGATTCGTCGAACTTTTCAGCTCCTCTATTTCTTAATCTGGGAAGATCTGCAGTCACTTTCGAGTCCTATGATAGGTTGTTGATCTTCTGTCAGTACTTCACGATCCACGGCTGTAGTCTTTCGCATCATGGTGTAGTGGTGATTGTGGTCATGACGGAAGTGAGAATGTTCTCGTCATATCGCCAGGTTGTTGACTTGATTCGAGTATCTGAACTGGAATTGGATGTTGTTGTTGTTTTTTTTTTTTTTTGTTTAGGATAAAAATGTTCAATGGTTCGTCAACGAGCCTCCTGGCTCCTCGTCGCCCTTGTCATACTATTCCTCGTTCTAGATGCTTCCCACTTCAGATGTTAGATTTTGTATGTATCCACAATTAAAAGTACGTGTTTTTCTAGGCACATATCGGTGACTGCTGACAACCCTGCCAAAAAGCATCATATAAACGAGATAGGAACGATTTATTGATATAGTGCACCAAATAGCTATGCCGAAATAAAGAGTACCACTTGCTGAAACTGTGAGTTTTAAAAAAAAAAATAATGTTTTCTTATACTGACCATTACTGTGGACTGTTGATACTTATATCTGACATATTGATTAAATGAAACATTTTAATGCGGAGGACACAGCTGATTACGATAAACATGTTTTTATATATTAGTGCTCTGTACCGCAGATTTATATAAGCCTGGTGTGCAGAATCTCAATGTAAACGATATTACCATATTTGTGATCATTTCATTAAATTACTTTTTATAAGTCATTCACTGGCGTTTGGCTCCCTTGTTCTGACACTGATATGGCACTCCCTTCTCTATAATGATAGTAACTGTGTTATAAATGACAGGCATGATAAGTAAGTGAACTTCGTTTTGAGAGATGTTTCAACAAGGCTGTGCCATAATGCGCATAAGACGAACAGTACGGTAGGTATTGATGGGGGCCAGAATTTAGGTGGTTCTCACTAGACAATACATCATTTAGTTAACAACAAAATAGCAAAATTAACAAAATTTGTCGAATGCTAAATCTTACCCACCTTTATTGAATAGTCGTAATAATACATGTACTGAGAAGCTCAGAGTGGATGACCACTGTAATAATACATTTTTTTCCATATTATTTTCAGTGGCAAGAAAAAAGAAGTTTGTTATGATCTTTGCAGTTCTTTTTGTTTGTAAACTCGTTCTGGCTGTCGTGATGATAATATGTGGCAGCATAGCGGCTTCGAGGCCCTACTCTTTGGATAAGTACTTCGTGGGCGGGTTTGTCGTAGGAGGCATGGTGAGTTTGTCTAACACAAAAGCAGTAATAATATATGCATGAAGCAGCAATCTCTCCTGACCAGAAAGCTTCTTGTCAGTTCCGCTGTTGCGCAACCACTTTTCTAACCTCACTAAATCTTAATTTTGAGAGAGAGAGAGAGAGAGAGAGAGAGAGAGAGAGAGAGAGAGAGAGAGAGAGAGAGAGAGAGAGAGAGAGTGTGTGTGTGTGTGTGTGTGTGTGTGTTTGCAAAAGTACAAACAAATAGACAATCTGCTTGCTTTTTTCAAACATTCAGTGAAAACATAGCTGAACAAGGTACGTTCATTTCGCAATGCTGTTGAATCAGTCTTCGTCGGCAAGGTATCAAAAGCGACTTCGCGTGCCTGGTTACTCAGAATCGGTTATTTATAAACAGAAGGTCTTTTTATCATTTATAAAAATGGATAGCATCAATTAAGGTGATAGAGAAAGAAAAAGAAAAAACAGAATAGAACAAAACATGTTTTAGGAAAAATATCATTATCAAGCTATATATTCATGGAATATAAATCCAGTATAATCATTCTCGGGCCATACACATTTGGTATATTAATCAAGTCAAAGCATTCTCGGGCCATACACACATCGTGTATAAATCAGTTCAAATCATTCTCGGGCTATACATACATGGTATATTAATCAAGTCAAATCATTCTCGGGCTATACATACATGGTATATTAATCAAGTCAAAACATTCTCGGGCCATACACACCTGGTATATAAATCAGTTCAAATCATTCTCGGGCTATACATACATGATATATAAATCAATTCAAAGCATTCTCGGGCTATACATACATGGTATATTAATCAAGTCAAATCATTCTCGGGCTATATATACATGGTATATTAATCAAGTCAAAACATTCTCGGGCCATACACACCTGGTATATAAATCAGTTCAAATCATTCTCGGGCCATACATACATGGTACATTAATCAAGTCAAATCATTCTCGGGCTATACATACATGGTATATTAATCAAGTCAAATCATTCTCGGGCTATACATACATGGTATATTAATCAAGTCAAAACATTCTCGGGCCATACACACCTGGTATATAAATCAGTTCAAATCATTCTCGGGCTATACATACATGGTATATAAATCAATTCAAATCATTCTCGGGCTATACATACATGGTATATTAATCAAGTCAAATCATTCTCGGGCTATACACACCTGGTATATAAATCAAGTCAAAACATTCTCGGGCCATACACACCTGGTATATAAATCAGTTCAAATCATTCTCGGGCTATACACACCTGGTATATAAATCAGTTCAAATCATTCTCGGGCCATACACACCTGGTATATAAATCAGTTCAAATCATTCTCGGGCTATACATACATGGTATATAAATCAGTTCAAATCATTCTCGGGCTATACATACATGGTATATAAATCAGTTCAAATCATTCTCGGGCTATACATACATGGTATATTAATCAAGTCAAATCATTCTCGGGCTATACATACATGGTATATTAATCAAGTCAAATCATTCTCGGGCTATACATATATGGTATATTAATTAATTCAAATCATTCTCGGGCCATGCACATGTTATATAAATCAAGTAAAATCATTCTCGGGCTATACATACCTTGTTAGTAAATCCAATCAAATCGTTGTCGGGCTATACATAAATGGTATAGAAATCAAGTAAAATCAGTCTTGAGCTAGATATTTGGTAAACAAGTAATGTTGACCTAGATCCTGACCTTGATTTAGAGTTAGTGGAAACCACATAAACAGGTTTTATTTTAAGTTTATTTTAAGTTTAAAATGATTGGTTGTTATCAAGGTCAAGATGGGACTAGTGAATAAGTAAACAACTTTGTATTTCTTATTCTTAAAATAAAATGATTGGTTCTCGTCAGGTCGTACGTGATTTAAACACGATCACGTGACTACTCCACACTTTTTTCGATCTCGTAATTTGGAGAATTTTTCGAAAATTGCGTTTTAGAAAACTATATAATCTTTGTTTCAGTGAAATATTCTCTGTTTTGGGCTTCTACACCTGACGTCATTTTTTCTGATGTAGCCAGTTTTTTTTTAATTCAGGTTAACTTTCCTTCATTTCATTTGAATTTTAAAGGGTCAATTCGTATCTCTGAATATTTGATGTGCTCATAGAGAATTCTTGTACAAAGACAGTTTATCCAAATTTTATTCGGATTTCCATCACCGGAGTATTAAATATTGTGTTTCTACAAGGAACTGTATATAAGCACAAAGCTTCAGCATAGATTTTACAACAGGACTCGAACTTGAATCTTTTGCAACATTTCATTAGTAGGACTTTTGTAATTTAATTCGTGGAATATTCTCGGATTATATTTTGTATTCGATTCTTAAAACTGTTTTTTTCTGTTTTTAAAATCTTTTTCCAGGGAAATAAATTATTTGTTAAATTTTACAAAGAGTTTTGTTTTCACGTTTTCTTTTTACTGTTTATTCCAACCTAAACACGTGACACTAGTATTTAAAAAGCTGACAGAATTTCGTAAAAGATAACGAAGAACTGTCTTGCATTCATTCCATAATATCCTGAAAGAAAGTAAAATTGAACTAATGAATAAAAAATAATGGGTTTTTTTTTGGAGCTAAAAACGTCAAGCAGTTACTGTTCATTTTAGACGGGCATAGCTTTAAATATACATGACAAATATCTAGGAGTTTCCTTCCCAAAAGTCCGGAAATTTTGCAGAGCAAAGAATCAATTCCAGTCATTACGGCCCATAATCTAATGTTTAAAATAATAAATAACTTAAATTTGCCTCAAGATCCACGGTAAATGATTTGACCTACCATTATACCAGTATTTACCTATAAGCGTGAAATAAGGGGATATAATAATCTGGATTGAATATAACTTAAGTATAATCTATTTCTAAGAAAACAAAACATTTACGAAAAATTAGTCCAGTCCATATATTATATACACAATTAGACCGGCATCCACCACAGATTACTTACAAGCGTATGACTAAGTTTTGACCATTAATGGAAAAGAACAAAAATTGTCAAGCATGACATAGAGACACGTGCGCTTTTGATGTTAATTCTGACTTTCTTAACCATAGGTAGAGAATTAAAATACAATTATCCAAATGGTAGGAAGATTTTCTGTTTGTTTGTTTGATTAGGATTTTTAACGTAGCTTTAACAATTTTTCAGTCATATCGCTACGATGTCTGCAGTGAGGCAGTTTATAGTGATGTCTACCACTGGGGCATCATGCCGCAGACATGTAGCATGATGTCCCACCCAGTCACATTATCCTGACACCAGGCCGACCAGTCCTAACACTAACCTCTTAATGCTGAACGTCAAGCGAGGCAGCTGTTAGTACCATTTTTGTAAGTCTTTGGTATGACTCGGCCGGGGATCGAACCCACGACCTCCCGCTTCCGCGGCGGACGCTCTAGTCACTAGGCCACCGGAGCGGTAAATGGTAGGAAGATGATATATAGTTACTTAGAAGAAATATTAACATTAGCACCATAAAGAATTATGTTAAAACCATCATTTCAGTTCAACACTAACAAGAGTTGCTATCTTCTTGTGGAACAATCATCCCTAAAGGAGAAACGTTTCAAATTTATCAAGCTAGTAACCAAATGGAAGAATATATAATCAGTTTTACTCAAAAATAATACTTGCCTATCTTGAACTGAGGATGTCAAAAAAATGCCTCTTGAAACTGTTTGTTGGCATAAAATTACGTATGAATAATGAACAAATTACAAAGCATCAGAGTATTGTTTTGTGTGATGAACTTAATTACCTCTTTCAACGCGAATTCTTCGAGAGGTAGGAATGAATTCCAGTATGAAATAATATTACATACGTTAGAATACCTTGAATATCATCATTTAATGACAAACTAAAATCAAATCATAGCTAAAAATGTTTTGAATCATTGTTAGCAAAATTGTGGACGAATTTGTTTTGTTTTTTACATTTAGATTCCCCATGATTTTGAGTTTTTTAAAATCCCAAGTGAAATTGGCAAGCTAGTTCTAAAATGTAATCAAACGTGGAATTATTTCTTTCAAATCCTACCTAGGAACAATTAGATCTTTTAACTAAAGATGAATTGATTCAACTAGCCTAAGATATGATATATCGGAGGAAACAGCTTAATTAAGGAAGCGAGAAATAAAAAATATATTGACCCAGTATGTTGTGGAAAAGAATGTTTTGGATAAAAGAGCTTTGGTTTCGATCAGTAATTCTGTTTCGAAAAGTAAAATAATTAGAATTAAAATACAAGATGGAATTGGAGGTAAGAATGCTGGAGCTTCGGAAAGAACAAAAACAAATGCAGTTACAATTTGAGAAAGAGGAGAGATAGAGACTGGCAAGTAAAAAGCATATTCATACTTCAAATACAAATTTAAGATTTGATCTTGCAAATAATATTAAGTTAGTGCCCCCTTTCAGAGAAAGCGAAGTAGACAAATATTTTAGTCATTTTCAAAAAGTTGCTGATAGTTTGAAATGGCCAAGGGAGCATTGGACTCTGTGGTAACCAATACCTGGTGCAGTGGCGTAGCTAGGGGGTGCAGGGGGTGCAAGTTGCACCGGGCGCCGTCCTGGGGTTGGGGGACGGCGGAAGAAGAATATTGGAGGATTCAGTGTATACTTTTACAAATTGTGATTCAATAGAAACAACTAAGTAAACAACTAAGTCCGTGCCATGATGTCTGGATGATTGAGATTAACTCTGGTTCAGACTAAATCTGGGTCACACGTACTTATCCAGTCACCTCAGGCGCCAAATACTCTCCGCTACGCCAGTGGTGGGGTGGGGTGGGACTAAAAATATGAACCTTGCACAGGGCGCTGAACACCCTCGCTACGCCATTGACCTGGTGACCATTATGTGTGTTTCGACAATGTTTCCAGAGGCAATTCCTTGGTGGAATTTTAAATCTAAAACATAAGTAAAAGTTTTGATAAGGTTTTGTTGATACTCAATCTGTACAGTGGGGTTAAAGGTCAAATTTTTAGTTATGGGACTATTCCAGTTTATTATGCTTGAATCTGGCACTCAGTAATTCAAGTCAATAGTGAAATTATGGTTTGACAGAACTACAGTGGCAATAACTTTTGAGTACTGTTATAGAGTTCCGTCTCTCTTACTCGTTCTTAAAAATTGCCGTCAGATTAGATTTTAAGGCCCTTGCCAAGTTAAAAAGATGCTAAATTCGTTAAATAATAAAATGAGTGCTCCAGGTATTTTTAAAAAAAACTATTGGAGCACTAGTATATTGAAAGAGATAGCCATGTTAAATATGCAGTTAATGTAGTTGCACCGGTCCCACTCAGTTAACGTTTAAGTGAAGGAATATCATCGGATTATACTGATATTGGAGTGAAAAATCTTCGGAACTCAGAAATTGTGCAAGATCTGGACCAGAAACTTTCCCATTTGCAAGAGCAACAAAGAAATGAACTCAAACAGTTATTTAGTAAATATGAACACTTATTTAAAGATGTATCCACAAGAACAAACACTATTTTTCTTGACGTTGAAATTGCAAATTCCAAACTTGTGAATCTTTGAAAAAGGAAATTCAGTATTTTCTGGAGAATGATTTTTAGAGCTCAGATATAACTTTCCATATGTGCACTCATTATTGGAAGGCGAATAGTGTGACAAACCAGATTCATTTCATTTACCAAGAATCTATGATATTGATAAGATCAGAAATGCCAAGTAGGTCACCAACTTTGACCTTCTGAAAGGATTTTGGCAAATTTCAGGAACGGAAGGAGCAAAGTAAATTTCAGCAGTTATAATTCCAGATGGACTTTACCAATATAAAGTAATGCCGTTTGCGATGAAAGGATCGCCAAATACATTTCAACGTTTCATGAAAATGATACCTTCTGGTCTAGATAATTGTGATGCTTACTTACATCGATAATGTCATCATCTACATCGACATCTGGAAAGAACATTTAACAATAAATCGGAAATTCTTTGACAGCCTCACCGATTCAAATTTGACAATTAGTTTATCTAACAATGAGTTCTGCCGTGCTAATGTAACTTTTTAAAAACGTATCATGTGACATAGACAAGTTAAACCTGTATATGCTAAGGTCAAGGCTATCTCTGAATTTCCCCGTGCCTGTTAATAAAAAGCAACTGATGCGATTGTTAGGTATGGCCGGATACTATCGAAAATTGTGTTCCAATTTTTCTATAATTCCTGAACCCCTGACAATTTATTGAGTACGAAAATCAGGTTCCTTTGGACTGAAAATAGTCAGGAAGCGTTTGACAAGATAAAAGCTACACTTAAAAGCGCGTCTGATCTTACAGCTCCAAAATTTCAGCCAATCATTTAAATTATTTCTTGATGCAAGTGATGTTGGAGTTGGAGCAGTTTTGACTCAAAAAGACGAAAGTGGTATTGATCATACAGTGTGCTTTTTTCTAAATTATGAAATAAGCATCAAATGAATTATTCAATAATCGAGAAGGAATGGTTGGCGTTCGTATTGGCATCATAACATTGTGAAGTTTACTATAGTTCAGCTCCTTCTCCGATTATTGTGTGTAGTGACCACAACCCCCTTACATTCATCAACAAGATGAAAACTTAAAATCAAAAGACTACTAATACAGAGTTTATTGTTACAGGAATATAATACTGGCATCAAACACGTACATGGAAAAGATAATTGAATAGCAGATCCACTTTCCTGTGTGCATAATCGTATTATTTCATTACACTGTGTATAATTCATAAGAGTTATTATGTTTTTCTTAGACCTCATTTATAATTTAATCTATGATAATAAGAAAGCTTTATCATATAAATCTTTCTTTTTTCTTGATGGGGTAACTGTTACGTACATCTGATTTAATTTATATGTATTTTAATCTAGTTGTTTCTCAGTTTTGAACTTTTTTTTATTATATTATATGACACTATAATGTAATCTTGTCTACGTGAGTTGACTTTTTTTTTTTTTAAAGGAAAATCAGTTTGACCTGACTCTTTTTGTAAACATCTAAGGCTGACCTGGATCCTGTCCATAATTCATATTATGTAACAGACAAATAAACGAATTCTTTTTAAAAAAATATTTTATTGTGATATTCATAAGGGTAAAATCGAAGCTGTATTGGAAAACGTGATCCTAGACTTGTAAAGAACTTTTACCTTGATTCAGAAATCACACAGTGAAGTAAGCAACTTTTTTTATTCTTAGATTAAAACGATTAGTTTTTGTTAGGGTCATGTTGTGAGTACGTGATGCAAACATTATTACATGACCATCATGCGGGTACCTATTTTGCGTCTGTTGTTACTTTATAACCTCTGTTTAGATAAATAATGTCAGTCTGGGCTTAAAATACTTGATGTCAAATCCTTTTCTTCCATTGTGTCTAGTTGAGTTGTATTTTAAGTTTTTCTACAGATTATTTGGATTATTAAAGATTAATTCGTTTTTCTAAAAATATTTGAGTGCTCATACAAAATGCTTGGACAAAGATATTTACGAAATTGTATTTGGAATTCAACTACTGGAGTGTTATTTCTTGTGTTTTTACAAGGACTAAAGACAACAACACGGTACAGGTTACAGCATACACCATCGCCTACCATCTTGGATTTTCATCGGGACTCAAACTAGAAAACTAGATATCATTAGAATATTTCATTATTAGATCTTTCTAAATTTAATTCGTGGATTATTCTTGGATTATTTTTGGATTTGTTTCTTATAACCGTAAGTATTTTTCTTCCATTTTTGCATTGTTTTTAGAGGGAAATAATTATTTTTACAAATTTGAATAATGCTTATTCTATATGAAGCCTTGTCTTTTGATATTAATTACATTAATTACATACATACGAATAGCTTTTAAGTGAATACAATTATACACTGTTAACACTTTTATAATTACAGGTACTCCTGGGAGCTGTAGTCTGTGGGTATATGGTTTATCAAGGTTACAGTCCAAAGGACGAGCAGTTGACCCAAACAGCACCTGCTGTAAGCTTACTTTGCATCTTCTCATTCGCTTCTATTAATCATTGCTATGCTCAACGAAGTTGATTGAATCATCACATTAATTATGTCTGTCGAAATGTTCATTAAGTTTGTCCGAATGTCCATTAATGTGTCCGAATGTCCATCAGACTGTGCAAATGTCCATAAGTCTGTCCGATGTACATCAGTCTCTCCAGTACAGTGCATTCCAGTTATGGACAACTTACCCATAATTGATGTCATGAATAAAAGTCCTGACCATTTATCCAAAGTATTAATCTGCAGTTTGTATAAGAGAAGTTAGTAGAACCATGCCTGATCATTCGCACCATGGTTTTCACATCACAACTTTAAATGGTAGTTGGGAATTTGAATAACATTTTATGTGCGCCTTTATATTCAAGGAAGCAAATGAAAATTAACAAAATAGTTAAATCTGTATTATTAGTTGCTATGTGGAACATTAAAAAAACACTGGAAAAATCGCAGGTTTTCAGCCTTCATTCTTCCGCATAATGCCTAAAAAGGACATTTTTGCCTCTATCATGAATAATCTGGAAGATATCCAGGAGATTCTTTATGCCTAATAGACGAATGTTCCGACCTGCCCGAAGACCAAGAGCCCCTAGTCAACGTTCCCTCTAAGGGAATGGTAGGTGTGCGCGCAGTGCTCGCTGCACTGCGGAAGCATTACGGAGACGAGCAAAATTTAACGTTGCATTGAGCAAAAATTGACAATTCAGCTGCGCGGGGATGCTTGAGCAGCTGCGCGCAGCTTAGATGGTACTTTGCCCCTAGTCCGTCAAAGGATTTGGGACCACTTTATTGGTAATTTAGCACACACAAAAAACTTGTGTCCTCATTGTGTACCATATCGGCCCTTGGCCAGGGCCCCCTCCGTGTTTGGGGCCATAGGCAGCTGCCTAGTTTGCCTAGGCAGAAGTTCGCCACTGTGGATGTTCTCTGCTATAATACAAAATTAAAGTTGTAGAGGTTTAGCTCCTTACCATCAAACGACGACCCATGATGACGTATCACAAGCAAGAGAGATAGTTTACTGAACACTACCACAAAGGCGATTTTCAGTGAAATATTCTTATGATAATTTTAAAACAAAAATCTTGCATAAGAGATTTACAAATATTTTTAAAAGAATGCAGAAATAAAATACATTGGTTAATGAAACATAATAGATTGATCACTGGGTTAATTCATATATCACCCCGACAACACCCCGACCATTTCATAAGAGTTTTAACTAGAGCAGAGCATTTCTTAGGAGTGACGTATTAATCCGAGAAAACGAGTTCATATTTTCCCATACAGATCCAGTAATATTTTTATTATATACTCATTTTCTTATTCTACCCAAGTATTAACTATACAAAATGTATTACAATAACCAAATGAATTGCATATACGCTGTATTTCAAAATTAATACAAAACCGTAGATTCATCAATACACAACAGCACCATTGCGTACGTAGTCCAGCGGCCTTTAAACTTTGTCGTGCGCTCGACATGAATTTCAAAGAGAATTGGAGTTTGGGTCTACTTAAAATTGAAAGTTAGAGCCAGAGTCATATTGTGAATGAATGTGCATCGCATTAACCTTTCCATTTCGTTTGGAATGGAAAGATTAGTTTTGTTGATTCTACTCCATTCTGCTGGATATGGACTGGATTTATTATTTGTGTCAATACTGCAGGAAGTAGATGTGATTTTAGCAGGTAGGAGTGCGTCTTGTTTGGAACCATAATATTGGAAAATATAAACTCTTTCAATTGTATAAAAAAGTCACTATGTAATGTCGCGTTCATTCTATTTTGATTACAGTACTTAAATTGATAAATTGATTTTGCATTCGGTAATGTAGTCGATTTTACAGTACAATTTCGCTCTATATAGTCAAGTTTTGGAACCCATGATAAGCTCAGGTAATTTAGATTTGCAGAACTAAGAAAGCACATTTGAGGAAATTCAAGATGCAAATATGTAAGTATATTTTCTGCCATTCGTATTACCAGCTATATAAGACATGCATATGCCTTGTCACTTGCATGCTGTTTGTAAGGACCCCAGCTATATTATGACTTGTATGGCGTCTATCAATAGCCTAAATCCGAAACATTGTATCAAACAAGTTAACGTGGTACATTGCAAAACAGCTGGTGTGTGACAGTCCATTTAGCTAGCGGAAATAAGAATTCTTTGTCATCTTGTCTTATTGGCACTAAGACCTTTATTTTTCTACAAAAACCTTCAGTTGCATTGTTCTCAAATTTATCAATTTGGCTTATAAAATGGTACGTCTCCAATAGATATGCGATAGCCCTTGGCATGAAAATGCATTTCTATATTTCATAGCCCAGAGAGCACTGGTCATAGTTGCACCATTCCATTTATGCAAAGTTACGAACATTTCTCCTGTATAACTGTTTGAAAGATCGGAATGGTATTTTCAATTCTGCGTCTGTCACATTTGTTGTGGACATTGCGAATATCACGTTCATTAATTTGCTTTTTACAAAGTGTAATTTGTGACTCAGAAACCTCGTCCACATTGTTCACTTTGTCATCTCTACTAATAGAAGAAGCAGCTTCTTTAGTTCGTCCACAAACAAACGAGTGATGCGATATCATGCTTAATGAGAGTTATTTCCTTTCTTGTACTCAAACTGTGAGCATCAATAGGTGACATATTGTTTTGTTGTCCCCCCCCCCCCAATCAAATTTACAACAATATCACAACGCTACTACGCGTACAGTCATGACATGGAAACGACTAAGCTAGATTTTCAGGCCATTAAGGCAACTTTTCAGATCCTGAGCACATTTTTAACTTTTTGGATTCATGGAATTTGGAAGGTATATATTTATATTGGCGAGGACTTGATTAGATTATCTTGCCATTGCGCAATGTTTCAAATGCACATACCTTTTCAACATTTTTAATAAAACCTTGTAAGGACGAATTAGTATTTTATTGTGTATAAACAATATTCGTATGGAGATGACCTTATTAAAATTGTCAGGGACTATAACAATTTTGCAAAGGTCAAGATCACTTGGGCTGAAAGAACACAAATGGTTGCCAGTTGATTTGGAAGTCAAACGATCAACGATCAATGTTGCCAGAAACGAAGACTCACCAAAAAATTGGATTTTTGAAATAAATAACTGTTGTTCTAGACGATATGCCTTTATCTATTTTTGAGGAGGGGATGCACTTAAGGTATGTCGGAGACGTATTGATTTGGAGGTTAGAAGGTAAATATCACTATGGCTTAAATAACAATGGAATTTACAGAATAAATTATGCTGTAGAACGAGTTCATTAACCAAAGTATGTGGACAAAAAACACTTGGAGTAATAAAGAAACCCAAAGTCGTAGCTCATATTCATGGTAAAGCTAATAGGCAAACCATGGCATCCGTTAATTTGATCTGGTTCAAAACCGTATTCTTTGTCCATAAGGGTGGTCTTTTATCAAGACCCATTGGCATTACCCTGTTACTGCCTATACATTAAACATGGGGTGGGCATATCATATTTCGTATATAGCACTTTTGTTTATATTTGTCAATCTTTTTGACCCCCACAACAGGATGTGTGTGGAATTGTACACTGAGATACAACAGGGCGTATCGCTTTTATGACGATTACTTAAAACATCAATAAGAAACGCAAGTTTCACTTCTCACAACTTACTTAATAGTGTAATAGTATTTATTTGTTAAATTGTTGTCACCATAATGCACTGCTAACAGTTATTTCATCGTATGTGGTTATTTGCAGAGTACAGAGAATAATTCTTATATAAAGAAAATTTAACAAAAATATATGACTTCTTATCATATTTTCGGACACTACCCGCCATTTCTGACGATAAAACGACCAATATGTCAAGTTTCGGACACTACCCGCCATTTCTGACGATAAAACGTCAAAAATATCAAGATTTCTTTTGCCAATTTAGATTTTGATCTTGATTTAAAAAAAATAATTTTCATCAAACTGAGGCTAATTTTGGGGGTATGTTTTAATTTATGAACTCTGATCCTTAGCTGGCCCTATATTTTAAAGGGGTTTCTATCTTAATCCAAAGAGGCTGGAACTAGGAAGAGCGCATTTTGAAATGTGATATGTACATCTTGTTTGCACAACTAGTTTTACTTTTTTGGTTTGTTTTGATATTACGTCCATCATATGCAGTTGTGCAAATTGGCTTCACAGTGGAATTTTGTAGGCATTGTGTTCCTTTCACAACTTGGCTGCTTCAAGCAAAAATGAGCAGTTGTATTTATATTGTGCGTATAAGAGTCTGTTATAGACCTTTTTCATGTTTTGTAGTTTTGGTCAACATAAGTGGGAAGTTTTCCCTTTGTGATTGATGATTTATGTAAGAGTGATGGGCGTTTATTAATTTAAGCCGTATGTGAATGTTATGAAAATCTCGTTATACACAGTAGTTTCTAAAAGTTTATTTGCATGCTTTTATCGTATGATGTCTTTCTATTTCTCCTCTAGTTGTTTCCACCCTTTTACATTATTACTGATGAATAATATGTGTAATAATTTGATGATGGTATGACATTGGTGTTCCTCAGGTTTAGAGTTAGCTTCAGCTATATACCTTCAACAATGATATTGTTGAATTTGTATTTACATGTTAAAACTAATATCTTTGTTTTCAGGCACTCTGTGGCTTTAGCGTGTTTGTATTGACGTTACTGGGATGTATCATCAGCGCTGTATTTTTGGGTTTCTTTGGATTCTTAGATTGCAAGGGGCTCGGTTGTATTGAAAGAAAGCCACTCTCGATCGTCTTAGTCACTGGCACCGTACTAACCTTTGTCACAGCCATAATAGGAATGTGTGCTTTATGTACCTGCGGCAATTACCTTGCAAACAGTTCCACTTATAGGAGGCATGGGGTCACTAAAATTGCGCCAACAAACGCAAGACCTATAACAACTAACCAATTGAAACAGACGGTGGCAGAGTTGCAAAGACAAAACCAATTACTGCAGCAGCAGTTATCGTATCATCAGCAGATGCATCAACGACAACAATGACAACAACTCGAATTTAATTATGAACGGCAGCCAGAGATATATAGATATTTTAGAAGTCCCGTCTATCTTCCAACAGGTCCAGATCAGACCTAAGTCAGAAATTAAACCTACATAAACTATATAGTTACAGCAGAACCTGTCTAAATCAGGACCCTGAGTATTGCATATCTCTGCCATTTGTGGCTGGAAACGTCTGTTCTTCGTATGTATTGTTGCTGTATCACGTAACATTCATCCGTCTTTCTTTCATGGGGAAATGTGAACTTTGTATTTTATAATGGAACCGTTTATAGAATTCATAATTTAAATTCATGTTTAAGGTTTATTTCCTGATAAGCTTATGGGTTCCATCCTGTTAAATGGAAAAAAAGTTTATAATGTAGAAACGTTATATGTATTGATATTGACTGCGCTTTCAATGAAATAAATATTTCTTTTTCTTAGCTGATACAAAATCTATAATGTTTGGAGAAGAAAAAAAGCACTGGAAAATGCAAGTTGCCAGATGATAAAATCCAAATGGAAATAAGAAAGAAAAAAAAGATTTGATAATAATTCACAATTTAAAATTCAATAATAAATTCAATAATAATTCAATAATAATTCAATAATAAAAATAATAAAATTATGGACATTATTTATTGTGACGTGGGAAAGACCTGAGTAGAGGATACTTTAGGCTTCCTTTTTAATGATGTATTTGTGATGAAAATATTTACAAAATAAAAAATAATTTAATTACAGATTTGTTTCTGAAAGAATTGAATGAAGTATATTCAGTTTCAATAAATGTTTAACATATGTCAATATATGTTTGCCGTATTTATGTTGTATTTTTATATTTACTACGGATTATTACATGTCGTATTTTACTCAGACTATATACCTAATGTTTGATATGTCGATTGCAACTGGTATCATTTGTATATTGTCAGCAAGTGTTATCTAGTCTTATTACATGCATGTTTTGTGTCATAAATTTCATACTGCATAGTTTATATAACTGATATAATTGTTGCAAAAAAGCATATTGAATTTTTTATATCTAAATGTCTAGCCTGTCTTTCGCTTTGTTATTGGTTCAGTTCTACAGCTGATACCTACTTCTGAAAGAGGAACAGATATACGTTGAAGTTGTTAACGTTTGAAATACGTAAGGTGAATGTTTGCATACCTCTATACTTTGAAGTTTATGTTATGTGACTGAAATTTATTAATATGTGTGAATTATGGAAATCATGCAAAAAAAAAATTAATACAGCAAACTAGAATGACTGCACACCGATCCGGTAGTCTAGTGGTTACAGCGTTCGCGTCGGAAGCGGGTGGTCATGGGTTCGAGCCCCAGCCGAGTCATACCAAAGACTTACAAAAATGGTACTAACAGCTACTTCGCTTGGCGTTCAGCATTAAGAGGTTAGTGTTAGGACTGGTCGGTCTATTTTCAAGATAATGTGACTGGGTGGGACACCATGCTACATGTCTGCGGCATGATGCATCAGTGCTAGACATCACTATAAACTGTCACACTGCAGACATCGTAGCGATATGACTGAAAAATTGTTAAAGCTACATTAAAAATTCCAATCAAAACAAACGAACAAACTAAAATGGCTGCTCTCCTGTGCTGGAAAAATGAGCTTGAAATAGCATAAAGTCCATTACCTTTAGCAGGTATTAAAAAAAGAAAAATTAATTTTGCCAGATTAGGTTATTCAAGCATCTGGAAGACCAACACATTTAATTAAATACATGTATGTGTTGTCATAAATTCCATACTACATTGTATGTATGTATGTATGTATGTATGTATGTATGTATGTATGTATGTATGTATGTATGTATGTATGTATGTATGTATGCAGTCCAGAAAGTGAATTTAGCAAGCGGAACTAGCATTCATTTGATAGATGCACATCTGACCTTGCTGTATATTCTCTAACCCAAAGTACACCCAAAAAATCATACACCACTGTCACCACAATATGTGGAATATAAGCGTTCTTTGGACAATACTTAAGAGAGTAGCGTGCATTAATTCCCGCCAGCCAGCTGGTCTGAATGCCAACCAAGTTCATAATGATTAACTAACTTATCTGGCCTGTTACATCATCCACCTATTTGGAGGCTGTGTCTAGGTATGATAGTGCTATCAATGATAAGTCTGTGGATAATGATACCTTACCTTATTCTAACTGTAACTGAGACTGGTCATCAATAATTAAATTATAATGTCCAGTTTCTTATCGAGATAGATCAGCTAGCAAGCAGAAAGCATCATTCATGTGATAAAATGTATTTTATGAAGTCTTTTCTGTATGTTCCTTGTTTCATTATATAAATAGCTTGGTTAATTGTGATATTCATGTCTACCTGAAGTTACCATTCAATCATTAACATTGTGTTTTGTATGACGAGATGTAGGGCCAGTTGGTTGGACATGACCAGTAGCCGTTTAGTGTTGCTGGCCCTGTGGACTTGCAAGACATTTTGCGAGTTTTACTAACTGTAAGAGATTCAAGTTGTTTATTTTAATAGTTAGGTATATAAGGGAGGAAATTCTTAGAAATTATATTTTTCAAATAACGAAACCCCGTACAAATGATGAAACTGTCGAGCAGAACCTTAAGAAAAATATGAACTTGTGCAATAGCTTTGCTCTATTTCATACCATTATATATGACTTTCTCAATAAAATGGTACAATAATATTGATGCTAGGGATACAACGCTAATTATCTTTAAATTGCTCATAATTGTATGTCGTGTGGCTGAAAAAATATATCAGCTAAACAATGACATTAAAACATAAAATAACATATTTAGTCCTTTGTGGTTCCTATCTACCGTTATTACGTACTTATGAATGAGTGACATATATAAGGTGAATTTGTTTACATGTGCAACACGGACAGTGGAAAAAATGTTAGCACACCTCTATAGACCACGCTTCTGTCATATACGGTGAAAGTTTCTTCAAAACGTGGTAATTAAGGTAATCGGGCACTAAATGACACAACATAAAAGAAACCCGGCTACTCCGAGCTTAAACTAGTCCAATGTACACTACATCTAGTGCAGTCATTATATGTGGAAAATGAAATGTACCAGAGAAGACAAGATCAGCTTTTAAAATGCAATAAATGAATTTTAAAATGGTTAGAAATCGTAAACCATTCACCAAAAATTATTTTTCTTTATCAAATAAACCTTTAAATTCCAGAAAGCAAATATGCTATCAGTCTCTTGATAGATGAACATCTGAGATAAGGCCAAGATTTGACTTCTAGAACAAATATTATACCAATAAATGATACTCCAAAATAGAGGATTTATAATTTATTTTAACAATACCAAACATATTCAAGCTCTTTGTTTTAAATATATAGGATTATAAGTGAAGACAATTTTGGAAATTCTTTTCTATTACAAACAAAGTCTGATGCACATTACGAAGTTGTAGTGTGGAACTATAATTATGTATACACCACTCCATTTCATTATCGATTTGGTACGAAGAGAAAGACTGCACATTTATTATTCTTTTCGACGTCAGTCATATTGTGTCAGGTATGTTTTATTTAGCGATGCCGAATTATAAAAACTAAGCATCTTCTATACTTAGACTGATCTGTGTCAAAAGGAAGATTATGCTAATCTTATTTGGCTGAATTGTCCTTGAATACACAATGCATTATCAAACTTTTAACCCACGATCTCCCGCTTCCGCGGCGGACGCTCTAACCACTGGGCCAAAAAAGCACATACACTGAATAGAGTTAAACCAACAGTAAAAACAGCGCATGGGACAATGCTACGATATTAATAACAAGAAGATGCCTTCGTGTGAGAAGGGTGCTTTATTAAAAATAAAACACATACTCCGATACAATATATTACCTGTAAACAAAAGGTTTTGTTACCTTAATTATTTGGCGGGCTTCCTTATAATCTGGATAAGCTCCAAAGCTCTCAAATTGTTCCGATATTATCAATTTAATCCACCTACTCTATGCATAACCTTGGTGTGAAAATAAGGTAATTAACCATTAATTTATTCCATAGTATTTAACATTGCAGCTTTTGATGTCACATGTACAAAATTTGAAAAGCATTTGGTAAATAAAGCTTTGGGGTCTTTAATGTCTCATTATTTTAAGCCTGAAGTGACCCGACTTAATCAGTAGCGTAGCCAGGATATTTCGGCCACTATGCGAGCCACAATGCAACGATGACCAATGGGCCCCTCGCTAAGCATAGTGTAATCATAATGTGTGGTCCCCAGTGCATACTCTTGCTATATGCCCATGTCTATGACATGCTTAACTTGATCTGGAAAGATGGCCGCCATCGCTTGACTGCTTGAAAGTGGACTCTTCCGATTTTGTACTATATTTGTGATATTTGTGCTTGTTTTCTGTCATCGTCTACATTATTGTGTTTCATCATGCATTGGCTGTTCCGTTCGTGTGTGTTGGTTCATCTCCTTCTGTTGGAAGTGAGAGCAATTGGATTTTTTCTCAGCTGTTTTCTCCCGCTGTTGAGACGTAATTTGTTTTTGAATAAACCGCCGTCACGTAACCGCTTACACTACGACGAATCCTCATTAATTCGATTAAATGACCACACCTTGGTTCTAGATACTACATTGTGCTCAAGACTGAACGAACTGGGAATTCATTCATCATTTCTTAAATGTAAACGGAAGCGAAAAAAGAAAGTTCTTTCAAAGCTGGCCATCGTAGAACAGGAAGGATTCCAGTTATCTCCCTTTCGCCCGTAACGGATAAATAACTTAAAAATTCTGCCGTTAATTTTAATAACCTGGTTCAAATTTCTCTTAAATCGTCAACTGTCCCAGGGATACCACTACGTATTGCATTATTCAACGCTCAATCAGTAGGATCACCGGAAAAGCGCACAGAAATTGTTATTTTTATCAACAACCAGAATACTGACATCTTCTTCCTGACAGAAACTTGGTTACATTCTGCAGGTGTGTGTGTAAGTGTGCGGATTTAACACCCAGCGATTACTCCATCAAGTCGTTCTCTCGCAACTCTCGCGGAGGTGAAATTGCTGTAATTACAAAGAATTCATCAAGTACAACACAAGCTTCAACTTCTGCCACACATCGTTTGAACTTGTCCAAACAACGCTCGTACTGGAACAAAGGTCAGTCCATTTTTTCTGTCTCTACCGACCTCCTCCTAGTAGAAAAAACAAGATGACTGAATCTCTCTTTTTGGAGCAGTTTTCAAATCTTCTAGAGTATGGAAATTCGATAGGTGGCAACCTAATTATTCTTGGAGATTTTAATTTTCCCTATGACTGTCCTGGTAAACCAACACGTCAAAACTCCTAGATTCCATTCATGTTTTCAATCTTAAACAGTCAGTTAACCAACCTACCCATAAACTTGGGCATATTTTAGAATGGTTTCTTTATAGACCTGATGATAATATTCTGCAATCAACCCTTGTATCCCACGAACTTTCATCGGATCACCTCTGCATTGTATGCACTCTCGACGTATCAGTCCCTAACCCTCCACCTCTATTTGCTACTAAGAGAAACCTCCGAATGATAAATAGAACCAAATTCATGCATGATATCCAAGAAAACCTAACAACTTTCTTACATCCAACAGCGGAACAACTTGATAACTGCCTGCGTTCATTGCTTGAAAAACATGCCCCAGCCACCAAATGCAGAGTATCAATAAAAAAAAAGGTGTTCTCCTTGGTATAGCAGTGTAAGGGACCAGCTTCGCACTGCTAAAAGACATCGCCAAAAAGCAGAGAGGCTTTGGCTTTCCACCGGACTCACTATTCTTAAACAAATCTACGAAGCCGCTAAGAAGAACGTCACAAACATAGTCCATTTAGCCAAATCATCCCACTACAGTACTAAGATCACGGAGAGTTCCAGCTGCAAAGAGCTCTTTGAGATAACTAACAAACTAATGTCAAGGAACAAATGTACACCACTTCCAACGATCTTCTCTCCAATCGACCTACCAGACCAATTTGCAAATTTCTTCAATGACAAAGTTAAAACCATTAGAGATTCGCTTGACAGCACAATTTCAACTGATTCGCCACCATACAGGTATGATGCAGAATTTTAGCGACAACCGTTAGGAGCATTTGAACCGGTTTCTATAGATTTAGTACGGACAATCGTGATAAAAAGTGCACCAAAGTCTTGTGAACTTGATCCAATTCCGACATCACTGCTGCTTGAGTGCTTAGAACCAATATTGCCTTCACTAACTGATGTTATTAATATCTCTCTCTCATCAGGGGAATTCCCATCATTTTTAAAAACTGCCATCGTAAAGCCACTGCTGAAAAAACCAACCCTGGACCATAACAATTTAAAGAACTACCGCCCAGTTTCTAATCTCCCATTCATATAAAAAAATCTTAGAGAAGGTTTTTCTAACTCAACTTGTATCTCATTTGAATTTAAACAGTCTTTTTAGTAATGTACAGTCTGCATATCGCCCTCGCCACAGTACGGAAACTAATCTTCTGAAAGTATTTAGTGACATTCTCTCTGCTTTGGATAGTGGAAAGATTACAGTCCTCACTCTCCTGGATTTATCTGCAGCATTTGACACAATAGACCATGATATATTACTTCACCGTCTCCAGCATGTATTTGACATTCAGAATATAGCCTTACACTGGTTCAAGTCCTACTTAGTCAACAGGACACAAATTATATCTGCAAATGGAATACAATCCAGCCCAGTTGACATATGTTGTGGTGTTCCACAGGGATCTGTTCTTGGACCGGTTCTCTTCATTCTATACACTCAGCCGCTCTCAGGTGTCATAAATCATCACCCAGTGTCGCACCAATTGTACGCTGATGACACCCAAATATACAAGTCTAGCCACCCAACTGAAGCTAATGCTACCATCCATGGAGTAGAGAAGTGCATTTCTGATGTGGAATCATGGATGACATGTAACAAGTTGCAAATGAATGATGATAAAACTGAGGCTATTCTGATCACAACACAAATACTTTCTCATTCACAACCTTTACCTCAGACAATAAATATCAGCAACACCAACATTAAATTCTCACAGTCAGTTCGGAATCTAGGTGTTACTCTAGACAGTACTCTCACATTGCACCAACATGTCATGAACATCTGCAAAGCTGCATATCTTGAATTGAGACGCATCAGTTCCATTCGTAAATATCTTTCAGTTGTTGCCACGAAAACACTTGTGTGTTCATTAGTACTTTCAAGACTGGACTATTGTAACTCAATTCTGTCTGGTTCATCACAATATTTACTCCAGAAACTTCAAAAAGTTCAAAACACAGCTGCACGAATCATCTTTAGAGTACCTCGATCAGAGCACACCTCAACACTGCTCTATACCCTACACTGGCTATCAATTCAATACAGAATCAAACACAAAATTTGTTCTCTGTGCTATATTTCAATGACAGACTCCAGTCCAACATACCTATCTAGCCTCACCCATGTGTATACACCAGCTAGATTCTTGCGCTCTTCTTCTGATAATCGTATACTCATTGTTCCCAAGGTGAAAACAAAGTCATATGGACAACGTTCGTTTGCATACCAGGGCCCGGCGACGTGGAACGAATTGCCCATTGAAATTAGACACAAAGACACAGTGGTCCCTTTTAAGAGTGCTCTCAAGACTCACCTGTTTCGACTTCAGGGACAAACTTAGCGACTTAATCGTGTTTTGTATCTTATATATTTTCAGCATGTTTTTATGTTTTCCAATTTCATTGTTTTAGTCATTTGTTGTTCTGTAGTGTAGTCATATCATTATTGATGGTTTAAAGCGCGTAGAGCTTTGAAAGATTAGGCGCTTTATAAAGTCCTCATTATTATTATATAGTCAACATTACAATCACATTCAAGCGTCATGATATGCTTACCTTGTGTATAGTCCAACACTACAATCACATTCAACACTACAATCACATTCAAGCGTCACGACATGCTTACCTTGTGTATAGTCCAACACTACAATCACATTCAAGTGTCATGACATGCTTACCTTGTGTATAGTCCAACACTACAATCACATTCAAACGCCATGATATGCTTACCTTGTGTATAGTCCAACACTACAATCACATTCAAACGTCATGATATGCTTGCCTTGTGTATAGTCCAACACTACAATCACATTCAACACTACAATCACATTCAAGCGTCACGACATGCTTACCTTGTGTATAGTCCAACACTACAATCACATTCAAGTGTCATGGCATGCTTACCTTGTGTATAGTCCAACACTACAATCACATTCAAACGCCATGATATGCTTACCTTGTGTATAGTCCAACACTACAATCACATTCAAACGTCATGACATGCTTACCTTGTGTATAGTCCAACACTACAATCACATTCAAACGCCATGATATGCTTACCTTGTGTATAGTCCAACACTACAATCACATTCAAACGTCATGACATGCTTACCTTGTGTATAGTCCAACACTACAATCACATTCAAACGTCATGATATGCTTACCTTGTGTATAGTCCAACACTACAAACACATTAAAGCGTCATTACATGCTTACCTTGTGTATAGTCAGAGGCTTAGCTGGGATATTTTGGCCCCTATGCAAAGGTTACCGATGGGACTCTGCCTGATATATGGTAAAATAAAATATGTGAGCCCCTATGCTTGGCATAATCTTGCTAATTTGTAGCTGCGCCCCTGAACGTTAATTGAATTAATAGCAATACAGGCATGCTGCTCTATAAATACTAAAAGAAAACCAATATTGTATACAGGGAAATAACTATAGCATAGAGGTGATTGTTCAGGGGGTAATAGACACAGGGATTCCCTGTGGGAAAACTGACCCGGGGTTGATTGACCGGGGTGAATTTGACTTTGGGTAATTGACGGGCAACAGCTACACACAACATACGAAAAGAATAACTGGGCGTTTGAATGAGACTGTCATGTGTGATGACAAATACCTTTTTGAATCCGAGTCGAGACAAATTAAAAGGTTTGGATCGGACAAAAGGACAGACCACAAATTGCTGGACACATTCGGAATGTCAAGAGAGATTTATATGCATTATTCTTTATGGTAAAAAGCCTGATCATTCAGATACGTGTGGCTAGTGTTACTGGACAATACTTTGTCTCAAAATGTTGTTAACGGTTGTGGAACACTACCAAACACCCATCTGCGTACCAGTAACCTTGTTATCCATCTCTATAAGGACAACTCACAGGCGCATATATCTGCTGTCGAGACAGATTTCCTTAAGGGGCACAAAATCCAAACTGACGCATCCGTCTTTTACTGACCTGATTTAGCTCCACCTTATTTCTTTGTTGAATCAAGTTATCAAAGATTCCCTTTTGGTGTTCAGACGGTGAACAGCCGCTGTGCAAATGGAAGTGCAGTTTTCCAGAGTGTAAACAACATACTAAAAAGTGAATGCAAAGTGGTATTAAATAATTGGATACGCAGACTGAGAAGTGTGTAGAAGTACATTACGGAGTACTATGAGGAGATGCAGTGACCTAATGGTCTTAATTGCATAGTACATAATATATATATATATATATATATATATATATATATATATATATATATATAATGACTATTTAAATACACCTCGTAATTTTATGTGAACTTCTCAAATCAATTCATCGTTAGCTTAAATAGTCATAAACTCTTTCGTAATTCAGATTTATTTACTTTTGTTTTGCATCAAGTGGTGTCTGTGACATGTTTGTAAGCTTTGGGAATAAATACTATTTGGGATTCCTTTATTCTGAGATTATTTTATATTGCTTTGTTTTTTTAACTGTTCTGGATTAGTTTTTCCGTTAATTGTGTACATTATATCAAAGATCCTGTATTCCACGGTGAGATTTTTTAAAGTTGTACTGGCTACAATCTCTCTCTGTCTCTGTCTCTGTCTCTCTCTCTCTCTCTCATAATGCAGTAATCAGTTTAGAACACAGATCCAAGGCATACTATGGCCTAGGGACATGCACGTGTACCTGCTTTTGAAGAAATGAGTGATCCACAAATATTCTCATATTAGGATAAGAAATTTGAAATTGCAAAATCATATATTTTGCTTTGGTTAAATATTTCAGCTTTTGCATACATAGGTGTAAGACAGCGTCAGTGCATATCACAGTTATGTCGTCCTTGTACCTTATGGTACCTGGCTTTTGTTTGTTACAAACCGAATATTTGTTTGGACTGTTTAAACATATATATGTTTACCTTCGGAAATATGCTGGTAATTATTCTTGGAATAAAGTTGAAAATTATTTAATTCAGCCAATTGTCCAGATTATGTAAAAAATGAGAAAAGTTTAGGGTTCATAACTTGTAACATCGGAAAAAAAAAATGAATTTGAGGAATCATTTTATATTATGTCTATAAACTACGAAAACCACGGCATGTAAAACTTTACGGAAATAAGATCCACTGATGCTGCATATAGACCAATGAGTTAGATACTTATAAACCACAGGAGTCTGACGTTTTATCCATTAAGTCTCTGAAAACATGAATTCACCTTACCTTATCGGTAATATGAGTGCTCATTTATATAACTGATAGGGTGATTTCATGTTTTCAGAGATATCGCCGTATTTTATTGATAAAATGTCAGACTCCTGTGCTTAAACTAATCCAACGATTCAAATCGGTCTAATGAACAAGCATAGTAACAGCTGGTGTTCTTTTATGCGATATGTATATCGGCATTGAGAGCTTCAAAAGGAATAAAACTCATTGATTTCTAACTTCTATAAAATAGAGCAGTCAGTTTGAATAATTTTAAAGAAATAAAACTGCAAGACAGGGGATTATGCCTATCAGCTTGGAAAGTACAAATAGAGAAAGCACTAACCAATAATAAAAATTAGAATTCTTGCCTGCAGTCTTAACCTCAGCTTTTAAATAACATATTTATATTAGATTGGATCTTTACTGAAGAATGGAAAAGCAACACAGTTAAAGCCCAGAATAACTGCCTATACAATGGAATATTATGTAGATATGACCACGTGAAGAATGAGTTTCTATGGAGGATTCTATAAACTTACCTCTGCAACAAGAATATTCAGGTGACTATCTCTCTCTCTCTCTCTCTCTCTCTCTCTCTCTCTCTCTCTCTCTCTCTCTCTCTCTCAGACAGAAAATTGCTCGCTTCGGAAAAGATTTGAAAGCGCCTGCATCTTTATTCTATTCCGAGAAATAAATGTAAATTCTAAAACAAAACAAACCAGATGAAGATTATAAGAAAGAAATATTTAAAGGATGAAAATAATCGTAACAGCTTCATATTTAACGTCCTTATCTCTTCCACAAATTATGTTGGTGCATCTAAATATATGATAACTGATTATTTTCATCCTTTAAATATTTCTTTCTTATAATCTTCATCTGGTTTGTTTTGTTTTAGAATTTACATTTATTTCTCGGAATAAAATAAAGATGCAGGCGCTTTCAAATCTTTTCAGAAGCGAGCAATTTTCTGTATATATATATATATATATATATATATATATATATATATATATATATATATATATATATATATATATACTAAACATTTAAACTCTACAATTAAAGATCGCAAGCTCAGTTGTCCAACTTTAATATACCCGAACATGGAGCACAATTTGTGAAATAAAGTCAATATTTGCCACATAAGGATGAGCATTTCACTAGAAGGGATCCATAACAAACATCGTCTTGTACGTGTACACGTCCATTGAGGAAAACCGTTTCAGTCTATTCAGCTAACCAAGGCAGATCAGGAACAGCGTTTAGCACGTAAGTTCAGAAACGAATTGCCATCTATTAAGTAGGCGTAATATACTTTGTAAAAAATTAATAATAAAAAAATTCGTTTTGGCACCTTTCTGATAAACTGGATACAGTTTCCAAGGATTTGTTTGTTTGTTTGATTAGGATTTCTAACATAGCTTTAACAATGTTTCGGTCATATCGCTACGATGTCTACAATGAGGCAGTTTATAGTGATGTCTAGCACTGGGGCATCACGCCACAGACATGTAGCATGATGTCCCACCCAGTCACATTATCATGACACCAGGCCGAGCAGTCATAACACCAACCTCTTAATGCTGAGCGCCAAGCCACGACCTCCTGCTAACGCGGCGAACGCTCTAACCACTAGGACACCGGATCGGTTCACTTTCTTAGGAAGACTTTTATTTAAAAATCTGTCAAGTAGTTATATCTTACCTACGTCATAAACAATACCACGCCTATTTCACTCAAAGAATACAGAAATGAGCAAACCATTACGTATATCTGATTTAATATATATTTATTTTAATTTAATTGTAAGTTTTAAAATCTTTTAATTTTTAATTTCATTATATGTCTAAATATTGTATATTTGTTTACTCGGGATTTGACAATTTTCAGCAATTTGTTTGACTCGACCGTTCCGTAGTAAACACCCAATTTTGACCAAGATCCTGACATTGATTCAAAATTAGTAGCAGCTAAGTAAACGTTTTTTTATTGTGAGAAAAATAACAGCGAGATCGAGGCTGTTTTAATATGTGATCTAAGCTTGTGGATGGCATTGACGAAGCAAATGACTTATTTTATTTTCATTTTTAGAGTAAAATGATTGGTCTTGTTGGGCGTACGTGATGTAAACACAATCACGTGACCTAAGGGATTTCCGAAACTGCGTTTTAGATTGTGATATTACCTTTGTTTTAGAGAAATATTCTCAATTTGGGCCGTAGATAAGCACATTACAGACTACAATATAGTCATCGTCTTCCATCTTGCATTTTCCAGCAGGACTCAAACTTGAATTCATTAGCACATTTCATTACTTGGACATGTATAATTGAATTCGTGGATTATTCTTGGATTTGATTCCTTAAACTGTAAGTTCTTTTATCCATTTTTACATTATTTTTTCAGGGAAAAAAATTATTTGCTAAATTTTACAAAGCTTGTTGGTTTCACTTGTTCTGTGTATCTGTTTATTAGAGCCTAACACGTAACAAAGAATTAGGTAGCTCGTCCTCAATTTGAATTTAGGCTAAAATATTTAAGAAAACTTTGTGTTTTTTTTAAAAAAAATTAAGTTCTACTAATTTTAGAATTTCATTTAAAACAAAGCTCAAGTGAGATCGACAAGCTTTTTCTAAAATGTCAAAGTGGAAATCTTTCTTTCAAATCCTACCCAAGAACAATTAGGTTTTTCAGAGAAGGCGAATTAATTCAACTTGCCAGAAATTACAATCTTTCTGAAGTGAAAGCTTCCTTAACGAAACAAGAATTAAGAAATATATTGGTTCAGTATTTGGTAGAAAAGAATGGTTTGGGTAAAAATGCTTTGCTTTCGATCAGTAAGTCTGTATCAGGCTCTGATTTAATCTAAAATATAATAAAATTAAAATACAAATAGGAATTGGAGTTACGAAAGCTCGAACTTCAGGAAAGAGAGTTAGAAAGACAAATGCAGTTACAACTTGGAGAGAGAGAGAGAGAGAGAGAGAGAGAGACAGAGAGACAGAGACAGGGGGATGGGTTGGAGGAGAAAGAAAATAAATGCAAATGCAATAAGATAAGGATATAAAAGAGAAAAACAAATTCATTTACAAGAAAAACAATGAAATCACAAGCAGAGAAAAAAGAAAAAGAAAGACAAATGCAAGAAAAATAAATGCAGTTACAATTTGAGAAAGAGGAGATAGAGTCAGATGCGGATACAAAGTGACAAGGAAGAGACGGAATATCGATGTAGAAAAATATCTTAAAACTTACAAACAAGTAAATTAAAATAAATATATGTTAAATCAGATAAACGAAACAAAAGTTGCTCGTTGAACTTTACAGTATCTCTCCAAACCACAACATTTTCTTTAAATTTAGTAACGCCTCGAATTAAAGCAGTATAACCGACATGTCGAAACAGAAATAATGGCAAATAATGACTGTGTGTGTGTGTGTGTGTGTGTGTGTGCTATCACTCATGTATAAATCTAAGATCGACTACTACCTCTGAAACATAAACAATCCACATTTGCGGAAAGAATCCCTCCACATATTTGAAGTCTTCGATGATATTACGTTTGACGTGAAAGATACCGACAAATTTTCAGAACACAAGAAACATTACGTGCACCGCGGTAAATAGCTCACTATGCATTTTCCGAAGTGTCGGGTTCAATTCGTGATTTACGTGCATGTATGTGTACGTGGATGTTCTTTCAATGTCGATTGTTTCCTCAACCTGAATTTGATTCCTGTACCTTAGAGACAAATGCAAATCAGCTGTCGAAAGTACGTGGTGTAATTTTTAAATTAATATTTGTACGATCAGCATTAAGTTTTAATGATATAAAGCAGCAACCCTAACTCACCCAAAAACAGTATAATAGGAAAATATGTAGTGTCGTTTTTCAATTAATATTTCTACGATTATCATAAATGATAAGCACATAAAGCAACAAATACAAAAAGAGTATAAGATGAACCAATAAACGCACATGCAGTACAAAAAGGCCTAACGAAAAACTTTACTTTAATTAACCAAACTATTTTGATTTTGTGTGCCTTATTATCGTATACGTTAACATGCATACAAAATATAACTGTTCCCGGTACCTTTTAGACACAACATGATTTCAATTGTCGTTTAGCCTGGTGATCATTTTTTGCGCACACTAATCAATTTTATTTTACTTACTTCGTAATTCTGATCGATTGTATGCTTCAATGTAGTGCCTCAGCATAAATATGCATGTATATATTGAATGGTAAGTGCAAACCTGCAACAGCTGGTTATCAGGGTGTTATTTACCTTGATAATCGATGTTTTAGAAAAAAATTGTTCACGGAATATAAAAGCGCGGAGAATGCGACCTTCACGCCTCAAAATTATGGATACGAATATGACATCTTCAACCACGGTATACAAAAATGGGAACAGTAAAAAGCTTTCAGACTGACTCTGGACTTTGTTTATCATTACTAAAGGCGTCGTGACACTGCTTATAACAACTTCTCTCTTTTAAAATTATTATTTTCTTCTTCTTCGGTTTAACATATTAAGCAAATCAAAACTGAACTTTATCCAAATACAAGATATATCATTTTCGTTCTCCGTTTCCGTTTGGATGTGGAGTTGATTCAGTTCAACATCAATGATAAACGTTCTGATAACGTTAACAACAAGCCATCGACTTTAATTCATGAAGGCCTCAGGATTTAAATTCATGCTGGTTTTTGAGACGAGTGAAAACGAAGAACCCGGAAGATACAGCCAATCTTGTATGAACGATCGCATTGCAGAGGTATACATCAACTGTGTAATCCCTGCGTCAACAAGACATATACACGATATTTATGTTTTTCCTGCGACAAAATCAACATTGTCCACCACTACAATACAGGGGCATACAACACAATTCACTGTATTTCCTTCGCAAGGCAAGTATATAACTACTAAGGTAAACGTTTATCTAGTATCAGGGAATAATTAAATTTCATAGAATCTGTTCCATTTACGTATTCTGTTGAAATTTTCTCAAATTTTATTTAATATTCATATATATATATATATATATATATATATATATATATATATATATATATATATATATATATATATATATATATATATATATATATATATATATATATGAGCGACTGAGTAGCCCTCTTTAGAATGCACTGCAGGGGCTAGAAAATGTGCTCTAAACATCGCCTGCTCTTCACTTCCTAGCCACATTACCACGTCAGGCGGGGGCCCTATTTCAGCTGTCAAAATACAGAGAAGAAAATGAGGATTGTTCCTCTTAAACTTGGCGTATGGTGTGTATGCACCTTACTGGACAGAGACGATGCGGAAAAGCCCCAGAGGAGAAACGCTCTAATAGGAAAGGAACTCGCCAGATACAATTTGGACACTGCTACCTTGAGCGAGACCCGGCATGCAGGGGAAGGTGAACTCTGTGAAAAGGCTCCGGATGCACTTTCTTTTGGAGCGGCTGAGACGTAAAGAGCGCCATGAGGCTGGTGTCGGCTTTGCAGTGAAGACAGCACTGATTAGCAAATTGGCTGGACCTCCCAAAAGAGTAAACGACAGACTCATGACCAGGAAACTCCCCTTCTTGTCTGGAAAAAAGCCCCTTACCATCATCAGTTGCTACGCTCCAACCATGACCATCCGGGATGAAGTGAAGGTCAAGTTCTATGAGGGTCTTCACTCCGTCATTGCTGATGTTTCAATGGCAGATAAGCTCGTCATTCTTGGCGACTTCAATGCAAGTGTAGGCTGTGATCACTTTGCCTGGGATGGAGTGATAGGAAAGCACGGAGTGGTTCGCTGTAACAGCAACGGTCTCCTTTTGGTGCAGACTTGCACCGATCATGAACTGCTGATCACGAATAGTCTTCCGCCTTCCTCCCATCACCGGACGTCATGGATGCACCCGCGCTCTAAGCACTCACACCTCATCGACAAGGGAGAGGCAAGATGTGTCTGTGACCAAGTCCTTGTGCGGCGCTGACTGCTGGACAAACCACCGCCTCATAGACACCAAGCGCAACATCCGCATTAAGCCCAAAAGACACCCACTGGGAAAGAAGGCTCCTAAACAACTAAATATCACCACGCTGAAACGCATCAGTACCAAACAGTCTCTTGCGGATGCCCTGGAAGAACGTCCGAAATACATCCCTTTGGACAATCAGAATGTGGAGACCGACTGAGTGGCATTCAGCGAGTTGGGCTAAAGCACAGCTTCAGATTCGGAAATCCTAGGACTCTCAATCTAAAAGTATTAGGACTGGCTTCATTATAACTGCAAAGAGATCAATCAGTTCAGTTCAGTTCAGTTCAGTTCAGAGAGAGAGAGAGAGAGAGAGAGAGAGAGAGAGAGAGAGAGAGAGAGAGAGAGAGAGAGAGAGAGAGAGACTTCTTTTTATTATAGGCATATATATTGCATATATTCCCCTGCATTGTCGTTAATTTATATATATATATATATATATATATATATATATATATATATATATATATATATATATATATATATATATATATATATATATATATTAAGCCAATCACATTATAATAGTTCTGTAGTATGTTAGAAACAAAAATTATTGTGTATTATTGTCACGCTCACTCTCTCAGTAAAAAAACCAAACCCTAATCATTTAGTATGTAAACTCAGAACTTGCATTTATAATATATATGTTTGTAGATTCGGTATCGTATGCCCTTAAATATGTTTCTAGCATAGTCATAAAGGGTTGTGAAAACTCTAAGAAATATTCCGCTTATTTCATAACAATATTCTTTCCAATTTCTATAAAAAATCTTAACATTTTCCGAAGTAGATGCATTGCTCTCAGCACTCTTTTAAAAAAATATTTCTGTCAGTGCTTTGTTATCTACTAAAATATATATGATGTAACTAAGCAAAATAAAATATTACATTATTTAAATCATTCATAAAAATATTACATTTGGTTGAATCAAATTTAAATAATTCATAAAAATCTATTTCACTGCCCTTCAAATCTGCAAATCTTGTCAAAAGGTCTATATTCAAAAACATGTTCTTAAGATGCAAGAATAGATAAATGTAAATATCAACAAAAAGGTGCTTCTATTATCATTTAATATACTTCGTTTTATCAAATTGGTATTAGCTAGAAGTAACAATCTAAAGTGAAACCATCAAAGAGCAGTAGATTTAGTAATTTTAGGTATGGGTAAAAACTAATCCCATGATAAAACGGTATGTAAGGAGGAAATAACTAAGACAGTTTATTTTTGTTTATTTTTATTTACACCATTATATTCTAGAATTATTTTTGTCTTGCGTCAAATAAATATTATAACTGACAGCCATGTTAATCTTACAAATTTGGCATATAATTTTTAAAAAACACCTTTATTAAGCAACTTACGACTGTGACTCTAATACATGATTTCACTAATCATTTGCAAACAAAATCCAGACCGATGGGTTGGATAACACACACACACACACACACACACACACACACACACACACACCTCTTTCTCTTTTTGGAAATTGCGACATCTTAAGCAAGTGGGTTATGAATTTAGCGGGCCCCATGTGATTCACAAATCTAATAATGTAACTCAAATGACCATGTAGTCACGTGTTACACCACTCCACCCATGAAACATGGTAATAGGAGCAATAATAATAAAAAAAAAAGACGGAGAAAACTGTACTTACTTGTAACCTGTCTGAGCAGTCCTTAAATCTGATATTTATTGTACAAAACCCAACATAGTCTACTCAGCAAAAAGAATCGTAATTTGAAATTCACACTTGAAAATCGCATCTTTCAGGGGAAAAAAAAACATAGTCGTAAATACATTGTGGATTATGGTTAACACATTTTTTATACTTGCTCATCGAGTGCACTCTTTAATGTATTTCAATTTTGCAGATTACATGATTGGCGTGGGTCCGAATCAGACATGAGTACTCCTTTGTTCAAGGACGAACCTATGGAACCCCTAAAAGGGATCAAAATGGTTAGGATGTACGGTGGGCTCCCAGCAGAGAAGTCACCAGGCTCGGGGAAATTGTTGGGGGATAGACTTGAGCTCCGCAGGAAGTTGATCCAGCGGAGACGCTGGATTGTTGACATGGAATTTCTACTGGCCTTAACGGGTATTGTGCTGATGATAATTGAAACGGAACTGGTAATAGCCCATAAAATGACCCAGTCAGACATACTCTCAATTTGTCTAAAATCTACAATCAGTGCCACAACAGTGGTATTGCTCATCTGCATATGTTGGTATTACTATATTGGAGCAATCATCAAAGCTTCTGATGCTGGAGTTAAGGAATGGCAATCAGTGGTGACCACGTGGACATGGGTTGGGCTGTTCACAGAATTAACTGTGTGCGCCATTCATCCGATTCCAGGGGATATAAGAATACAGTACGTGTCCCCGGCAGGCGATGAGAAGAGAGTCAGCATTGACGCCGTGTTGTCCATCCTTATGATGAGCAGACTTTATCTGATTGCTAAATTTGCAGTGGTCCACAGTAGATTGCTGACCGATACATCTACGAACAGCATCGGAGCGTTGAGCAAGATAAAAATTAATTCCATCTTTGTTTTCAAAGCTGCAATGTCCAGCAGTCCAAGTCTCTTGCTGTTAACCGTGATGATGACAACCTTCATCGTGAATACGTGGGCCATGAGAACTTGCGAGATTTATTACGAGGATGGGGAAGATAACACATATGCTGAAATAATGTGGCTTGTCGCTACAACATTTCTCACTATTGGTTATGGAGACGCAGTACCGAGGAGCTACTGCGGGAGATATATATCGGTGTGTACGGGGATTATGGGTGTTGGATCAACTGCCCTTCTTGTTGCAGTTTTAGCACGAAAACTAGAGCAGACAAGAGAGGAAAAATACGTATTTAATATGGTTTCCAGAATTCAAATCGAGAAAAGACGAAAAATTGCAGCCGCAAATGTAATAAAAGCTACGTTAAAGTTGTTGATTTTGAAAAAATCGAATATATGCTCTGAAAAATGCAGGCGGCATTATGAGGATCAGTTAAAGCAGTCCATCCGGGGTTTAAGAAAAACAACGAATGAGATGGCACATGTTGGGGACATTACAGTCGGATTTCTTGAAATATCAGAGACCGTGAACAGAATCGGAGATACAGTGGACAGCATTACACACATTCTAGACAATAACGAGTACAAAACGTCGTCCCTGGAAGCAAGATTGACAAATATTGAGGGAAAACTGGACGAAATTCGAACTATGCTTACAATGAAAAGAAAATGATGCCGTGTGATAATAATGACATCAACGATTACACTTTTAAGTTAAAACTGATGAACCTATCACAATCGCCACATATCTCTCATATCTCTTAGCAGCTTAAGATGGAGTGGAATATCTAATGTATGCAACCAAATACTGTATTTTCCCTTCTATTTACTTAAAATCTGGTTGATTTGGATATCCATTTAGTAGGCAGATTTTATTTTGTACAACCAGTTTTTTTGTTGTTCCTGTCCGATTGTTTTAAAATTAGGCTTGATAAAGGCTTCCATAAAACATACTCTGATTACTGACAGTAATATTGTTATAATATGAACATCATAGGCTAATTTGACATTTAAAATTCATACTGTTTTAATTTTATATTTAACATATGTTTAAACAAATTAATGTACAAGTGTATATAGTTATCATAATTATTGCAAATAGGTTTTTGTCAGAAGCTGGTTATTTGATTATTAGTTTGCTACAGCGTTAATATTTCGCGCCTTAGAAAAAAATTAACAAGTTACTGGAATGTTGGAATTAAGCGGAAACGTAGTTGTACACATAAGACTAACATTTAACATTCGTCTTATATGGAAAGGAGTAACTTAGTCGAGAGAGGAGTAACTTAGTCGAGGAGGATTAATTTAGTCGAATGAGGAGTAACTTAGTCGAGGAGGATTAATTTAGTCGAGGGAGGAGTAATTTAGTCGGGGATAATAACTTAGTCGAGGTGGAGTAATTTAGTCGGGGAGAATAACTTAGTCGAGAGAGGAGTAACTTAGTCGGGGAGAATTACTTAGTCGGAAAGGGGTAACTTAGTCGAGGAGGAGTAGCTTATACGGGAAGGAGTAACTTAGTCGGGGAGGATAATTTAGTCGAGAGAGGAGTAACTTAGTCGGGGAGGATAATTTAGTCGAGAGAGGAGTAACTTAGTCGGGGAGGATAACTTAGTCGAGAGAGGAGTAACTTAGTCGGGGAGAATAACTTAGTCAAGAGAGGAGTAACTTAGTCGGGGAGAATAACTTAGATAGTCGCGAGAGAATAACTTAGTCGGAGAGGAATAACTTAGTCGGAGAGGAGCAACTTAGTCGGGAAGGAATTATTTAGTAGATAGAGGAGGATTACATTAATCGATACACTTGAACATATTAGGCTTTATGACTAGATGAATGTTGTGCTTCTTGTGATATGACGCAAAATGTCTTTTACTAAAGTCGACCATGCATGAACATATCAGTTAATTATTTGTATGGTTCAGTTTCTCTTTATGAGATGTTTCCAGTGACCAGTCTAGATGAATGCAGATTAATTAAGGTCCGAAATATGAAAGCATTATTAAGGAACCCCAGAAAGCACACACGTCACTTAAAATGAAGGGGCAAAAACAGGTAACAATAACGTACTTTCTAACATTTTTGCATTACTTTTCCAGAGATGCATCCACAGCGAATTTTGCTGGTGAAATATGATCAAAACTAGGGCTGGTGTCACCAATAAACAGAGTGACCCTACGTCTGATATGGTTGTTTTACTCTTCACAAGAGTCTCATACACAAGAGTCTCATACATGCCAATTTGTTAAGTGCAAGTGACATAGGGTGCAATACATTTTGTTAAGAATGTGTAAGGAATGAACATGGTGGTGGTGGTGATGGGATAATAAAGAAAACAGTATCCAGTTTATGTTTTCCACATCAAAGAAATGCTAAGTTTTGTGTTAACATTTCCCTCATGCTTGTGTATTTTATGGACACATGCATTCCTAGAATACCCAACGCACGAAAACCAACTTAACACATTTCTAAAATGGAAAAGACTGAGATGAATATTCCGATGAAAGGTCAAAACGTGAATATCGCTATTAGCAAACGACACGTCTAAGTCTGTGGAACATACTTATTCAATGATCCCGTCCTCGCGAAGTGAAAGGTTCTTCAGTTAAATATCTAGATCGTACACGGATTGTTTTCATATGATGATGCGCGAAAACAATATTACACAAAAACCTCTAGAGCTTATGTGCGTCACCAAAGCTAGGACCTGGGTATATATTTTGATATAAAACAACCCGTATGCAAAAAAAAAAAAAAAAAAGAAAGAAAAAGAACTATTGTTTTCAATTACCGTCTCACCAGTGTTTTGTCAAATCATGTCTGTCGATTTACAATATTGAAATATGATACCATTATTAACAAAGAACCCAAGTGCGCCTGATATCGATCGACTGACACCTCTCTAGCAGCCAAATACAATAGAAATTGGCAACGAAATCTGGGTCAGTATGATTCAGATTTCTACCAGTGTTGTTGACTGCACATCTGTTTGCACATCAACATCATTTGTTGGATAAGAAAATTATGTGTCAGGATGCTTACCTCTTAAAGCTGGTTAAATTCAAATACGTTTTACATTTTATTTGTATTCTTGTCAATTTTTTTCTTTTTAGCTCAGGTCGAATGAGTCATTTTACTTCTCTTGTAAAAAGATAAAATAGTTTTTTTTTGGCTATAGCGATATTAGCGCTGCATATTTGTGCTTAGACTGCCTCGCAGGTCTACGACTTCACGATACCTCAGTGTTAGATCTACTTTAAACAAGTTAATTTCTTTTGTTTTTTTCCTCAGTGCAGTAATTAAAATAACTACATCTATTAAAGAAAGTTTTTGCAATGAATGAATTAATAGTTCATAATTAAAGGTAAATAAATGACAGCATATATGTGCGGTTTTACTCACTGACCTGGAGTCGATTATACAGAAGGCTGCCGCTATTTGTAATTCATTAACTTGTCACTTTGACCAGAGAGTATAAGCAATGCTTTTTAAGAATTTTCCTCTTGAAATATCTCTAATTTGCCAGGTAGCAAATTGTCTATAGGCGACGTCGAGGGGTTCAGAGTTATTAATGGCTCGCTGTCCTTTGGGTATATGATGGATTAAAGCTAACTTCTCAAACTGATTAAAAACAGTTATCAATGATTTCGTCCTTGTCGTTAAACATTTGCTTTTTTATCTGGACTATACGTCTATTCTCAGGATGTGTGTTATCTTTCCTTGTTGGTTTGTCATTTTATTGACTTCTTGTTGTTCTGGTTGTTGCATTATTTTATCCATCCTTATTCCCAGTTTTGTTAGGTATTGTCTGATTTTCTCGGCTTTGGGTATTAGTCTTGTTGTGTCTTTTGGGTTTCGTATTTTGCTGGTCAGTTGCTCCCTTGGTCATATTCGCAGTTTGCGATAAACTTTGTTCTCTGCATGTTGTTTTCCCGGGTTGATAGATGTTAGTTATTTCGGGATTGATGTGTTTTTCGTTTCATCTCTCTTCTTTATAATTTGCTGTTCTGTTGTCATTTGTTCTTCCTCATTCCCAGTTTTGATTGGTATTGTCTGATTTTCTCGGCTTTGGATGTTAATCTTGTTGTTTCCTTTGGGTTTTTTATTTTGCTGGTCAGTTTCTCTCTTGGTCTTATTCGAAGTTTGCAATAAACTTTGTTCTCTGCTGGTTATTTGTTTTTCCGGGACAGGTGTGTCTTTCGTTTCGTCTCTATTACATTTGTTGGGCGTGTGGCCGGTTTCTCCGCATCTATTACACTTTCTATGGTATATGCACCCCTTGTACCATGTTGTTGTTAAAAAGCCATGTAGAAAGTTCTCTCTTTTGATTGTGCGTAGTTCTGATTTCTCAATTTCGAAGATTCTGGTTTCATCAAAGATACTAAACCCTGGTACCACTCCAAGTTTTGATTTTTCCACTTTTATGCCAAATTTCTCTTCGAACCAGCCAACAGTAGTTTCCAGTGGTATCTCTATCGGGATTCCTGATAGATGGAGTTCTCCTGTTTGTTTTCTTATTCTTCTCATAATCTGTTCTGGACTTTTCATTACTGCTCTAATTCCACAAATTTGTGTTTCTCCATATGGTAGAGCTGGTGTGTTACCTCTATATCTAATTTGGTATCCTCCCTTTTCATAGTTGATTGAGTAGATTTTGGAAATTATATCTTCATCTTTGATTTTTAAATCTACCAAAACTGCTATTGTTCCAGGTATTCTTCCATCATTCAAGCCTTGGAATTCAATCAGTTGTGTACCCTTTTTATATTTACATTCTAGGTAGGTCCCATCTTCTGATTCTACTCGACGTGTTTTAAAGTATTTGTGTAGGTCCGTTGTCGTATTCCTTGATGCCGCCATTTTTCCACGTGCGTACCGTTAATTTTTTTACGTATGAGCTTCACTTCGTTTCGTTGTATTCCGTATACTCCTTACTTCCTTTTCTATTAATATTTATTCTTTGTCATTATTTTGTCTTCCTTATTTCATGATGAATCTTTTACTTTGTAGTTTGTAGTCTTTGCTATTCTTCCATTCCGGTGGATTTCCTAGCAGTTTGCTTTGTTCTTGCCATTTTTGTGATTGTGATAGAGACACTAACTCGACTTCTCAACTACAAGTACTGGAATGGCTTACAGGCGAAGTGGCACTTAGACGAATGATTCAGACCCATGTTAGCTGCCCTCTATGCCTATGAAATCTGGCTAACTCGATTTCTCTTTCTCTTTCTATTTACTCAGATCCTGTCTCTTTCATCAGCTTGTTTAATTCTTTCTTTTTCCTTTCTCTCAGTTTGTCTAATTCTTTATTTTTCCTTTGGTAAATAAACATGACTGGCACTGACCAGTTAACTCCTTCTTTGAACCTACCGACAAGACATCAACTTCAAAAAATTATTTTATTACAAAGCTGACGTTTGGTTACTCTTTTTGGTAAAGGATATCAGTACAAAGGTTATTTTATTGCAAAGCAAGCTGACATCAGAAGTTAACTATGGATTCTTTGAAGTGAGTTGATGTTTTTTTTTGAATATACAATGATGGTTGAAATATGAAGCAATCCTTGGTTTCTTTTCATTAGTATTCATGGGAATTTTGAAAATAAATTGGAACAAATTTTAAAGTGACACAATATAATGCTTTGTGCACACATCTTGATGACCCAGCATTGCCCAAAATATTTGGAGTAAATAAAATTTTGTGATGAATTCATAAAGTCCAGAAGAGAAGCAAATGATTTTGCAAACACAAGGAAAATAATCAACTTATATATTGGAGACAACTGCCATTCACGCATGACAGAGTTAGTTGCAAAAAAGGTCAAGATTGAATATTATCCAGGTATACTGTATGAAAGCGACAATCTTGTCACCAGCACCAGTTACAAACATATAATTACTATTTACCCGCAGACATCAGCTCTCCTTTGTATTAATTATTACTACAGATGCCAAGCACATAGATGCCCTGATAGTGAATAAACACAGCAGCAAGCAGTAAACTTATCTGAACTCACCTACAGGACATCAAAGACAAAGGTGCCTTTTTTATTACAAAGCAAACCGACCTAGGAGCCAACTTTGGTCTCTGAAGATGGATATTTTAAAAAAGGATATTAATAGAAAGGTTATTTTATTGCAAATTAAGCTGACCTCAGAAGCAGACAATAAATTCTTTTAAGTGTGCCAGTTTTTTAGTTTTGAATATTCAAAGATATGGAAGCTAACTTCGGTTCCTTTATACCAGTAATCATGGAAATTATATAGAAATAAATTGAAACAATGGAACAGTTTTTATGTTTTTCTTTTGTTTGTTTTTAGGGTTTAATGCCATTTTTCAGCACAAGATAGGCTATACATGGCGGCCAGTATTAATGGTGGAGGAGGAACCCGGAAAGAACCTCCGACCCACGAGAAGCCACTGGCAAGCTTTCTCACATAATTACATTAGCCAAATCTTAGACTCGAACCCACGCAGACAGAGGTGAGATGGCAGTGATCCGTAATGGACAGCGCTTTAGACCATTCAGGGCCCTGGAACAGTTTTTAAAGTGACACAATAGAGTTCTTTGTGCGCAAACATTGATAACCAAACATTGCTTACCCATTTTGTTCACAATATCATCATTAACATGGATGAAACTCTATACATTGATCGTATTCTTGGATGGACAGACGATATGATTGCATTGAAAAGTGTGAGAATAAGCAAGACTAGTGCAGATTTAAAAAACTCTAGACTTTTGACCTTGCAGTTTCCACTTCAGGTGATTTGTTGCCTCTAAAGATTTTAGAAGAATGGATCGTATGTGTGCAGTAGAATGGTTGTAGTGATGAGATGCTGCTGCAGTGGATTGAAGTCTGATCTCAAGTACAGTTTCGTATTTTTTAAAACAAATTTTTTAGTTGAAGAGCATTTTCTGACATGTAATTTTCGACTGATGTAAAAAGTATCCCACAACTTATGACTTTAAAAAAATGATGTGTCACAGAACATACAGTGCACTAAATAATTACTTTAAAAATTTATTTTTGGTGTCCCAGCATATATGGTAAATACAGTAGTCTAACCAATCAAACTCCCATGGCTGGTCATTTTTGGTGTCAGTAAGACTCGTATCAAGATCCTGAATAATTTGTATTGGTCGAAAATTAAAAGGAATGTTTCAAGATACTTTATATCTTAACACAATCGCCAATTGGAAAAAAAACAGTCATCTGTACCATACACCTTCATTTTGATGAACCATTTAGCAGAACAATGGTAGACTGTGTCAGGCACAGAATAAATATTGACTATAATGTGGACATCTACAAGTTTTTCTCATTTAATTCCTTTGAGAAATATCAAAACAAAACTCCATGTGAAAGCTTTGATAAAGTTTTTCTTTTTGTTTTCTAGACCTGTTGGCCTTCCCCAATTGATACAGCCTGATCAAGAGTCAAATTGTAGGTCTGGAATTCATGTTATGCATGAAATTATGCATCCAACAGTTTAAGTCGTCTGCCAATCACCCTGAAAGTCAAAAAGCCTTAGAAAGATTTCATCCAACTTAGAACAATATGATTAGATCATATTGCTATGATACAGGAAAATATTGGAATCTGGTGTTTCATTTGGTGTTTTTGCAAGTAGTGTTTTTTCAAGAATCAATTGTTTTAGTCCCTTCAACTAATTTTATGACATACTGTCCTGGAACATTAAAGTTATTAAAAGAGATTCAAATATTAATCATCTAGACTGTCTCTGATTTCAAATACTAATCATCTAGACTGCCTCTGATTTCAAATACTAATCATCTAGACTGTCTCTGATTTCAAATACTAATCATCTAGACTGCCTCTGATTTCAAATACTAATCATCTAGACTGTCTCTGATTTCAAATATTGATCATTTAGGCTGTCTCTGATTTCAAATATTAACCATCCAAACTGTCTCTGATTTCACATATTAATCATTTAGGCTGTCTCTTATTTCAATATTAATCATCCAGACTGTCCCTGATTTCATATATTAATCATCCAGACTGTCTCTGATTTCAAATATTAATCGTCTAGACTGATTTCAAATATTAATCATCTATACTGTCTCTGATTTCAAATATTAATCATCTAGACAGTCTCTGATTTCAAATATTAATCGTTTAGACTGTCTCTGATTTCAAATATTAATCGTCCAGACTGTCTCTGATTTCAAATATTAATTGTAAAAGGCTTGTGAAGTAGGAATAACTAATTTTCACTCCATTAAGTCAAAGTGAAATTAAAGTATAACAGAGTGTGTATGTGCTTTGGATTATTAAAGTAGCTTAAACAATTTAAATCATATTGCTACAATGTCTGCTGTGTGGCAGTTTAAAGTGCTGTCTAGCACTGGGGCATCATGCCAAAGGCATGTAGTATCATGCCCCACTCAGTCACATTATTTTGAGATCAGGCCGACCAGTCCTAACACTAATCTAATAATGCTGGGAGCCAAGCGAGGCAGCCGTTAGTACCATTTTTATATCTTTGGTATGACTTAGAAGGGTTTCAAACCTGCAACATCCTGCATCTGAGGTGGATGCTCTAAACATTTAGGCCACTGAAGTGGTGAAGGTATAACAGAATTAAACAGGAAAGGAACTTCAGTCTGGTGCCAAATTTCTGGTTTTCTTGCCTATACCTCAAAATCCTCTTCTGGCAAAGTACATTGGTCATATCCAATTAAAAAGAATGTAAATGTCTTAAATTATACAGTAGAACCTGCCTTGAAAGACCACTTCTTTTGCCAAACTATTATCATCTCTCAAGACAGGTGGTCTCCCATAACAGGTCTTACTCCTATATGATCAATAAATTTGTGCATTAATAATAAGGTCTTTCAAGACAGGTGGTTTCACATAGCAGTGGTCTTTCAATTCAGGTTTTACTGTATCATTAAAACTCCTTGGAGGTGGAAACCAAATCAAATTTGTCTTTAATTTGATAACGGAGTATGTTGGTATAGATAAGCCAGTTAATCATTCAACAGAGCTAGTTGTACCCGTCTCACACTGTGGATGTAAACTATGCAATGCAATTAAACTGTAGTGACTTTGGTTTAAATAGTATTCGGAATTCAGAATTTTTTTTTTAACTGCTCCGGTGGCCTAGTGGTTTGAGCGTTCACCTCAGAAGCGGGAGGTCGCGGGTTCGATCCCCAGCCGAGTCATACCAAAGACTTACAAAAATGGTACTAACAGCTGCCTCGCTTGACGCTCAGCATTAAGAGGTTAGTGTTAGGACTGGTCAGCCTGGTGTCAGGATAATGTGACTGGGTGGGACATCATGCTACATGTCTGCAGCATGATGCCTCAGTGCTAGACATCACTATAAACTGCCTCACAGCAGACATCGTAGCGATATGACTGAAAAATTGTTAAAGCTACAAACAAACAAATCAAAAATTTTAAAAATTCTGGACCAATAAACTTTCACATCTACAGCTACAAGAAAATACTGAACAAAAACAGTCATTATGTGAATATGAGCACTTATTTCATGATGTTGCAACATAAACAAATAAAATCTATCATGACACTGAGATTGCTGATTCTGTGAAACAGCATCCTCATGGGATGAATCATTTCAAGCAGGGATGTTTGGGGGAAAAATTAAATATTACTTGGAGAATTATTTTTGAGAATCAAGTATAAAAAAGTAGTTCACCATGTATGTTGGACCCTAACTATAGAAAAATCAATCAATAGTGTAACCAAAAACATTCATTTCCAATACCAAGAATAGAGGACTGCATTGACGAAATTGGAAAACCAATATATGTCACAAAGTCTAACCTTTTGAAACGATTGTGGCAAATATGTTTATGGAAGCAAGAAATTTTGAAGTTTGCATTATCAGTATAAAGTGATTCCATTTGTATGAAACATTCTCAGTCAACATATCACCATTAAATTAACAAAACAACATCTGATGCATACAATGGTGACATCATTATCATCTATAATGTTACCTATCTGGAAAAAACACTTGGAAACCATTTGGAAATTCTTTGATTGACTCATTGATGCAAATATGATGGTTAATTTATGTCAAGGTGAGTTCTGCCATGTGTGTATCCCATTTTTAGGACATACTGTGCGACAAGGTCAAAATAAACGTGCAGGAGTTAAAGCCATGGCTATCTCTGAATTCCCAGTACCTGTTATAAAAAAGCAACTTTTGTGATTTGTCTGGATATTATTGGAAATTTTGCTGAATCTCTGACCAATCTGTTGAGTAAGAAATCCAAGTTCCATTGGTCTGACAAATGTCAGGAATCTTTTGGCAAATAAAAGGCCGTAATTAAAGCTCCAGATTTCATTCAATTAGTTTAAATGTCTGTTGATGCAAATGATATAGGGTTTGGCAGAGACAAGAAGACAAAATTGTTGTTGATCATCCAGTGTTCTATTTTTCTTGAGAGAAAAAAAACAAAAACTCTACAAGAAACAGAAACAATTTTCAACAAATGTTTGGCTTTGAAAACATTTTGAAATATATATTAGTCAGCTCCTTGTCCAATTAATGTGTCCAGTGATCACAACCCAATACCATTACTTCCATTAACAAAATGAAAAACAAAAATCAGAGAATGTAGAGATGGAGTTTGATGCTGCATGAATATAATAATGACATTAGACACATCACTGTGTAATGTACTTTCCTTGCTTCCACAAAAAGCTAGATCCATCATTAGTGATCTTTTGTGGATAATAACTGTCTAATATCTTAGATTTCAAGTGAAGTTGGACTCAAGTTTCCACACTTCCTGATTCACAAACAGCTTGCTTCCATAAACATATTTCTTGCTTTAACCTGTAAAGAATAAAAAAAGTTGGCTATAGAACTGTTTAAAGGAAAAATTAGTTTATGTAATCAAGTCTTAGTCTTTAACATGTAAAAAATTAACATACCTTCTTTTACGACAAACTTCTGAGCATTAAATAAAGTCTCGTACAGAATTCCGGCAAAGGGTTTGGAATCATTAAAACTTCAAATGTCATTCATACACAATTCTGGCAATGGGTTTGGAATCGTTAAAACTTCAAATGTCATTGGTGTTCCTTTGTTTGCATGCATTGTCAAAACTAAATCACACTCTGGGTAACAGCCACAAGAAAGTTTGGTCCAAGTTGCTGATTAACATATAATTTTTTAAGCATTCAATAACACTGATCAAGCACTACATTTGGCTGTTACACTCACTGGCAAATTACCATCTGCACTATTCTTTTTACTTATGAAGATCAAGTGAATTATTACTACCTGATACAATGGCCAATCAACATCTACACTATTCTTTTTACTTATGATGATAAAGTGAATTATCACTGCCTGATACAATGGCTAATTAACATCTACACTATTCTTTTTTTACTTATGATGATAAAGCGAATTATTACTACCTGATACAATGGCCAATCAACATCTACACTATTCTTTTTACTTATGAAGATAAAGTGAATTATTACTACTTGATACAATGGCTAATTAACATCTACACTATTCTTTTTACTTATGACGATAAAGTGAATTATTACTACCTGATACAATGGCCAATCAACATCTACACTATTTTTTTTACTTATGATGATAAAGTGAATTATTACTACTTGATACAATGGCTAAGTAACATCTACACTATTCTTTTTACTTATGATGATCAAGTGAATTATTACTACTTGATACAATGGCCAATCAACATCTACACTATTCTTTTTACTTATGACGATAAAGTGAATTATTACAACTTGATACAATGGCTAATTAACATCTACACTATTCTTTTTACTTATGACGATAAAGTGAATGCACAGACCCTGATTAGCTACTGATTGATACATATATTACTATGCATACTAATCATTTATGCACATGATTAGACCCTGGTCTACCAGCAGATTGTGTGCTGGGTCTCTGCATCTTGTTAGCTAGATGTGCATTTTACGTGTTAAATATGGTCTCATACCAGAGAGGCAAGAAACTTACTTAGGACATCACATGACAAGTTCTTGACTTCTGATTGGCTATCAACAGTGATTTATTTTAGGATATTATACATTTTCCCTAGGCTGTAGAATATTATACCTGGCTATACTCATTATACCTGTTCCAGCAGGCACTACTGCCATGTGCCAATATCATATAACATTATCTCACATGAAATATGAAATCTTCCATTACCTTCTTCCTTGGAAACTAATTTCTAAACAGCATTATGTAAGTATAATGGGCAGTGGTGACAAAGATCTGCCAAATGTGATGGTACTGTAACATACAATGCAAATCTGAAATAGAACATTATACAATGGATAATGCAATAATTTGATGTTAAAGCATTCTATTTTCATCAGATTTTCTTTTCAAATGAAATGCATTATCATGATAAAAGGTACATATAACAACTTTACCTAAATATTTCTTCCTGGCAAGTTTCATGAACTTCTTGTCTAGTGAGCTGGGCCAACTCAGTCATGGAATACTGAAAAACAAAAATTTCTAAATCACCATATATTTTAGCTTATTTTTTTTTAATTAAAAAAAACTATATATATATATATATATATATATATATATATATATATATATATATAGTTCAGTTTGGTTCTTATTGTGATACAACAAAAATAAACATTTAACTGAGATTTTTAAAAATTTGAATTGTGCCCACAATTTCAATAAGAGTTTGTTTTGAAATCTTTTGTATTTTATTATACACATTGGATCAATGTTAAATTTCAGTACATTGGATTATCAGGATTAACTTTACAATGCAACCTCTGTTTATGAAACATCCACAGGTCACCAATGATTTGGCTGTAGAAGGCAAGTAACTGTTATAGGAAAGAAAATAGCTGAATATAAGATGTGGCAATGGATGAGAGATGACCCTCCAAGCTGGTTGGACAGTGTTTCTTTTTTGTGTAATTGCACTGTAACACAAGTAATGAGCTGATTTTCAGATAAGAAAGGGCCTTATCTCTATTCAAACATTATCTCAAAGAGTAAATCTGTTCTGGTGATAGGTGTATAGTACATTTCCACAACTACTCAATGTTAGTTAAGTCCATGCTGAAACATCTGGCTGTAAATATCATTTTTCATCCATTAAATTTTCCCACTGCAGCTGAATATATATCTGACCATGTCTATTTGAATCTTTCTGATATAAAAATTTCTCAGCAGTGATCAAAAATATGCCTTGTCTTTTCTTTTAGTGAAATTACTTTCCTATTTCTTTTTAAACTGATAATGTTGGACATTATGCATTTTCTGTAACAATTTAACTTATTCTTTCATGGGTAACTACAGAAAAGCTCTGTTCACAAAGGAAGTGATCATCTGGTTCCCCTTTCATTAATATTTTGTGATCTAGGAGAGAGAATCTGTGACTTTTAATATACTATATTGTATCTAATGACTTCTAATATACATGTACTATTTTGTACTTCATGACTTCTAATTTACTATTTTGTACTTCATGATTTCTAATTTACAATTTTGTACTTCATGACTTCTAATTTACTATTTTGTACTTCATGACTTCTAATTTACTATTTTGTACTTCATGACTTGTAATATACTATTTTGTACCTCATGACTTCTAATATACTAGTACTATTTTGTACTGCATAACGTCTAATATACTACTGTGTTCTTCATGACTTCTAATTTACTATTTTGTACTTCATGGCAATCAGATGTCATCATAACTTCAGCTGAACATTACCACGCTTTTCATCTGCTAGCTTCTGTCATCTTGATAACAGTCATTGGTAATGAGAGCCAGTAATTAATCATGAACGAAACCCAACATCAAAGGAACTCACAGCACTAAGAGTAATCAGATTCCTTACCGCTTTGTATGAATTGAAGTTAGGTACTTAACAGCATATCAGAACAAATGTCAATTTTATTAAATTTATAAATCAATACATTTTTATGAGAATTACATCTGTTAACCCATTATGTCCACTCCAAAAGGACACATTTGACAGTTTTAGAGGCCGAGGTGCAATTCGAAAAGGGGCTACTTTATTGTGCCATATATATGGTACCTTGATCAGACTTGCTTGTCGACGGAAATATGCAGACCCTTCCTCGTCTTCATGAATGGGGTGAAATGAGAACAGGGAACCACAAGCATCTTGTTTGTTGAGAGGATCTTTAGGGTCCCATAGGTTTATCTCTATCTCTATCACATAATCAGGGGACATAACTCCCTGTAAAATAAATCTTAAGTTCAACAACTCTGAAAGGAAAGCAGTCTTTGCGTTGCATATATACTCGACTTAATTTATCTGTGGCAAGCAAATTCCATTAAAACTGTTGCTTAAACCTGGGTCTCACCATAGAGTTAGTTTTGTTCTAAACATCTTTGTCTCACACACAATTGTAATGACTTGTAATTCATGAATGTGATGGTCTTACCAACAGCAGAAGTTATTCCAAGGGAGACAACTGAAGTTGTAAGTAGAGAAACTAACACAAGTGCTCATTTAAAATGAAATTTAAAAAAATGAAATAAATCTTTTGCAAGCTCTGATCAGCAATTAATTAAACAATTCAAAGAGTTCTATTAACTCCATTTGAAATGAGAAGGAAAAAAAAGATTATTTTATCCTGCAATCAAAATGGTGATTTTAATTCAATAAATCTCAATTGAGTGAAGTAAAATGGCTGCCATATTTATTATGCCTTGACAATATGATCATGATGTTATATGTTATTTCATGTTATGGTATTACAATGTTCTAGACTCTAACTTAACAGAGGACCTGTTTCAGGGACACCTAATGTGTCGTCTTGAAAGCACTTAACAAAGGGCCTGTTTCAGGGACTCCTAATGTGTCGTCTTGAAAGCACTTAACATAGGACCTGTTTCTGGGACTCCTAATGTGTCGTCTTGGAAGCACTTAACAGAGGACCTGTTTCAGGGACTCCTAATGTGTCGTCTTGAAAGCACTTAACAGAGGACCTGTTTCAGGGACTCCTAATGTGTCGTCTTGGAAGCACTTAACAGAGGACCTGTTTCAGGGACTCCTAATGTGTCGTCTTGAAAGCACTTAACAGAGGACCTGTTTCAGGGACTCCTAATGTGTCGTCTTGAAAGCACTTAACATAGGACCTGTTTCAGGGACTCCTAATGTGTCGTCTTGGAAGCACTTAACAGAGGACCTGTTTCAGGGACACCTTATGTGTCGTCTTGGAAGCACTTAACAGAGGACCTGTTTCAGGGACTCCTAATGTGTCGTCTTGGAAGTATAACTACACTTATACTGCACTTCCAACTTTTGCAAAAATGATGTTATGGACTTCTAGGCTACTGAGTAATAGAAGGTTCTTGTCTTTACAGATCAAATGATGACTGTCATAGTACCGCAAGACCTACCTTAATGAAATCATATTCTTCAATACATCTCCTTTGTTTGGAATTAACATAAGTCACTGATTTTAAGAACTCAGATTAATTAACATTTTAGTTTTCTTTGAAAAATAAATCTGAAAAGGATTCATTGGCAGAGCCTCTCTGTGGACAAAAATAATATTATCCCAACCACCACCAACAAACTAGACTTCCTGGACTGGGTGCCAGAATAAGAGACTATTTCATTTTCTTAAGGGAGGTGGGCTTAAATGTTTGAAAATTATTGCCTGGCTCTCATTTGTGGTATAAGAAAGACAAAATTCCATTCCTTATTTTTCCTGACAAATGTATCCTGTGATGAATGGAAATAGCCTGTGATAAATGGAAATATCATATGATGAATGGAAATATCCTGTGTTGAATGGAAATATTCTGGTTGTAAAGAACATTCTAGTCCCAAATATTAAATGGCCAGTACCTTACATGTAGCGAAAATCAAAATAGTTCAAAGTTACTACTGAAGGACTAGGTGAGTGGTTCACATTGCAGTGTAAATTCCGTGTTGTCTTATTTGTTTTGGGTTGTTTTTTTTAAAAACCAGAAATTATTGTAAATTTTGGAATTTAAATGTCCATATCTCAGAGGAATACATTTTCCTTTTTAACGATGGGGTAATATTATGCCATTCAAGAGAAGCTCAAAAAAGAAAGCCTCTTGTCAAGTCACAAATTTGGTCAGATTTCTTTGAATAAATTAAAAGCATACAATTATCGCACAAGAAGTCAATCAAACAATCAAACAATGTACTGATTATATAAGTCCTCTGAAGTTCATTTTGTTACCATCCAAAACATAGGATTGAAATAAAGATAACTGGATCATCAAATGATAACTGGTTGTAAATAGAACTAATGTCCCCCATGATTTCATATGAATCTTTTTAATATAATTTTTTTAGTGAAGACTATAAAATAATTAAATTATTGGTCTAAAACAAAACAAAAAAACCCATAAAAACAAAATTAGTATCCATAAACAACTAGAATGAACAGTATTAAAGTTAACTGAATAATGTTCTTTCCTCAATGACAAGTAAAGGCAGTGAAACCAAAAGTTAAAGTTAGGTGTTTCTGAGTTATTTTACAATTCTTGGGAATGCAAGTATTGCATAAGTCCATGGTTTGCTATACTTACATAGTTGTAAAGGGCTAATGCATCAATATCACACCAGCAGTATTTATGGTTCCGATAAATATGAGGTCGTAATCTGTCTTTATCATCTACTGTCTCACTGCAAAGAAGTACAAATTGGATATTGCAAAACAATATGTAGGATATCAAAGAATATTTTGTGTACTGAAAATTTTAATAGAGAAGTACCTGGCTGAAAACAAGTTACAACTTTTAATTTTTTTTTTTTTAAATTTCAAAGATTTTTTAAAAAAACAATACTATAGTGATTATGAAACTCACTAAAAAGGAGTCTTCTGGTGAAACTAATATAACATTTCAAACAGTCAGTCATACTGATCATTTTCACTAAACTTTCATAAACAGATAAATGATAGATAAATTTAAGTACAGGTTGTAAATTGTTTCATAACGATGACCTAGGTCAGCTTATGTTCTCATCATTTGGAATGCATCTAGGTCAGCTTATGCCCTCATCACTTGGAATGCTTCTAGGTCTGCTTATGACCTTATCATTTGGAATGCATCTAAGTCATGCCTTATTATTTGGAATGCTTCTAGGTCAGTTTATGCCCTTATCATTTGGAATGCTTCTTTTAAGCAGTGTGCTAACTGCTAAAATAATACTCATCTTAAAATATAATATTTTTTCCAAACACTGTTGGCACATTACCAGAGATCATGATATTCATTAACTTGTAGAAATCTTAATGCAAGTAAACTGCAGAGAAATCTGCCAACTATTCTAGTCTATAGTTTAATTATGATACGGCAACAAGTTACCTTTAAATATAGCATCTCATTCATGAGTGAAATAGCCAATCAGAAATATCTTTAATACAGCTAAATGAAAATCTCTTGAAAGCAGATGTATTTGGATGCATTCAGAAGTAGCCCCAAAATGCATTCTGACGAACGTGGAAAGAATATCTGGGGTAAAATGAGTTAAGTACTTTTGGATTGCATGGACCTTTAACTATGCAAAAATACAAATTTTAAAAACAGTCACATGCTGCAAACATTAACATATGGTCACCCTTAAATGTCATTTGTTGAGTGACCAATCTGATGTTAGGTCTGGGTCTATAGTATTCACTGCTGCATATGCATTAATCACAAACCCTGAATTGGATATATATGTATAGCATATGGTACTGAACCTGGAATCAAAGGAACACTGTGTGATGATCTCATCTGGGGTGCTGTTATTTTTAACTACAGGCACAAATCTAACTTGATAGCGATGAGACTTGACTGGTGGCTTGTAACGGGAAAACAAATCATCCAAACTCCCAACAATATGGTCCTTCTGTAGTGTAAAAAATAATAATTTGGTGTAAAAACAATGCTATAATTTTATAATATTCCCTTTTTTAAAAACAGTTATTCAAACAATCATTGTCATAAAGGTTAACTAACTTCAATAATGTCCTAAGTTGTAAAAATGCAATATTAAATAACTTTTAATGATATCATATTTCAGTACATGCTTTAAATTCATGGTTACCATGAGAAAAGAAAAGAAATCAGATGAAACATTTAAGTAAAAAAATACAGTAAATTTCTCTGTTGCAAGGAGTGACTCATCTATCAAGTTCAAACAGGTGGTAAAAAAAAATACTGGCTAAAGCAAGCCACATGTTACAATTAATATTTATTGCTTTAGAAAGATTTTTGAAAATCTGTTGCACTGCTATGCAACGACTTCAAACATTATTGTCTATGTTGAACACCGAGGCCAAAATGGATATAGTATTGATATCATTGAAGTCAAGATCCAGTTATCGCAGTTCTCTACGGCTATATAAACATAAATATATATATATATATATATATATATATATATATATATATATATATATATATATATATATATATACTAAGCCATATTCCTTAATATAAAATCAAGTAATAACCAAACCATCTCCAAACTTACTAGTTTCTCACAGAACTTCAGTCACATTTAACCAATTATAATCTGCCATATAACTGGAATGGACTGAGCAACCTCACAGTATGGACCAATACTGCTTTTACTGGTGAAGAGTTTACAAATATGGACCAATACTGCTTTTACTGGTGAAGAGTTTACAAATATGGACCAATACTGCTTTTACTGGTGAAGAGTTTACAAATATGGCAGCATCCTATGCATCAGCTAAATTGCTGACTGCAAAAAATAAAGTGAGAAACTGACTTTTTTCGCATTGCATGAAGTAATACATAACATGATGGCTCTCTGTGGATCCCGACCATCTTGTTAGAGCAGATTTTCACTGCATCTAATTTCTAGACATTTTGCATTTAATAAAACAGGTTTGTCACAAGCAATTCATTATTAATTTAGTTAAATTCAGAATCACACTAGCATATGATTCAATTGATGACACCTATAGAATCCATTTTATTTTAATATTTCACAAATAAAATAGCAATTAAAATCATACAATTCTATTATAAAGATGCAAATTATTAGGAAGGAAACACTACGGTACATAAAACCCCCGCAGTGCTTTCTTTATTTGGTTCTTGTATAAAATCAGTATGTTCTTCCATGTAATAAATAACATTTTCAGATTTGTTCATTAAATTTCATCTATTATATGAAATAAAACATTCTTAAGCAATTTCAATTGTATGCCTTGAAAGACGTTCAGATGTATACATTGCTGAACTTGGTCAACAAACTTCATACAAAATGAGCATCAGTTCAAGATCTTCTGTAAGTATTATTTAATACCTGGAACTGTGTCAATTTAAGGCCATGCACAATCCCACTGTCCACAATGCCGAGATAAACAGTTCCACCTTTACCAGTGTTCAGGAATGCATTCAGGGTTCTGAAATTAAACAGAAGCAAATTATGAAGATTATGTTGAAATGGAATGGTAATGCAGTCAACTACTATTCATTATGTCCCGTAAGAACTTGATAATCTTAAGTTTCTCTACATAAAAGCTTACCTGCTCTGCTTCATTAGTGTCAACAGTCCATTGCATTGAAGAAATTGATGCTCTACTGTCCTACAAGAATTTCCAAGAATTCAAGATACGAGCATTTCTTCATTTTAACTGCTGAGTGTTGAAACAATCTCTGAAATTCTTGAGTGCCAAAATTTTCAAAGTAGCAGCAGTGGCAGCCACATTGAATGTCCAATTTACACCATTTTCATTTAAGACAATTATTAGAAGACTTCTTAGCTTAAAAAACTTCCAGTAACCACCCATTTTTGAGAAATTTTTGACAAGCTTTTCCATATTTTCACAGTGTCCGACATACTAGACCTGTACAAATTGGATATTAAAGCAGCATTATTTTCATTACATCTAACTAGATATCATAAGAAGTCTTTTAGTGAAAACCCAATGTTGATATGACTATCAATGCTTGAGTAATGACAAAATTGTCATAACAGACATGACTGACCATATTAGATGTCAGCTCAGTAATTTTTTTCTTCTTCTCAGGACCAATTTGATAACAATTCATCTGGTGAAAACATCATATCAACATTACTTTCAATTTAGTAGTAGTAGTAGTAGTAACAAAAAACTATTTTCAATATAGCTGCCATGTGGCCATGTTTGAAGTTAGATTGGCACCATTTTCATTCAGGACCACCTAATACCATAACCAGTCTTGTGGTGAAAACACCATTGTGATATGACTTTTCATTCTGGAGGAGTAGCAACAACAATAAGATTTTCCACAAGATTAAAATGGTGGCCCAGTGATGTCAGATCAGCACCATTTTTATTCCGTGACAATTAGATATGATAAGAAGTCTTTTATTGAAATCTCAGTGTTGATTGACCATCCTTTCATGAAGAATAGCCATAAAATAATACATAATACATGTGTTAACATAGCCATAAAATAATACATAATACATGTGTTAACATAGCCATAAAATAATACATAATACATGTGTTAACATAGCCATAAAATAATACATAATACATGTGTTAACATAGCCATAAAATAATACATAATACATAACATATGCGATAACATAGCCATAAAATAAAATAATACATAACATATGCGATAACATAGCCATAAAATAATACATAATACATGTGTTAACATAGCCATAAAATAATACATAATACATGTGTTAACATAGCCATAAAATAATACATAATACATAACATATGCGATAACATAGCCATAAAATAAAATAATACATAACATATGCGATAACATAGCCATAAAATAATACATAACATATGCGATAACATAGCCATAAAATAATACACAATACATGTGTTAACATAGCCATAAAATAATACACAATACATGTGTTAACATAGCCATAAAATAATACATAAGATATGCGATAACATAGCCATAAAATAATACACAATACATGTGATAACATAGCCATCAAATAATACACAATACATGTGTTAACATAGCCATAAAATAATACATAATACATGTGTTAACATAGCCATAAAATAATACATAATACATGTGTTAACATAGCCATAAAATAATACACAATACAGGTGATAACATAGCCATAAAATAATACATAACATATGCGATAACATAGCCATAAAATAATACACAATACATGTGATAACATAGCCATCAAATAATACACAATACATGTGTTAACATAGCCATAAAATAATACATAATACATGTGATAACATAGCCATAAAATAATACATAATACATGTGATAACATAGCCATAAAATAATACATAACATATGCGATAACATAGCCATAAAATAATACACAATACATGTGATAACATAGCCATCAAATAATACACAATACATGTGTTAACATAGCCATAAAATAATACATAATACATGTGTTAACATAGCCATAAAATAATACATAACATATGCGATAACATAGCCATAAAATAATACACAAGACATGTGATAACATAGCCATAAAATAATACATAATACATGTGATAACATAGCCATAAAATAATACATAACATATGCGATAACATAGCCATAAAATAATACACAATACATGTGATAACATAGCCATAAAATAATACACAATACATGTGATAACATAGCCATAAAATAATACACAATACATGTGATAACATAGCCATAAAATAATAAATAATGCAGGTGATAACATAGCCATAAAATAATACATAATACAGGTGTTAACATAGCCATAAAATAATAAATAATACAGGTGATAACATAGCCATAAAATAATACATAATACAGGTGTTAACATAGCCATAAAATAATAAATAATACAGGTGATAACATAGCCATAAAATAATACATAACACATGCAGTAACATAGCCATAAAATAATAATAATACATGTGATAACATAGCCATGCAAATAATACATAATACATACGATAACATATTTAAAGGACTTTCCAGTTTCTAATCTCTTGTTCATTAAACAAATCATAGAAAAAGTTGTTCTAACCCAACTTGTATCTGAATTCAAACAATCTATTAAGCAATGACAGTCTGCATATCAGCCTTGTTACAGTACTGAAACTAGACTTCTAAAAGTAGTTAATGACATTCTCTCTGCTTTGGATAGCGGAAAGAATACAGTCCTAACCCTAAATGATTTGTCTGCAACATTTGACACAACAGACCACGATATATTACTTCACCGTCTCCAGTATGTATTTGGCGGTTCAAGTCCTACTTCGTGAACCGGACACAAATTGTATGTGCAAATGGAATACACTCCAGCCCAGTTAATCTATGTTGTGGTGCTCCACAGGGGTCTGTTCTTGGACCTGTTCTCTTGATTCTATACACTCAGCCACTCTCAAGTGTCATAGATCATCACCCATTGTCTCACCAATTGAATGCTGATGACACCCAAATATACAAACCTAGTCACAAAACAGAAGTTGATGCTATCCTCCAAGGAGTAGAGAGGTGTGCATGTCTGATGTGAAATCATGGATGCCGTGTAACAAGCTGTAAATGAATGATGATAAAACTGAGGCCATTCTGATCACAAAACAAAGACTTTCTCATTCACATCCTTTACTTCAAAATATAAATATGACCAACACCAACATTTCATTCACACAGACAGTATGAAACCTAGGTGTTACTCTGGACAGTACTCTCACATTCCACCAACATGTCATGAACATATGCAAAGATGCATATCTTGAGCTGAGACACATCAGCTCCATTCGCTGATGCCACTAAAACACTTGTTGTTCATTAGTATGTTCAAGACTAGACTACTGTAACTCAATTCTTGTTCGTCTCACTATCTACTCCAGAAACTTAAAATAGTTCAAAACACAGCTATTCAAATCATCTTTAGAGTACCACAATCAGAGCACGCCTCTCCTGCTGCTCTGTACCCTACTCTGGCTATCCATTCAATCCAGAATCAAACATAATTTTTTTTCTTTGTGCTATGTTTCACTGACGGACGCCAATCCAATATACCTATCTGCCCTCACCCATGTGTACACACCAGCACATACTCATTATTCCAAATATAAAAACGAAGTCATATACAAGGTTCTTTTGCATACCAGAAATGAATTGCTCATTGAAATTAGACACAAAGACACAGTGATCGCTTTCAAGAGTGCTAAAACTCACCTTTCTTTTTTTACTGCAAGAACAAATTTAAAACCTAATAATGTTTCCCACCTTAAATATTTTCAGCGTTTTTTAATGTTTTCTAATTTCATGGTGTTTTGTTTTTTTGTAGTTGTTTGATGTTTTAAAGTACTTAGAACTTCTAAAGATTATGTGCTACATGTATTATTATTATTTTTTTTTTTATTGTTATTATTATTATAAGGTGATAACATAGCCATAAAATAATACATAATACAGGTGATAACATATAAATGACAAAATGGTTCAGAAATTTAAACATGGCAATATTATGACTAAGAAGGTTCTTATGGAATAATATCAATGTTAAAAAAAAACACAAATTACTTTCAATCATCCATAATTGATCCTTAATAAAAACATTGCACATATTTTATACTTACCTGCAATTGTACATTTTATCTAAAAAGATTTCCATTTTATACTTTCTCATAAATTACATTTTTAATGTTAAACCCCAAAGCAATGTTATACCATTTTAACAAAACCTAATCATAATATGGCATCCAAAATAGTAACAAGCTCAGCCAATCAGAAGCAAGATCACCTAATTAATATGCATGTATCTCATTCATCATCAATTTTATCCAAGATCCTGATGATATAAGAATAGATTCTAAGTTTGATCAAGACTGGACCAAAAATATACTCCTAAAAGGTAGCATGCCTTGCCAATCTGATGCAAGACACCATCACTGATATGCATGCAACTCACTTCTGTCAGAGATATTGATGATTTAAACCTACATTCCAAGTTTAATCAAAATCTGATCAAGCACATGGTATGTACAGTGGTAACAAGCAAATGCCACGAGATAAATGAAAAATGACTGTAGTTATACCATATGCTCAATAGGTCTTAGAAAATGGTGAATGTGTGTGTGTGTGTGTATAATTTAGATTTTTAATGTAGGTTTAACAATATCCCAGTCATATCACTTTGATGTCTACAGTGTGGCAGTTTAAATGGTTGTCTAGCACTGTGGCATCATGCCACATACATGTAGTATGATGTTCCACTCATTCACATTATCCTGACACCAGACCGACCAGTCCTAACACTAACCTTTTAATGCTGAGTGCTTAGCAAGGCACCTGTTAGTACCATTTTTGAAAGTCTGTTGTATGACTCTGCCAGGGTTCGAACCTGCAATACGGGCAATCTACCACTAGGCCACTGGAGCGGTCACATGGTGAATCAACTAGCACTATAAGCAATGGGTGATGATTAGCATAATAAACTAATGCCACCTTTAAATCATGATGTGGAATGCTTTCAATGCAATTCCTTTAATGTTTTATCAATACAAGCAGCATCCCATATAAAGATAACTATCAATGAGACACAAAGGTCAATAAAATTGTTACATAAATTTGCATTAGAAAAATTCTTGAGCTGTACTGATTACAATCAATACAACATCCAATGTAAAGCTATGAATTTGCTTGCTCATGAGCCAACCCTAGTTTATTCAATGCCTACATCATAAAAATTTGTTTTGCCAGATTAACCCCAAGCTTAAATTTCACTGCCTCATATCTGTGTTCATTATTTGCTTTGCAGACAAGATCTGACTGCATGTCAATGAACTGTTCTGATAAAAAAATCACTTAAATGTGAAAACAGAAAGATAATTCTCACCATATCTGTCACATCATACATGGTATACATTCCAATAACCAATTTCACCCACTAATTAATTCCACTGTTTTGATGTGTGCTACCAAGAGTCAGTAACCAAGCTCTGTATGAGAGAGCAACTATGGTTGGTTTGCATTTGGTACCTTCATGATATTTATTGGCTACAACAGTAGTTCTTTGATTACAATGCATAGGATTGAGGTCATTATGTAATATTTCAACCTGGTAATTGTCTTACAATAAAAAGCGACTTCTGTTTGCACTGATATGACAAAATGAAGTGATTGGTCTGAAATCAAAGAAATAAGATGAATTAACATCTGACCCATGACTCAATCAGTAGTTAAAACACAATGAGGCATTTGGATCTCGTGCTCTGTAAAGTGTGAGAAAATAATTACATGCAGGAAAATGAAAAATTCCTTATCATCAATTTCAGAAATGGAAATGTTTATAAAAGCACACAAGTATACCATACAAAGACTGACAAGCATTGCAACCCTTATAGAACCTTCAAGTCTAAGGAAAATTTCTTAAGTTTGTTGAGCTACACATAAGATAGTGGAATCCGTTATCCTTAAGTATGAATCCATATGAAAGCTCGATTTATTTTAATATATTTCTGTTGTAATTGATGAAACGAACCCTCAGGTAAACTTATGATATTTATTTGTGGTGCAACCAACTAAGAAATACTTTGTGAGCAGCAATGACCTTCTTGCAGGAAACCCTAATGGAAGCCATGGAATGAGAGAAAAGCCATAAATACACATCTAAATCCAAGAGAAATTGTTTTTTAATTCAAAATTGTGATCAAAATATGTCTAATGGTTCTTAAGCTAGAAAGCAATATCTGAAGTTCCATCTGATGACAAGAATATACTACACAAGGATGAGATAAGACTAAACCCATAAATAGCATCAGAGATCTCGGAAACAATTACGCAAATATTTGATCTGGGATGTAGAAAATCACCCATGCATCAGTCCTCCATGTATCAGACTTTGCTGAATATTTCCTGAGTTATGCCATTTACAATCAAGATCACATTAAAGATATCAAATTGTCAAGGCTGATAACTCTATCTATAATGGAGTTGGGAAGTTTAAACTTATGAAATACTTATGTAGGTATAAAAGACAAGTTAATCCAAACTGCATCAGAATATGTTGACCAGTTCTTCAGCTATGCTGGTTACAAGTAACATTCCATGTGAAAATACTGCATCAATTTTCCAGCGCCATTACTCAAACGAAAATGGTATGGATGAGACCAGTTCCATGAAAGACAGCTATTCACTAAGACAATGTTCATAGCAACTGCATCTGAATGAACTGAATGGTTACACAAAACACCTGATATGATGATGTTAAGTTGATTGTCTGAGGTCATAACCATCCAAAACTGAGTCGAGACACAACCCATATGAAGCACACCTAAATCTATTAGACAAGGCATGCACCAGATTGGAGAAAATATGTTGAATGGTTCGTGAGTTATGCTGTTTTCAAGGATCTGTTCTAGGGGTGTTGTATGCCTGAACAAAGGGTCATAATTCCATCAAATTTGGACCTGAAGAAAACAAAATTTTTAAAAGGTACATCTATACATTATAGGCAATTCACCTATCAAATGATACAGATGATTACAGTCAACTTTGCTTATACGCATAGCCTCAGGACTGGACCCAAGATATGCATATAAATGGGAGTATACATTTAAGCAAAATTTATGCATATTAATGAATGAAAAACAGGACCATACATGTGATGTGCATTTAAGTAATCTATGCAATTAAGCAATATGCATTTTAGTGGAGCCAACTACATATGTAAGAGTTGCAAAGCTTTGACAGTAACAAGAAGTACGAATGGACACACAGTTATTTATGGTGATTACCATTTAGTGTTCTACCATGTCAATGCATGCCTCTTATTATGGATTTGTTTACCTTATTCTTAAGAAAACTTCAAAAGGGTTTTATAAATACAAGCTAAAATTAAAAAGATGTTTTTTTTCTATTCAAATAAAGCAGACCTCGAGACAGCACGACGTGAAGCCTTCTCAGTTTTGCTCTCATGTGTCCAAGGTGGAAGCTCTTCGACACAAATATTCCTGTGACCTTTGAACTCATGGCAAGAATCTTCTTCAAAGGGCACAGATGCTCCCCAAACATAGTAGGGTTTTACTTTTACTCTATCTTCAGCCATCTATATCGATAAAATAGAAAGAATACAAAACTAAGGTGTTTTTAGTTAAAGATCTGTAAATACGATATTTAACAATTTTTAAAGTACAGCCAATATCAAAAGCTTAATGTGTGAAGTGGTTACACTTAAGGTCAAAACTAATTTTGAAAATCGTTAGTTGGCAGAGGATATTATTTGAAGTTTGAGTCATTGGTTGACACAGGGCATGATCTGAAATTTGAATAATTGGTTGACACAGGGCATGATCTGAAATTTGAGTCACTGATTGACACAGGGCATGATCTGAAATTCGAGTCATTGGTTGATACAGGGTATGATTTGAGATTTGAGTCACTGATTGATAAAGGGGTATGATCTGAAATTTGAGTCACTGGCAGTGCCATATTAACCCATGGAAGGGCCCCTAGGCTTTGAGCTTCTTTGTGCCCCTCGACATCCACCTGCAAATTTTGCACTCTTTTAATTAATACAAACTTACCAAAAATGATTTAAAAAGGTGGCATTTAGCAGCAGTCTGATTGTTGCTTCACTATCCCTAGGAAAAATGTTATCAGTTAATGAGTTATACAGATCAAAACTGTTTACATGCATACATACATTAGTACTATATGAAAGACCTGACGCTGATATTTATGTTTTGGGCGGCAGGAAATCAACATGTGCTATGTCATGTGCTACCTACCCGTAAGACGTATCACATGTTGATCTTGATTTTAGTGCTACCGTCTTACGAGCCGAATGACGCCATAGTGTAGTTAGTTCCGATGTCGTCGACATCGGAACGATAAATCAAAGTTTCAGGAATATCGAACATACTTGGCAACCTATACAGACACTCTTCCACTAATATATGTTTAATTAATTATACTTACTGCGCTGTTTTTATCCAAATGGAATCAATAGTTGACACTTGCAAACGGACGCATTTTTTGTTCAGTTGACATACATTTGAATTTGATGAAATGCGACAGTTGTCGAGGTATGCCGAAGTATGTTTAAGTTAGGTTCTAATCGGAAAATATTTTTTGAACGAAACGAAATATTGCTTGCTGTGCAAATAGGCAATATAGAAATACCCATTTGATAATTTCGTTTCATGAAAATAAAACAGCTTTATTGAAACTTACTTCGGCATTCCTCAGCCACTATGGCATTGAAACGTGTTTCAAAGGAACATGAAAAATGCGTTCATTTCCTAGTGTCAGAGTTAGAGTCGATCACGATCAAGACAGCAAAGTAAGTATATCAATAACTCTTAAATATATGGATAAATGTTGATACTTATTGCCAAGTATGTGATAAACATGAAAATTTCACCTCTTATTCTCTGTTCAGTATATTTAAAAACACTACACAGCGCTGCTCTTTAGGCAGTAAGACCCAGACGCGAGCAAACATAAATATCAGCGTCGGGGCTTACATTGTAGGACTAGGGCTACATGATGCTGTGTTTCCAGTGCAGCCTATCAATACAATGCATGTCAACATTTGACTAGAACTTCACTGTGAAATCATCTTTAAAGATACCGGTAATTTATATTAATATATAATTTGTATTGACTGTCACGCATTGGAATGGTAAGTACTGAGAAAAAAAATGTAGAGAATATACAGTAAACTTAATATGTCCATTTGACTCACGACATCACAAACTGTGTAAGAGTAAATTCAGCCTACCCAGAATTTGATATTGTACACTGTTGATCTTAAGGACATATAATCTCGCGTGAATCAAATTTCTGATTCGCAAAAATAGCCGATGTGCTACAAATGAGATAATCTGTGATAATCACCTGACTTGTTGTAGTCCACGGTCAGGGAGTAGGACAACTTCAACAAAATTTAGGGAACCCGCCTGGCCGCCTTCATTATAGTTGTAATTCATAGGGCCTTTTCGCTACCATGTTGCAGACAATATCTGTTATTTTTATTTTACAATAATCTATACAGTTTATGTTTTATTTTATTGTCTTCGAATAATAGTAAACTTCTTATATCTAATCATAGTTTATATTTTATTACAAATGATTCTATAACAAATTATGCTGGTGATAATCTTTGTACTTTTCATCACCGGATTTTGACACTCCAATTAAAACACTTGAAGCAGAGTTGAATATTCTGACTGACTGATTCAAGACTAACTGTAATGTTATTTATTATTGAAGAATAACCATAGAAGGCGTTATGTAGAATTTTATTCTATACAATACATCTATACAGCTTGGAAGGGGAGTAAAGTCTGCCCTGAGAATATATTTCCCATGGAACTTAAACCCTAGTGAATCTATAACACAAACCAGCTGTTGGTGTGTATCAGTTCTAGTCCAGTGTGAGATATATGATTACATTTACAATCAAGTAATATTTAAAGCTAATTAGATTAAGGCTTACACTACATCTCCCCATCTGACAAGTTTACCATTAACAAGAAATTTGATCTGATGACCGCATTTCTAAACAAGCTCCATTAACTTATTTTGTTTTCTACAAGTTCAGTCTCTCAGGTGGTTTCGATAACCTTCCCGAACGTGTGAAATATCCGTTTTGAGTGGTTGGCATTGCTTTGCTTTCGTCTGAGTCAGTCAATGTATCAGGGTTTGAAGCAGTCACTCTGAGAGGCTCTGATATTGTGGTAGGCATTGGAATTAAATTTCTCCTATTACGCCGTATCTCTCTCTCTCTCTCTCTCTCTCTCTCTCTCTCTCTCTCTCTCTCTCTCTCTCTCTCTCTCTCGTCAGTTACTACCATGTATGAACGAGGTGTAGATGCCTGAGATTTAATTATCCCTGATGAAAATTGATCTTTAATCCATACTTTATTCCCTACCTGAAGTTTTTTCATATTTCGAGCGCGGTGTCGGCGATCATAATTTCTCATTTGAGTTTTCTTTTGAAAGTTTTCCGATTTCTTCAGTTTTAATAAATCTGGCCATTTCGGCTCCAAGTTGTTTGGTTCCATAGGCAAAGTAGTTTGTAATTTTCTTCCCATCAATAATTCGGCAGGGCTATATCCATTTGGTAATGGTGTTGCGCGATATGTCAAAAGAGCTATGTAAGGGTCGTTTGCTTTTTTAAGCATTCTTTTAATTGTTTGTACAGCTCTTTCGGCTAGACCATTGCTCTGTGGATATTTCGGACTACTTGTAATATGCCTGAATCCATAACTTTTCGCAAAATCTTTGAGTATTGCGGATGTGTATTGCGGACCATTATCTGAAACTAATACTTCTGGTATACCATGTCGCGCAAATATTGATTTGAGATGATTGACAATTGCTTTAGAACCTGTGCCTTGCGATTTTGCTATTTCAATGTATCGTGAGAAATAATCACCAAGAGATATGTTTGACCATTCAGTTCAAACAAGTCTGAAGCGACTCTTTGCCAAGGTCGACTTGGAAATTCATTTGGTATCATTGGTTCAGTTTGATCTCTTGAGTTTTCTATGCAATTTTGGCAAGATTTCACCAAGTGTTCTAGCTGAGTACTTAGTCCTTTCCACCAAACTGACGTTTTGGCGCGTTCTCGGCATTTCACTATGCCTTGGTGACCATCGTGAATTCTCTCAAGGATTTCTTTTTGAAGTGATTCTGGTATTACCAGGCGTGTACCTTTCATTAAAAGACCATTTTGAATTGTAAATTCACCTCTATCTGCCCAGTATGATTGTAGTTTTCCATCCATAGCGGATTTCTCTGGCCACCCCGTTTCACAGAATTGGACAAGTTGTTTGCAAATCGAATCATTTCGATATTCAGACTTTATTTGTTCAAGTCGAGCATTTGATGCAGGCAAATTACTAACTATGAAGTCAACGTAGGCGTTAGTTTCAGCCTGAAAGTCTCTGTCACTCTCAGAGTAATAAGTTAAAGGTGCTCTGGACAGAGCATCAGCAGTTAATAGATTCTTGCCAGCAACATGAACTATGTTAAAGTTGAATCTCATCGAACGCATTCTAAAGCGTTGAATTCTAGAGGGTAAATCTCCCAAGATTTTTGTGCTCATTAGTGGTACTAATGGCTTATGGTCAGTTTCAAGTTTGAATTGTGACCCAATTAAATAGCTACTAAAGCGTTCACAAGCCCAAGTGATTGCAAGGGCCTCTTTTTCTATTTGAGCATAGCGTTGCTCAGTTTCTGACATACCTCGTGACGCGAACGGCACCGGTCTCAAAGTGCTACCGTACTGCTGCCGTAGCACAGCACCTAGTCCAAACGAAGATGCATCTGCAGATACAACTATTTTTCTATTTGGATCATAATGTGCTAAAGTAGGTGAAGATATAATTTCTTGCTTGATATCTCTAAAAGCTTGTTCTTGATCTGGACCCCAAGTCCATGAGTTTTTACCTTTCAAAAGCTCACGTAATGGTTTCGATTTTTCTGCCAAATTTGGACTAAATTTGCCAAGCTGATTTGCCATACCGAGAAATCGTCGTATCTCTGTTACGCATTTCGGTGTTTCCATTTCAGTTATAGCTTTAACTTTTTCTGGATCAGGTCGGCAACCATTTTCGTCAACAATATGCCCAAGAAACCTTATGGATGGTCTCGAAAATTCACACTTTTCAGCGTTCAAAGTGACGCCGGCCTTTTGAATTGATTTCAATACCATTTCTAGTCTTTCGTCATGCATTTTCTGCGTTTCCCCAAAAACAAGAACATCGTCCATGTGACAGAGTGTTCCGTCAAGTCGTTCCAGAGTTTCTGACTCCTTTTTTGAAAATATTCAGGCGCAGAAGTGATCCCAAATGGAAGGCGATTAAAATAAAACCTACCAAAAGGAGTAATGAAAGTTGTAAGGCGGCGTGATTCTTCTGACAGGTTTATCTGCCAAAAGCCCGAGTTTGCATCAAGTTTGGTGAAAAACTTTGCACCTGCTAGTTTTGCAAGGGATTCTTCAACTGATGGTAGTGGGTGGTTTTCTCTTTTAACCGATTCATTCAGTTTAGTTAGATCCACGCAAATTCTTACCTTACCGTTTGGTTTTGGAACAACAACCATTGCAGCGTACCACTCAGTGGGCTCATCTACTTTTGAAATAATCCCCATTTGTTCCATTCTAACCAACTCCTCTTGAACTTTATTCAATAAAGGGGTAGGAACCTTTCTTGGGGTAGATAAGGCATAAGATTTGGCATTTTTATCCAGAGTTATGTTATAGAACCATTTTGTTTTCCCTAGACCTTTAAACAAATTTGGATATTTCTCGCGATAGTCCCTATCTAAATTTATGGACCTATCCTGAATTTTGCTTGCATTTTGTGAGTTTAAATCTGAGGCATTTACGGAGGATATATTTACCTGTTCAGTAATCTTAAGAGCCTGAATTGCGGGCCTACCCAAGAGTGCCTGATTCAGTCCCTTCACAACAAATATGTCTTGTACACTGAATGCATTGTTTGACTCCAGTCCACAGGTAAATTTTCCCAGCACTTTAAGTTCAGAGTTTCCAGGTCCATACAGTTTTCGATCAGACTTTGAAAGTTTTTGTTCTCCGATTTTTCTTAAATCCTTCTCAGGAATTACAGTCACATCAGCTCCAGTATCAATCTTGAATAAAGGTGTAGTGTTGTTCAATCTCACTCGCGTCATCCATGGTTGACCCTTCTTTGTGCTAACAGTCCCTAGAAATCCAGATTCCGCTCTCGATTCTATTGTGCGAACTGTTGATTTTGACAGACAGCATTTTGCATAGTGTCATCTTTTCTTACATTTATGTCATTCTGCTTCTTTTGCAGGACATTGGTCTCGAGAATGATTTCCTTTCTTTCCACATCTCATGCATCCTTTTCTGTTGACATTATTTTGTTGAGCATTAGGAAATTTGTGTTTCTGTTTCCAATATTTTAGTGAAGACGATTTTACTGCATCCATTTCAGTCATTCGTTCTCCACTTGCTCGTATCGTTGTTTGCTGCTTTTTCACAGCCTCATTTTGTCGAGCTTTACTAACGGCAGATTCTAGAGTTAGATTCGCATCTAACTGCAATTTGTCTGACAGTTTTGAATCTCGCAGTCCAACTACAAGTCGATCTCTGATCATTTCATCATGTAGTGACCCGAAATTACAATTTTCTGCTAACACATAGATAGCAGTAACAAAACTGTCTACTAATTCTTCCTCTTCCTGTTTTCTTTGATTAAATTTGGCTCTTTCAAATATTACATTCCTCTTTGGAATGAAATATCTCATGAATTTATCTGTCACAGGCTTCCACTTATTTTGATCTTCCTCTGTCAGGTTGAACGAAGACAAAATGTCATCAGCCTCACTTCCCATGGAATAAATCAAGGTATTCACTTGTATTTCTTCCTCTTTTTCACTAAGTCCAGATGCTTGACGAAAGCGTTCAAAACGCTGAAACCACTTTTCCCAAGTTTCAGGTCTCGAAAAGTCAAATTTGTCCGGATTTGTAAATTGAAATGAAGCCATTTTCAACTCTGATAATTTTAATCCTGTGTTTTTACCGCTGCCACCATGTAATGTTATTTATTATTGAAGAATAACCATAGAAGGCGTTATGTAGAATTTTATTCTATACAATACATCTATACAGCTTGGAAGGGGAGTAAAGTCTGCCTTGAGAATATATTTCCCATGGAACTTAAACCCTAGTGAATCTATAACACAAACCAGTTGGTTGGTGTGTATCAGTTCTAGTCCAGTGTGAGATATATGATTACATTTACAATCAAGTAATATTTAAAGCTAATTAGATTAAGGCTTACACTACACTAACAAGGGGCTTCGAAAGGCCGAGTGGTCTAAAACACTCTCCATTACGGATCACTGCCATCTTACCTCTGTCAGCGTGGGTTCGAGTCTCAGATTCGGCAACTGTTGGTACGTGAGAAAGCTTGCCAGTAGCTTCTCGTCGGTCATTGGTTCTTTTTAGGGTTTTTCCCAGGTTCTTCTTCCACCATTAATGCTGGCCGCCATTTATAGCCTATCATGTGCTGAAAAATGGCTTTAAACAGTACAACAACAACAAGACAAACAAAATGCAGGCCAACACAGAAAATTTTCAAGCAACAGCTGGGGGTAGTATGTAAAGATGTTCACTATGAAGCCTGTTCTAAGCATAAGCAGTGCTGTCAGAAACTTAAGAAATTATCAAGCTACTAGGTATTGACATTGACTATCAACTGCAATTCAACTCATATGTACAAAAATCTATGTAGGAGATATAGGAAAATTTCAAGGCTGCCGATTACCACAATATTCAGATTTTGTAGAGACTACAAAAAGGTATTTCATGGAATAAAACATACTCTTACACTTGACCGGGTTGATCAAAATGATTGATGAGAACTGCAACTGTCGCTTATGCACAATTGCAACTTCACGAGTGGTGTTGTGAATGTCTCGTGTCATTCAGTAGATCGAAAACTCAATTGAACTTGAGACGATGTTAACAGCATTCACACTAAAAAATATATTTAATGCAGAACAAAGTTTATCAAACCGCAATTCCAATCGATCAATAACACATGGTGGATAACAACAGCTATAAGCAAACAATTACCAAGTCATGCATTCATTGTGTTTGAACGACATTATAGTCGTGGAAATAAGCTTCAAAACAATTCTATATTTGATAGTTGAGATGTCAGACGAATATTTGTCAGAATAAATTCTAAGCTGTATCCAGACAGAGGCGTATTTCGAGCTTACATGTATCTGATGGAAGCTGTGCAGAAATATCAGGATGCTGACAGTGGACCTCAAAATTCAGTCGAACAAGTCAAGAAACTTTATTCGATATATCATTTTGACGTCAGTAAGCATTCGCAACTGAGCTTTTGGATCAAATTGTTATGTTGAAGTTATATAGACACTTGGACAGAGCATGTATGTAATACATACATACATACATGTTCTGTCCAAGTGTCTATGTATGTATGTATGTATGTATGTATGTATGTATGTATGTATGTATGTATGTATGTATGTGGCCGTGAAAATGGTAGCGGACAAACTGGGACGGACAAAATGTTAAGTAGACATATTGGTATTGGATAAAATGTTGCAGACAAAATGATATGGGAAAAAATGGGATAAAATGATACATATATTCAGATTTTGCTTACTAATGAAAATGATAATAATTACTTAAAGTCATAATAAAATTTAATTCTTATACACGTATTAAAATATTAACGCATCCATCAACTAACTGAAATAGATACCAATACAAATTAATTTTATTAAATTCGTGTAACTTCGGAAATGTTAATTGTACCTCAAGTGAAACTCAAAATAACTTATGCCGAATCAACAAAATGCAACCATACCCACATACTAATTTAATGCACTTTTAATGAATGAAAAAATTCGCAACAATTTTGAATCAAACAGAAACAGTCTTCCATGACCTAAAAGCAGTTTATGTCAATATACATATGCATTCAACCCAGGTATAAACTAATGGATAATAGTTATTCATATCATATGAGATAGAGTTTATGTTGGTCTCATTTTTAAACCAGACAACGAAAATTAACTTTATGATGACCTTCATTACACTGGCTTTGTGGCTTGAAATTATGTATTTAACATGAAGCCTAGGAATAAACGGTATCTAGTATTTGTAACACGCTTCTGTGGTCTTCTTTGCCTTTAAAAGGGCATTCAAAAAGTTATTTTTTATTACACAATTTTAAGTTATTCTAACTACACTTAATTTATGGTGTCCCGTCGTTTGCGCGCATTTCAAAAACGCGCCGACAATATATGGCAGCAATTGTGACATTTGCGATTAGCAGCAAAGTGACATCCTAGAAAGCCTGGTAAAACTTACGAGACCTGTGCATGTTGCATATATTTAGTGACGGTCTGCCGTGCAAAATTTTCACACCTCGTATGTTTAACATTTTCTGAACTGCGCGAGTTGAATCTAAAATATAACCAGTCTGGCGTCGGACAAAGCTGACAGTTTAGAGTAGAATATACTAAATATCGGTCTGAGTAATAACAGTATTGTACGGCATACGGTTTATCGATCAAAGTATCAAAGCGAACTGCACGCTAACGACTGGGTTACCTTAATATTTGTAGTTTGAATCTAAAACTGAAAACAGTTGTATATCATTTTTAAGAGGACTTTATTGTCTTGATTATTTAATTATTAAACTTGATAAATTTTTTCAGTATGTTAGAATGGTACTTCTCATAAAAGGTCAACCTATTTGTAAGGCGCTAAAATAGCCTAAAAGTGCTGGTGCGCCGTTAAAATTCAATTAATCAATCAATCAATCTCAAAAAGGAACTCGCAAGCTTGTATTTCAAGGTTATTTTTTAACCAAGAACACAGATGACAGTGATGGCAAGGAGCTCTGGCGTTGTGAAAGAAGAACGTGCAAGGCACGAATTCATACACAAGCGAATGTAATCGTTCTTGAATTTGGAGTTCATAATCATATGGTAACGCATGGGCAAGTCGAGGTTGAAACAGCTCGTGACAACAACGGTGTGAGGCGGTGTATTTTGATGATATATCAGAGCCTGTCTCGACCATTTACCGTTTTTAAAAATCCATGACTTGTGTTATTACAAGGTATTTCCATTTTGTATGTACATGTCTTGATACTAATCGCACATTTAGTAACTAAAGACAAATTATTCAGCACGTGAAAGTCAAAGTCCGAAATGGTACCGAACACAATTTTCATCCAAACAAAATTGATTGCAACTATTTAAGAAACCGTTTAAGAATTTCTTTAAGGGGCGTTTTCTTTTGGAATAGTGACACTAAAACGAACAATCTCACTGGAGAGAGAGAGAGAGAGAGAGAGAGAGAGAGAGAGAGAGAGAGAAGGGACTTTATAGGAACAGAACATCATTAGTGATACCGCTCATCACGTGGGAGATGACCATCGTTCATATGTATGGTATCTGGCATAATACATGGAAAGGGGAAAATTCATTGACTTCAAACATAATAACTGTGATATTCTAATTTTTGCAACCGAAGCATTGTTTTTATATAAAAACTTCAACTGTGTGAAACCTTATATGTTGTTGGTACTTTCAAAGAAATTTCTTCGATCTTTTGCCCAGTTTGTGGCCATGCATAGTCTCTTTTGTCTATTTTTTTTTTTTTTTTTTTTTTTTGTGGTTTAACGCCATTTTTCAGCACAATATATAGGCTATACATGGCGGCCAGTATTAGTGGTGGAGGAAGAAACCGGAAAAACCCCGGAAAGAACCACCGACCCACGAGAAGCTACTGGCAAGCTTTCTCACTTAACTACATTAGCCGAATCTTAGACTCGAACCCACGCAGACAGAGGTGAGATGGCAGTGGTCCGTAACGGACAGCGCTTTAGACCACTCGGCCACTCGGGGCCCCGCTCTATTTTGTCTATAGTAATTGGTAAAACACTCATACGTTATAGATACATTCCTCAACACATGAAAATCAATATCAGAAACGTTACAGGGCACAACCTCTGTTCAAACAAGTTATTTGTGACTTTTAGTTACGTGCTCCGTGTAGACCAAATTTAGAAAACTTTGAATTTATGGGCGTTATTTTCACTTTGGCCAGAGAGTATGGTGCAATAGGCAGACATTGTGTCTGCCATCTCATCTATAAATCACAACACTCCACTTTCCTCCTTTAATTTTTAAACAATTCCTTTTCCACAAACCGACTTTTTCCTAATAAAAAAAACTATATCTTACTTACCAAATTCATGCCAGATTTAATATTTGTAGTGTATATACATCTTGCTATGGTTTATCTATTTCGGTGAAAGTACATTACAAATATATATTTATGATTGTTAATTAATATTTCATAAACACATAAGGATACATATTTAAAATTTGCATTAAACTAGATATAATATTTGTTATAGTCAGCTGGTTTGGATAGCACTTACTTTGCTTTAGTAAAGCATTTGCACATTTTACTTTGTCCAATGAACGTTTATTCATAATTTATTAACTCCTGATTCGCTGAACTGCAGTGCGAGTTTAGATGATTTGACTGATGAGTATGAAAAGGACATTCACATTATGAAAGCGGACACCACCGACGATTGTAGGGAATCAAAAGATCCTTGTACCGTATCTGAGGTGTCAGATGTCAATACTCACCACAAATCAATTCCATTTCAAGCGATGATGCCAGCGAGCAGCCCTGGAAACTTTATGACCAACGAGGACTTACTGAAAGTTATAATTTCCAAACTTCATGACCAACGATGAATTACTGAGTTATCATTTCCACTGAAAAAGGAGGAAAAAAGCATCCCACACGGAATAAAAAGTGACGTATACATTGTCATTGAAGCATCTGATGATGATAATGGGGCCAAAAACTTCCCCGATGACTGTGTTGTTTGAGATTGGAGAAGTGCTACAATCAGACTTTTTGTTGTCACCGATTCGGTTGACAAATTACATACCGTGTATATGATAAAGGAACAGTACTGTGTCAAGAAATAGGTCAATGATGCGATCACATATGAACCAATCAATATTTCCTCAGCCATCGAGTATTTAACCATGCATATATATATATATATATATATATATATATATATATATATATATATATATATATATATATATATATATATATATTATACTAAATTGATTGAAGACAAATCATTAAACAAAATGCATAAAAACAATTGCTGAACTGCCGATCCCTTTTCTGTAGATAAAATAATGCTGACCATTGTTGAAAACTGCTGCAAAATGCCAACCATCTTTAAAAAGCACGGAAATTCTGAGAAATCGGAGCCATATTTAAGGACAGACACAAACATTATTCAGCGAGCAGCGAAAATGGCAAAACACCAGAAAGTCAGCAACGTTATGACAAAATTTATGGAAGACAACAGTTTCACTGCTCCAAAATGTATGAAACAAATAAACGACAAGAGATTTAGAGTCCGCAAACGAAAACGAAGAAAATTGAACTCCAGAATAAATATAGATGATGATCTGGTCAGTGTTTTAAGTGAGCTTCACAGTAATCCAAGAAATAATTTTGACGAAACACAAGAAACCTGTTATCATTGTTTATAGCAACCAACAGATGGATGATACGAGCAGAAACTGTGAATGAGATGACAGGAGTGTTCTAGATGCTGCTAGAACTTTCAACTTGGGACATTTTTATGTCAGTATTTTCCTACAAAAACTGATGTGTGATAAGCAATAGAACCAACGATTTTCCGGTAATGTTTGGGCCATGCATGATACAATTTGATGCTTTAGTGGAAACTTACGGGAAACTTTTCTCACACGTTAGCGATCGATTAGCACACAAAGCGCGATTACCCATTGGAAGTGATGACGAAAAGAGCATGGCGAACGCCTTGAAAGCCAAATGTCCGCAGGCAATTTTTTTGTTATGTAGCAAACACATTAATGACAATGTCCGACGACATCTTCAAGAAAATGGGGTATGTGTACTGGCCAGTAAAAGAATATACTCCAAATCATTTTTGGAAAAAATGATGGAATAATATTTGCCTCAGATGATACGGAATTTGATTCAAGATGTCAGAATTTGGAACCCTATTTACAACAATTTCCAGTTTTCAAATCATTTTGGCAAAGATTCGTGTTGGGCAAAATCAACACTTGTGTTTTCCGCCCATTACGCGAAGAAGTAATCAGTGTACCATGGACAAATGATAACAAGGAGTCCATGAACCATACGTTAACGGCGGCAGTTAATTGGGGCAGAAACTAGTTCTCAGGACTTATTGACGAGCTCGGAGCTATTATGAAAAACCGAATTATGTTTCTCAGATGTGCTATTTATAGCAAAGGAGACTAGCGTGGTATGCCACAAATGGAGAGAGACAGGCATAGTGTTACGTCTATTGGATTTAAATTATTTATTTTTAATTGTCAGATCCAAATTTGTCATTTTGGGTTTTAAAATTCATTAATTGGGAAATTATTCAAGAAAAATCTCTATGACCATACTTTATCTGTAAACATGTACAATTTGATGCTTTAGTGGAAACTTACGGGAAACTTTTCTCACACGTTAGCGATCGAGTAGGACACAAAGCGCGATTACCCATTGGAAGTGATGACGAAAAGAGCATGGCGAACGCCTTGAAAGCCAAATGTCCGCAGGCAATTTTTTTGTTATATAGCAAACACATTAATGACTATGTCCGACGACATCTTCAAGAAAATGTGGTATGTGTACTGGCCCGTAAAAGAATATACTCCAAATCATTTTTGGAAAAAATGATGGAATATTTGCCTCAGATAATACGGAATTTGATTCAAGATGTCAGAATTTGGAACATTATTTACAACATTTCCGTACCGCCAGCCTGTTATACCATAGTAAATACACTAGAATCCCCTTTCTCCCTGGGAACTATTTAACTCCGCCATCCTAGGCCAGTCAAAAGTACACTTTTACCGGCGTATTACGCTTAAATAATTACACCTATTTTCCACTATGAACAAATCCCTACATAATGATTCCATTGTGTAATTTACTGGTTTTCTATCGTAAATACTGCCATCTCAGCCACACCACTAGATTATAATATAGACTATGTTACACCAGGGACAGTCATTCAGCTTGGACCTAAATTCACTACTAGCGAACCATGGCATGGTTCAAACTTACTAACACTCAACTCCGTGACGTATGCTCCTACTAATTGGCTAATTATTTTGGGATAGGAATATTTCCACGGCGCCGAATCCAAATAATCACACAAATAAATCTAAGAATGGCTTAAAACGGGGCGCTATTAAATGCGGGTACTCCAACTTTATTTCAATATTTTATAGGTCATTTATATTGAATCCTATTAGGGCCACTCGCTCCATCTCTCCATCGTGTAGTGTTTGGATGGGCAATGGAGCAATGAAGTGGTGCGATGGAGAGATGTTATTTATTTATTAACTGAGTGGAGATTACAGTCGAAAGATATAATGCTAGTAAATTGCATTTGTTTTATTATTGATCAATCTGACAGAAGAACGCAAAGTTTTAAAGAAGAAAAAAATCGGGGGATGGTATTTATAGATGAGACGGCAGACACAATGCGATTTGGTGTGACTTTCGGTGGATTTGGGTTTGGATTTGAGTTGATTTAGGTGTTTCGTAAGACCCACCTACATCTTACCAAATTCGGTAAATGTTTAAGATTAATGTGATTTATTTGACTTTATGAATACATTCATATTTAAAGGCATTAGTTGTACGGGCTGAGATAAATGTAGACGTACATAATACGATATACACACATATTATATAGACTGTTGTATAGCTTGAATTGTATACTTCCAATCTATAATGTTAGCTTCAAAATATGTGGCACCATCGCAACGAGGCAAGGGTAGAGGCACATAGCAAGAATGTGAAGATTGGTAAAGTTGCATGAGATAATGAGCAAAAAACACCAAACATTTCAAGTTGCAGTTTTACAGTTTTATTGGGTTAGATCGATTTAAACTGATGATAAACCTATAAATTGATATCAAATTTATCAAAATCGGTGGTTGTTTAAGATTGGTATGACTTATTTGTCTATATGGAACATGTTCGTATAGGCAGGCATTAGGCGCACGGTCAGACACAAATGAAAACGTACTTAATAAGATACATACACGTAATATACTGTTGTATAGTTTTAATTCTATGCATCAAAAATATAGTGTCAGCTTTGAAATATGTTGCACTATTGCAAAATGCAAAGGGTAGTCACTTAACATGGATGTGAAGATCGACAGACAGGCAGACAGACCATGGAAATTTCACAACTCTGGTAGTTGTCTTTTTCTTGTAGAAATTACCAATTAGTTATTATTCCATTTTATGTGATTGTAAATAGAACTAAAATATAACACATTATGAAACACCCAAATCCATACCAAATCGCACTGCATCTGCCATCTCATCTCTAAATTGCAACGCTTCCCTCCCGTCTCGAGTTTTTAAATAAACCTTTGATTTATTGATATGTATTGAGTCAAGTAGGATTATACATAAGGTTAAAACATTTAAAAAAAATTTTTAAACAATTCTTTTTAAACAAACCGATTTGTTCCTAATAGAAAACGATCAATCTTATCTTAATAAATTCAGTAAAGGTTTAAGATTAATGTGAATGGAATTATTGCCAATTATATCTTGCACAACAATGAAATACAAATTACACTGCTGATCAATTTACGTGTGAATCTTTCGAAACTGAAAGCTAAGTATAAATTAAGGCCAACATATGCAACACCAGGTCCTAAAATCACGATGTAATATTGTCAACATTACTAGACGGTTTGTTTATAGGAACCTATTTCTGATATTTACTCATACTGATGCCTGTTACACGTATGGTGACCTCAGATAATGGCGATGACCTCAGATAATTCTTAATGCCAAAAGAATATTAAAACTAATATAACGAACACATGCAGATCTAAACTAGTTTCCCTACAGGAGTGTCAAGAGCAGAAAACATGAGACAAGCCAGCAACAAAATTATTCTAAAAAAATGATTTAATTATTTTTATAACTGCAGAAAAAGTAAGTTCATTATGCATCACAATACAAAGTTTTTTCATTTTACTATACATGTCCCATACTGATTAATCACGAATATATATTTCTTTATATTACGCAGCATAAGCACTATGTATAAAAAAAAGTGATGAGAAATGAGAGGTTTCCAGTACTACCTGCCCTTACTTTTGGTAAAACAAATCTTCTATATAAAAAAAAAAAAATAAGGCATGACAAGTGTTGTTCAAAACTCGTCCAACCTGTTTCAGTTAAGGTGTCACATAATACCACTCATTCCCACCACCCACCGTATAAAATCTGCAAAAAGGAGATGAAAAAAATCAAAACAAAATTTGTGCTTCTACACCTGTATTTAGATGCAGGTGAGAAAAGCAATATTGCTGCAATCTTATATGATCAGCAATAGAGACTAACGAACCAATGAAAAGTGATACACATGTCTTACGATGCTTCAGCAGTGAGACAAACATCTTACTTCTATCTTCTATTAAAAACTGTATAGAAACTACTCCAATAAGGAATACCGGTAGTGTTATTTATGTCTTACAATCTTTACACAAGTGAGACAAAAACATTGCTCCAATTTTGTATTAAGAAATGTATAGTCTAATCCAATAAGTGATACAAGTGATGTCTTACAATGCTTACACACGCAAGACATCAAATTTTAGTCTTTCTTTAGCGCATTATAGAGACCGATCAAATAATGGCTTTCACTTAAGTCCATACTCAATTGTTTTGTCAGGCTTGGCAAAGATTTCAGTCATTCTGAAATCTTGCGAAATATGACATTACATATTATTTCCCAGTACGTTTTGTGGCGATAAAAGGGACCTATCCTTGATAATACTCAAGTATTTTGTATTTTCTGACATATTTTCCTCACAAAGATGAAATACTAGGGTTAAAATAATGATGAATTGTAACAATTTATTGCAAATAAAAATAATTAAAATCAAAGCGGAACAGCAGCTTTAACTATTATTGCACATTATTATATTCAGACCTCCAAGTACAAAAAATGTAAAAAAAAAAAAAACAGTGTTGTGTACATCATTGGTTATACCATTATGTAATCCAAAATGTTTACCTGCAACCTACCTAGCTGTACTTTTGAATTCATTCAAATTATTAAATACATTGATATTTCTCCATTGATTAAAAAAATTATTTTGGAACTGACTTTAAAACAGAATCCCAATTTTTTTAGAACCGATTCAGGTTTTCAAGAGAGATAGAGGAAAACTCCAGAAACTTAAAGTACCAGAATGTGTGACCTTGATGTTTTATGAACAGCAAAATTTACTACCTTGAGGTACACACAGTAGAAATCATATTTGTATGCTTGCCTTATTACCACATGAATGGAAACTGACAGAGTAGATGTCATAAACTCCAAATGCCTTCAAATGTACATCATGGAATTTTTGCACCATGATTACATTTACAAAACTGCATTAAAACGCTATGGCTCTGAAAGATTGTTGAAACAAATGTGTTCCTAATTATATTGTTTATAGTGCAATTCACCAAATATCTATTTAGACCGTTAATATCTATGTATTCGATCATTATAAAATGCCTTGTGCTTATTTCAATGTTAAATCAAGAATGATTAAAGAACCTGCCAACTGGTTACAACTTTTTCAATGATAAAATATGAAATGACGACGATCTGAATCTGCCAACAACTCGTTACAAAACAAGAACAGGAATAATGAATTTGTTCATATCAGACAAAAATGTTTAATATTGAGCGGTGACCTCAGATAATGGCGATGACCTCATGAAAGCCAAGTGAATATGGTACTGCTCTTCCTTACAGAACAGTTGATCACTACACTTAGCATGCTTTTGTATTATTTTAAGAACACAGCTATGCAAACTATCTTGTAAACTTTATGTTATATTGATTTTACATATTCTATTATATTCTAATAAACATTTTTCTGATGATAATGGCACGATTAACCAGGCATTGGCACTTGCTCATTAGCCATCCAGAATCCTGAAGATATAAACATCTACCAAGAATTAAAGAGACTAAGTGAGAATAATAATTTCTACTTTTTGACAGATAACAAGCCTAGCTAATGAGATGCAAGCTATCTCATTAATATAGCCCATATTAGAAGTTGGATAAAAATTCTGATCTATAATATGGATTCAACAGTGGCAACAATCCCAGCCAATCAGATTGAACTCCTTAACATATATGGCTCTTGTTCACTTTCAATACTGTCCAAGCTCAAGATGATAGATGTTCCTATGCTGATAAAATTTGGATAGAAATAGGACTTTTAGACTGGTTACCAATCAGATGCACATCATTAATATAAACAGATCTTGCTCATTATCACTTGTATCCAAAGTCTTGATGACAGAAGTACATATCTCAAGTCTGATAAAAATCAGATCAGATATAGAGATTCCAGAGGAATAACAAGCTCAGCCAATTACACGCAAGATAACATAAATTTGTATGAATGAATCTCACTCATTATCACTTGAGATCTTAATGAAATAAGCATACATTTCAAGCTTCATCAAAGTCACAAAAATGTGACATACATAAAGGTAGCAAGCTGAGTTAATCAGATGCACGATCACCTAATTAGTAAGCGTGGATCAAGCATGCTAATGAACTAGACCAAGATCTTGGTGATACAAGCACATGTTTGGAATTTGATAAAAATGAGATCAGAAATGTGGCCTCCTGGGTGGTAGCAAGGTTAAACAATGAGATCAAAGATTACCTTATTAACATGCATTAAACTTGCTCACTAAATAAATCATCCAAGTTTGGATGATATAAACCCACATTTTATGTTTGATTGAAATTGAATCAGAAAAATGGACTCCATAGTAGCAACAAACAATGTTTGAAGGGTAAACACACAATGTATAACAGATGTAAGACAAAACCATAAGCTTACTTGGACTTAGGGCCAGGTGAGATAGGCAATTTAACACTGACCAAACTCAGATGTGTAGGCGTATAGCATGTGTGTGAATGCTAAAGTGATTGCCACTTCAAGCCATCTTCTACTAATGAATTATTTCCAGATCTGCAATTATAAAATATTATTATATCACATCACAAATTATCAAGTTCTGAATGACTTTCGAGATAAATTTTATCTCAGTATGCATTTCCACTTGACTATAGGGATATTATCTATTCCCACGTGAACTACTGCTACATATTAAAGTTTTACGATGTCACATGAAATTATGTACAAGCCTTGTTTTCAGGCACTGTATCGTGGTATAAACTGTTCACCTGAAAACTAAGTAGAATAAACAGCTTAGTTAAGTTTACAATTTTCATGGTTAGGATGTATTTATTGTATGTACTTCTATAAAGTTATATTCAAAACAACACCAACTCAGATCCACCACTGCATGATGCGCTGGTAGGTCAGTCCATATAGTTTGTTAGGATAAATCAAATACTGAATTTAACTACCTAACACTGTTAGCAAATGGACTGTGCCTAAAAAGTGTATATAACATACACGAGTAAATTCATGTACAAAATACATCTATACACATTGTCTGAACATTAATTTTGCAAACTGAAGTATCACTTTAGATCTTGAAGTGTTCAAAAGTATACATCTGAAATGCTCAAAAATATAAATCAACCATAATGAATTGTTCGTTTATTTTTCCCGAAGAATATTCATCACATGGAGCCTAGTCCATTTCTAAAACAGGTATGGCAGTGCATGCATCTTGTGGGAGAATTATGTTACTAACATCCAGCATGCACACTACAATACCCATTTTCTCAAACGGACTAAGACCCAGAAACTACCCAAATTAAAAGTCAAATGGACAGGCCATGTTCCCTTAAATATGTTACTGAATGTGTCTCAGTGTGTCCTTTGATCCCATTTCCTCAGCATGATGGCCAATAATGTGTTAAAGTGATGTTAACATCAACAACCTAAACCAAAACAAACCCACCCACTCCAAACCAAATCAGAAAAAAGGTTCCGCTAAGTATAAAAATGAAATAAGACCGAAGTTTAGAAAATAATATTTTATGAACTCAATTACATCTTGTTATATTTCTTGCCTGTTAAACCCCATTTCATTGGTTGGGTACTTGACCTTTTGAATCCAAAATCAACTAGTATCTTCCTGACTTGAATGAAAGCAATCCACAAATTCTGGTCCAGGTACAAGTCACAAAACTAAAGTTATTGTGTAGAACTAATGCTCTTCTTTAAGATAACATTGACCTTTGACCTATTAACTCGCAAATTTATTGGCACATTTCTGGTCTCAAATGCAAGATACCCACACAATTTTGGCATAGAACTTGAAGTTTTGTGTGAAACCATTTCCCTTTTTAAGAGTCTAATCAATGAACTTGTAAACCACCACCCCTTCCATCAACAGGTGCCTTAAATGTCTCAAATGCAATCTTTCTACAAAGTTTTGTCAAGGTATGTTTAGTTTTGCATAAATCATTTTTTCATTTTTTATGTCCCTGACCTTGAGCGAGGCAGCTGTTAGTACCATTTTTATAAGTCTTTGGTATAACTTAGCTGAGAATCGAACCTACGATCTCCCTCATCAGAGGTGGCCGCTCTAACCACTAGGCCATCAGAACCATCTTTAGCATTACTAATTCTTGGTATAATAAAATAGATAAAGGGGAATCTTATTGGTGCATTGCTGTTAGATTTTTTAAAAATATTTGACCTGATCAGTTACTATATTATTACCACAGCTGCTGCAAGGCCCCCCCCGAGTGGTCTAAAGCGCTCACTGTTATGGATCACTGCCATCTCACCTATCTGTGTGGGTTAGAGTCTTGGGTTCGGCCATCATGGGTATGTGAGAAAGCTTGCTTGTAGCTTCTCGTGGGTCGGTATTTCTTTACGAGGTTCTTACTCCACCATTAATACTGGTCACCCTAAATAGCCTATCTTGTGCTGAAAAAGGCATTAAACCCTACAAAAACCATAGCTGCCAACCCTCCAGGCTTGCAATTAGTGAAAATAATGATACAAATTAGTGAATTTCGACTTGAATTTGTAAAGCGATCTTCCAGACCGGGAATATTTGTTGGAACAAATATTTAGTATGGTGTCCAGCTGATAAAGGTAGATTGTGTTCATCAAGAAAACTCACAAACAATACATCAGCAATGGTAGCATGCAGGTCTTCTGTCAATAGCTAAAAATATTCCAGAGCTGAAATCTGCTGCAAGTTCATAATTGTTAGCAACCTCTATGTGCTTTTTGCTACCAATGTGCTTCCTCACATCTTTGCCACCCTTAACAATGCTAAGATGTGTGGCACACTGCATGCAAAACGTATGATGTATATTGGTGTTTGATGGCTGAATGCATGGCCAATTTTTGGTATATTCCAAACTTCACTTTTGTGCAATACATTTCTTTTTCTTTGGTGGTGAAGGCATTTTCAAGATGCAATGCCAAATGGTAATTCAAATCAGTGTTGGTGGTGCATGCGCAGAGCGAATTTCATTAAGCCCCAGTTTCTCTCAAAAGCATTTGTAAAACTACTCTTATACATATAGATTAAAATACGCTAAAATGTTTGCTATTGGGCCAAATGTACCAATTAGCTATAGTTCCACTAATATCACGGCCTGCAGTACCGGACCATTTCGGCAAATGTCAATATAATGACTAGCACTTAAAGGGAAATGTTATTTTATTAAAGATTTAAAATAATTGTGAATTGTAGAATTTGTGATTTTTTGCATGCGGCACGAATCTGTGAACTGATGCATAAGTCATAAAATTCACGCCAAAATCCCGAGAGTTGGCAGCTATTACAATATTCTACAACAATAAGATTCCCTGTATCCATTTCTTGATTTTCAAAATTTAACGATATTTTTTTTATCTTGAATTTAAACAGCAGATCTCGATTTGTTTTATTGGTTTTTCATGTCCTCATGGGCTGATCTGAGGACAAATTCTCTTAATTGTTGACCAATTGTCCCACTTCCTTTCTAATTATAGTGATATGTCTGAGTGTGTGATGGCACAGGTGTTGAAGCTTAAGAACAATTACTGATGAGATTGAGAACAAGTTAAATTCTGCCATGACTTCTCAGCCTGGTGGAACAACATTGCTACATGCATAATTTCTAAATAAAACCCTGAACGTTTTACTATCTGGCATATATTTATAAAAAAAAGAATAATGCAAAGTAACCTTTCTGCATACTGCGGAGATGACAAGAATGAAAACTAAAGAGTCGCAAATAAGAAAACAGTCATAGAAAGAAAAAAGGAACAATTCTGCACTTAGGAAAATGTCCTTCAATTTCATTTAAAAAATGTTAAGACATTTTTACTTCCAAAATCACAAATTATATTTTACATTAATTGTTTTTCTTTTAATATTCAATATACCCTGTAAAACGTTATTTGAAGAAAAAACCCCAACTCAAATGGTTTTAAAGATAGATTAAAATATAAACTGCATGAATCACTTTCACTAGTCTCACTGCCAAGGGATTTGATGTTCTTCCCAATATACAAGAATCAAATGTTTAATAGGAGTTTTATATAGTTGTGTTTTAATGTTACATTAATTTATGTAAAATCTTGTTGCTTTTAAACACAAAACCTTTTAAGCCAAAAACAGAATTTTATTTTAATTTTACAAATTTGCCATATTTTATTGCATCCAGTATGTGATACTACTTATCTGATGTAGTGCATGCAGTTTTTGTATATAATGTGAACAGTTTTAATGCATCTGTGAGATAAGCCGTCAGCTTAATAGTTTATCAAGAATAAATAAAGTCTATTACTATTATTAGTAGCAGCAGAAGCCATCTTTGCCTCAATTACAAGCCATTCACCAAGTTTGAAAAAAGTCATGAAGATATCATGTAGAAATAAAAAAATGTTCTTATTCTGTAACCTTGACCCTGACTTTTTTTTTACCCAAAATTCAATAGACCTGCTAACTCTCAAAACCTATATATCTTGACTGTGGCAAATCCAATCCATTCACAAATATTGGTTAAGTAACAGAATATGGTAAACAAGATATTGTGTGCAAAGAGTTGTCATTCTGGTGATAGATGTGACCTTGACATTTAACCTTTTTGCCCAAAGTATAGCAGCAAAACAGGGACTAGAACTAGGAGTTATAGTGCAAATGAAACTGTTGATCAAAAGACACCATAAGAAGTTCCATTTTGCTACAAACATATAAAAGCTGAGGGTGTATATTTTAGAACAGTAAAATATATAACTGTGCATAAAACATTTGACATTTGAACAAAATATGAAATTAACAATTTTTGTGACATTTGAACTATCAAGTTTATGTGTATTTGCATTTAGGAAATGATAATGACAGATAAAAGATTGAGTTGATGAGAGAACCAAGATTAAAGTTAATAAAATAAAGAAAATGTAAAATAAAAATCAGTGCAAGTTATTTATCTAGCAAGATCTTATGTAGAAATTAATGCAAACATTGTTCACAAGCAGTAGACACATTTCTCACAGCACAGAGTAGCTACATGTGTTGAAATTGATGCAGTCCAAAATCATGCCTTGCTGATTATAATAAAGTATGTTTGATACACAGAGTAGCTACATGTGTTGAAATTGATGCAGTCCAAAATCATGCCTTGCTGATTATAATAAAGTATGTTTGATACTTGTATGTCCATTATGAATAAAGAAATAAAAGCAATGAGAATTGTGATGGTGGGGTCAAATACCATATCGAACAGGACAAAAAAGCATGAGAGTATCTTATATTGAAAATAATGTTTCTTGTTTTCCTTTCAGAAGTTGATAACAATATGCTTCTAACTAAAAATGTACCACAATCTCATACATGCCAACCCCTGACATGGAAAAAGCAGAATCCAAGTGGTCAAAAAGCGGAATCCACATATAACATGCCAAAATATCAATAAACAATGATTTATTTGCCCCTCTCATCTTTTAACATCCTTTACTGTTTCAAGTTTTCAGATGTAGCACTTTTAGCTTTACACACATAGACTAAAATCGATCTTAAGACTTTAAGCACCAAATATTAAAATTCGTTCCACAAGGTCTGAAATAGATGTCATGTGATGCTGCACTAATCTTAATATTTAGAGGATTCAGGTTTTTTTTGTTTCTGTGTTTTTTCTAATTTATCTGGGTAACTTTTGAAAGGAGATATTTTTGCTCACATAAATACATAGACTAAAATAAATAAACTTTTTAGCGCCAAATACCTTTAGACTGGTTCTGCAGTAAATATGAATTAGAACATCTAATCTGCGCATAATGATTAAAATCAGAAAACCAGTCTGCTCTCTCTCCTCACAAAGCATACAGATGCTATAAATAGAATTCAAGGTCGAAAGTAGAACCAGGTAAGCTATAAATAGAACATAATACTGTTAGGAAAGTTCATTGAAGTTCACGGTCAAGCATACTCATATAGTTACGTAAAAGATGTCTTTTCTAAAATACAGTTAATGGGATTAATGCAGTGTTAATAATAATGAGAAAAGAAATAACTGATTTTTTTGGGAGGTGGATATATGGAAAAATCGAAATCCATATACGTTTAAGGTGAGAAAAAAAAGCGTAAAGGTTGGCATGTATGCAATCCCTCCAAAACAAAAATGTACCACAATCCCTCCAGAAGCCATTTAATCTTAAAAGTCTTAATTTATAAATCTTTGAAATCTTTTCTTTGTATTTCTTTATATTTCCTAAGGAAAATTCATTAACATAAATTCATAACATGTTTTGAGGAAAATATTAATTAACAAATAAGCAGTTAACAATGATGACCATTTTCTATTGATATGATTGTGTCTTGTTTGAAGTGCTATGCATAGACTGTCAAACCATATCAATATCCAACATGGCTAATAATATCCTCTTGGGATAAGAACTAGAGTTAGTATTCTTTTGCATGCTTTTATCGACCAATACTGGATGAAAAGGTCTGAAGAACAAAATACATATGGTGCTATATTATTAGAAATACAAATTATTCTTAGAGATGAGCAAGCCAAAAATTCTAAATCAAAATTGTATTCATCCCTTGAACTTGTTTTCTAGATCACCATGATTTACTTTTTACAAATGGATTCTGAAGTGAGGACTACACTTCGTTAACAATTTTTTGCCCACTCACAGAATACTAGGTAAAAAACAAAAAGTCCAAGTTTACTCCAAATTTTACTATTCCAAATAGGAGTTATTTTGTCAAACTAAATTTTCATTTTGAGACATGATTTACTTGGTACGTGTCATTTTTAAATTGATTAACTTTGAAAAGTGAAGAAAAAAAATATTATCGACAATGTTGTTTAACTAACAAATGCATCACAGTGTGAAACATATACTAACATGATATTTAATAGTTAATTGTGAGAAACACTAAAATAATAGCCCATCTATATTTAAAAATGTACAGCAGGAAGACAGGCATGATCAATGTAAATCATGTTTTTTTCCCTACCTAATGGAAACAAAACTCCAGACCTTATGCAATGAACAGTATGTAAAGTTTTTTCTGTAACTTCATGAAATAAACACCACATGCAATGTAGTAAGCTGCAGATAAACTGGCTTCAGTTTTGACTAGCATCAATCAAGGGAGATCACTTTGATGGGGTCAGTGTCAGGCAAGGTTGTACATTTTTGCTCTATTTGCACATATATAACGCATGCCCTTCTGTGAATGATACATACACACACATATCACAAAATGCACCTGTTGATATCACAAACTACATACCGAATCACCAAAACTGTCAATGCCACAGGAACAATGGTGCCGATGAGAAATTTAAATGAAGCTGTACAGAACACAATATATACTAGAAGCTCAAACTTGCGTTGTTAAGCTGTAACATTTGATCTTCCATGATTGTGATTTGTACATTAAACTGGATTCCCTCCGGCACTGACCAATTTAAGCAATCAGATATGCAAGGCATGACCATGGTGTGTAATCTACTCTTGAATCTTCGCAACCATTGTAGGGTCTGATCTAGCAGTGCATCATATAGTAGCAGCTCCTGGTCTATGTGGTTTGTATCTGAATACGTATTACACAGAAATACGTATCATAAATGATAAGTTTTACATCACTTGCTTTGTAGATGTCAGTAATCTATAAAATAAATAATCCCAAAAACTCTGTCATACACATCGTCTTCAAATACTATTTATTCATACATGCATTCATTCATCTTTCTTTTCTGTACAGTGGTTATGAACATGTGCTGACGATGAGACATTTAAAATATCATTTTTAAAAGAAAGTACATACATATAATACATAATATACATATATTACAGTTTACTACGTATGGCACAGTATAGAGTTGTACATCTGCATTTCCTGCAAATTAGAATTCTATTGAGACAAAAAATTTCAAAAAAAGAATTACTTCAACAGGATTCACAGAATGAAACCCGACATAAAATAATTGCACCGGAACTACTTCTCACTACAATATTCAAGTATTTACAAAACTTTGTATTTGAGCAACAATAGTAATGCAATAAATCATCATGTGTTTAAAAAAAGGTGCTTTTATCAACAGAATTTTTAAATATAAATACCACTCATAAAATATCTACTCATTCACCAGTAAATTACCCATAGCATATGCATGACATTTTTACTGCATTTTTTTGTATTAATGTCACATTAAAATCACTATGTACCTAAACACGTGATTAATATAAATTATTTTAAAAAATTGATGAATGTCTTGTTTCCAATCATTTTCTGCATGAAAAATGCCAGAACTTTGGAATTCACACACATACAAGAATCATAATATAAAACTGCCCTGATACAGGTCAAAGTAAAACATCACAAAATGAACATGTCCAGCAACCATGACAAAGGACATGTCATGAAAAAAATTTAATCAATATACCATTATTTGAAACCATTTAATAATGTTTCATTTCTATATGAAAAATGTTAGTTTCATAATTGGTACATAACCTATTTAGAGAAAATCTCTAATTAAAATTAAATTAAACTGCCCTTGTGCTAAAGATTATATAGCAGAAAAAATAGTAAAAATTACCGTAAATTGCTCCTCAGACAACATGCATTGTGTTCTATTTGCCAAGTGAACAAAAACAATCATTCCACTCATTCTTTCTTTCTTTTTTTCAACACATTCAAACATCCCGATAACAATTGCCTTTGATAAAAACAACCAAATTTAAAATATGCAGTTGATTCTGATTTACTTAAAAATCTTCATGTTTTAATGACTTGTGTTTTAACCATATAAGTTCTTGCCAGTCACTACAAATTTACATTCCTGCTAACAGTACAGAATAGGTATCAATGCTTCACAAGTATTTCATCAGATTCTTACATCATGGAATTGAGAATTACTCAAAGAAATAAAAATTTCCATATTTTGAAGCAAAACAGATTGATTTTTAGAATTTGATCACAATAGTCTAACATGCAAGTATCTTAGACCCAGATCTGCAATCATCAGTGATGCTACTGTACATCACGACTTTGGACTGTTATCTTTGCATTAATATCACGATGTTTATACCACTTCAGATCAATATAATTTGGACATCAATGTAAAAAAATGATTACAGCTCAATGACACTTTCAATTTTCATTGATATTTGACTAGCAAAACACATTTTAAATATTCTAATGCTGAATTATGGTGAACATGCTTCTCAGTAAAAATGTTCTGTATTGGATTCAACTGGAAGCGGTGCATGGGGGCAGTGCACGTGTTCAATCTCAAATAAATATCAAGATTTAGCAGATGTTATCACTGCAATGAATTGGATGATACATCATAAAGATATAAGGCCAACCCTGACAAGACTGTCTCAGTACGGCAGTTGATTTCTTTCCGCATGTTCGACCAGTTTACAGTAAGATGTAACAAAATATCAAACTGTTACTGTAGAGCCGGATCCCTATAAGAGATACTCAAATTGATGTCTAATAAAAACTTAATTAAGTCCTTTTATTCACAAGAATCTGAAAATTCTTTTATTCTTCTTCTATGCTGATTATTACCACTTTTTACGAGGCTTAATTTTCGTTTTGTCTCCGATATGCATCACTAGCTAGATGCCATTTGTAAACAAAATTCTGCATTCAACAGTTTGATCAGGCAGATGCTTCACATGAAAAAAATATGTGCAGTTTAACGTGTCCGAGGTAACGCTAATAAGCTAGTATGGTTCCATAATTCTAACATGAAACATAGATCCAAATCAAACATGGATGAAACAATTATCCAGATTTTAAGGCAACAATCTTTTTCCTGTAGTTTTTTCTTTTATTCCGCAAGTCTGTATTTTAAGGGACCTTTTTATAAGACTTGTGGCAAAGTCATGAAGGCTGGCAGGTCTATTCTAATATCACAAACCAAAGAATAATGTGCTGTCAGATTTAGATCTTTCATGTTCATGTTCATGGTTTGTTTGGTTCATTTCATGAACAGATCAGTAAGATACAGGTACATATCTATTTTAAACATGAAAATGACATCAGAAATTACTGTGGAGTAAAATAAACTCTGCAAATATAACCACCATATACAACCTGCAGAAATGTCACATGCAGGCTTCAGCTGATTTAGAAATAGACAGAAAATAGTTTAGTAAATTCATCACTCATAAAGGAATTTAATAACAACATCAATTCTCAGCTTAACGTGATCTTTTATGATTAATGGTATCAGCAATAATTTACCCATGATAAAGTATGAGAATACCATACATGCCAACCCCTGACAAGGAAATGGCATAATCCAAGTGGTCAAATAGCGGAATTCAGGCACAAAAAGCGTAATCCACATACAACATGCTAAAATTTCAATAAACAACGATTATTTGCCCTTCTTATCCTTTACTGTTTCAAGTTTTCATATGTAGCACTTTTAGCTTTACACACATCAACTAGAAACCTTCTTAAGACGTTTAGCGCTAAATTTTAAAATTATGTCGACACGGCTGGAAATAGATGTCATGTGATGCTGTACTCTTTTTTTTTTTCTTCTTAATATTTAGAGGATTCTGTTTTATTTTATTTCGGGAGTTTTCGATTGCCTTTTTCTAATTTATCTGGGAAATTTTTGAAAGGGGATATTTTTGCTCACATAAATGCATAGAGTAAAATAAAATATACTTTTTAAGCGCTAAAATATATTTAGACTGGTTCTGCAAGAAATATAAATTAGAATATGGAATCTGCAAGTAAAGATTAAATTTGGAAAACCAGTCTGCTATCTCCTCACTATGCATGCTGATTCTATAAATAGAATCAAAGTCAACAGTAGAATCAGGTTAGCTATAAAAAGAACATGATACTGTTACAAAGGTCCAAGGTCTAGCATACTCTTACATTGTAGTTAAATAAAAGCCGTCTTTTCTACAATATGATCTGTGGGATTAATGGAATTTTAATAATAAAGAGAAAACAAATAATTGATTTTTTTGGGGAGGTGGAAAAAGCGTAATCCATATACATTTAAGTGCAACGCGTAATTTAGTGACAAAAAGCGTAATGATTACGCCAAAAGCATAAAGGTTGGCATGTATGGAATAACACAACCAAATTTCATTTTAGCTGATAAAGCTGTATAATAAAGCTATTTCAACCCTTGAGGAATATATCTATGTATTAAATGTCACTTGTTAATTTCTTAAATATATTTTAAAACATTCTGGTTGACAGTGAATTGAATTGACATAAAATTGAACACCTGATCACCACTATACTGTTTATGGAGCAAATTTATCTTACACTAGGGAAGTGAAGAAAAAAAATAAAATATGTAATTAATAATTGATCAATATGTTCTTGCAACCTGAGGTACCATCCAAACTTGTTCTTTCATTATTTAAAACATGCATTCATACGTTCAACTGAAATTAAAAATTGTCAAAAGCTGACCACAAGATATGCTCCAATTCTAATTGTATCCAAGTTTTTATGTTCAAACTATAGCTAGCTGTGATACATGCATTGTAAGTTGACATACTCTCTTCAATCTGCTTGACAAAGCCTTAAAAAAATACTTGTTTGTAAACCAAAAGGTTTTTAAAATTGGGCATTCAGGGGCCATAACTCCTGCATACGTTGATGTAGACTGTTTGAAATCAAACTCATTCAAGTCCTTTTTAATAAAAAGTTGTATGATAACTTGGACTTAAAATGCTACATTTCTTGGTAAATATTTTCTATGGAAAGCAAAGTTAGAAGGATGGGCCATTAGGAGCTGTGACTCTTAAGTGATAATGTGGAACACTTGGAAAAGAAACAATGCATCTAAGTATTATCTATATAAAGCTGCATATCAAATCTGTTTGAAATGCAACCATTGTCAAGCTGTGTAAATCCACACAAGGAGAATGGGCAATCAGGTGCCATAACTCATGTGGAATGCTGGAAATTAAACTAATGATTCATCAATCTGACATTATATGTCAAACATGGTTGAAATTTTTATAAAAAAAATTCAGCATTATCTTGCACAAAATCCAAGTCAAGCACCTAGTCCCTGTCAATTCTTGTGTAGGGTTACAGAGCTGTGCTGATAACAAGCAGTGTGAACCAACAGATGAATGAAAGGACTTGCAGATTAACAGACACAGAAAATATTAATATAGCATACAACCTTCCTCATATAGGCATTAACAACAAAAATATCGTACACCTGCTTACTGAAAATATTTTGGCTGATTTAATATATATTTTTGAAAGTCACTCACTACATCATTTAAAACCAGTATAGGACACGTATATTTTAAAAATGAATCGTGACCAATTTCACTCTGTGTAAAAGACATTTATTTGGTATGTCATTTTATTCCAGAAAAATACTGGTTTTATTTTAATAAAGACTGATCGATTACTAATGGTCAGATACCAGCATCATGACCTCTTATATTATCCCAATTATCTTTATCCATGTAAACCCATTGTCAGTTACTGGAAAAAGTTAAGAGCATATAACAATACAGAGTAACAAATGGCTAAAGAGACTTTTTAAAATGATTCAAAAACAAGTACTTGTGGCCGAAACTTGGCAAATATACATATGCACGAACAGCACAAGCAAGCTAAACAACCAATATTCTAAAATGCATCCATTTTTGCTGTGCTTGGCTGTAGAAACACTGTACCCTTACACAAGGTGAATTAGGCATTTTTGATGCATTTGCATCTGTTATTGAGAATAATAATGCCTGCATTACTCAATAATATTGTCACAATAGTGTACAATGTAAAATATACAACACAATCCATGACGAGTATCATGGGATCTTCAGGCTTTTATTGGCCAAACGGCTCTCTAATGTTTGAATGTTTTCAATTAATTCTTTTGAAGATTCTGAATCACCAGCATGCCTCAAAAGCTCAAGGCAACATTCCTTTAACTGTATTAACTGCCAGCACTGCTTTAATCCTAATCCTTCAATATATTAAAGCCAGGTGCAGAGAAGAATGTTCCCATGTAATGATAGCCAAATCATATTGGCATCATTACTGAAAGACTGGTACAAACTATCCACATTTCAGGTTTTCTATGTCAGTTAGTCCTCTCACATGGCAAACGTGATGTGTAGTGAATAATAGCTGTGGGTGTATGTTCCTCTGCCACTAAAATTGATACAGTATCTTTCCAGTAATCAAAGCTAATTCTTGAAGACTGAAAATACAAAAGTAAGACATTAATCTTGGGGATTTAGAATCAAACATGTTGATAATATTATTAAGAATTATGACATAAAAGAAAAGTTATTAAAACTTAGAAGAGCTACAGGTCTTTCATTATGTTCCATTCACCAGAAAGAAAAAAAAAAACAACCCAGGGATGATCAAGTTACAGACTTTGGCTTCAAACTACCATTCAAAATCATAAAACCAGGAGAAAATGTCTCCTGAAATCCTTGACCTCACATCTTTCCATACTTTTTTCTTTCTTTTGTATAATTATTTTGTTGGAATTATGAACTGTAAACCAATCAGGTCTACTTGTTATTATGTACTCTCATTAAATATGCTGCTTTAGGAAAGTGCTCACAGATATTTGGTTCCAAGATGAAATATATCGTTAAGATGAATGACTTGGCTTGTTGATACATGTCCTTTAAATTAATTCAACTGACCATATTAACTTTGTTTGCTTATTTCTAACAGAACCACATGTATACTAAATAAGAATGCTCCACCTCTGTGGCTGTGAACCTCAACTAATTAAAGAGCACTAACTATAAGCATGTGGGAATCAAAGGATGTATACAAGAGTAATACTTATTGCCTCAACCAACATCATACTGGAGAAGAACATATGAAAATGCCACCTACCCATCATTCTGATGCCAACTAATTTTCATGGTGGACTGGGACAAAAATAAGTAACCAGCCTGTCTGGCCAGTTGCATTTTTAGGCATATTGAGTACTAGTAAATCAAATCAACAAATTATATATTTTTTTATGATATTAAAAATATTTAAAAAAAAAAAAAACAAGTAAAAAAAATAAGGAACAGTAAACTGTTTCTGATGATAACTCATGTATCTTGATGAGATGATAAGTAACTCGCATTTAATCTAATCACCCAATGCTTTTAATTCCAAATAAAGAATCTTCTGGATCAAGGTGATGTCTGACGATACATGCTACTTTCGATTCCCAACATCAACATATGGAGGCATTTGGATACCTAGAAGCCATTAAAGGTTTCAAAACAAACACAGCCAAGGAAAAAAGAACTATTCAAAAGGAATAAAACACTATCGAATGAAAAGGATAGTAGGTGATAACGTGCAATTTAGTGGGGAAAAAGCGCAATGATTACGCCAAAAGCGTAATGGTTGGAATGTATGTATCTATATGTTGATATGAAAATTCACTGAGCTGCAGACATGGATATAATTCCTGATGCTGAGCTGAAAGAACTATAACTGTTCAGCTACACTGTGCTGTTGTGCATACATTTAATCAAGTTCCAATAATTAAATTGTGGAACTTGTCTTTCCGCAGACATAATTTCATTTAATACCACACTCATCTTTGAAGGTCAAGTCTAGTTTTGGTTGAGACCGACGAAATATCGCTTACCACAGTAAGGCAAATAATTTAATTGGTACACAATATAAATCAACATACCTTTTCTAGGGCACTACAGTCTTTGTCTTTGTGGAGATAATGGTCCTGCCAGAATATCAACAAATCTCTGAAATTAAATTTCACATTAATTAAATTTGAAAAAAATGAACTAGTTACAATTTCACTTTGCTCCAACACAGCAAAATTCTTCATTGCTTAATTGCTTTTTACATTTTTAAATGAAACTAAATTTTTGGATTAAAATTCTTTGATGATACCCAATTATAATGTTAGTACATCGGTAACCCACAATAACCTTCCCACCCATGGGAGGGGTATGTGAGATTATGCAACTTTTCTGATTCAAAAGGTATTATCAAAAAAATCAATATTTTACTCCCTATTCTTTGTTTTTTCTTTAAAAATGTTACATGCATTATGAAGAATGGGTAAGAGAAGGATGGAGTTACCGTATATACTCGCGTATAAGCCGAGAAATTTAGGACAAAAATAAGGCCTGGAAGAAGGGGGGTCGGCTTATCTGCGGGTCAAGTTCCAAACCTGAAATTGATAATGCTTTTTCCCCTCGATTTCCAATACTTATTGTTTCCGTCGATCGCCGAATATGAGATCACATGCCTAATGAAGCCACATGGCTGATAAGATTTGTCCTGACGTGAAGTAAAACAAATATTTTTTTCTAACATAAGTGGTAGGATAATGAATGAAAAACATCTTTTTAACGTACTTTACGTCTATTTGACAGATGTCCATCCACCAGAAAATACAGACATACGTGTTAATTGAACCACGCAAATACGTGTAATTTCCAAAAGAACCGCCATATTAGTAATCTCTATTCAAGTATTTAACCCTCAGCCAAGCAGTAATCATTAAACTCTACGGTTTCGTAGAAATGCACGCTAGTTTATTTCAGTGTAAATATGAAAAGAATCTACGTAAAAAAAAATAATAAAAGAATTACGATACTGAAGGTATACAGCCATACGTGTTATTTGAACTACGGAAATACGTGTATTTTCCATAAGAACTGCCATATTACTAATCTCTGGTCAAGTATTTATCCCTCAGCTAATCAGTAATAATTAAACTCTACGGTTTCGTAGAAATGCACGCTAGCCTATTTCAGTGTAATATGAAAATAATCTACGTATAAAGAAATAAAGGAATTACGATACTGAAGGTATATACGACAAACATTTTGATCGAGAGTAGAAATACATGTATAACAGTCTTCGAGAAACAATAGCGAGAGGCTCCATAGGGTTTTGTTGCGCGCACGCTTAGGAACGGTAAATAACAGTGCAATATACGAGTCAGCGTGAATGATTGTAAAACAATATAATTTGTTGGATTTCTTTGACAGGTGTTTTAGAAGTAATCGGGAGCCACAGTTTATATACAACTATTATTTAGTTGTTTGTAAAGCAAAGTGGTTTGTTAGCAGAAGATTGTTGTACAATAGCTACCATATGCTTAATCTGCGGTAAATGCCTCGGGGATAATAGGTTTGTTTTGTTGCACAATGCCAATGACTTAACTAATAGATGCCAACTCTCAGATGTATTGTTTAATGAGATATGGTAGTGGACATGGTTTCTGCTCAAAGTTATAAACTGTCACAATACTTGAATAATGTCCACGCTGAAACCATAGTTTGATCGATTGAATCACACTACCCGTAGTTTAAAAAACACAACACAAATAACAATGATAAATAATTATCAAATACAAATTGAAAACCAACCACACATAGAAATAATTACAGGATAAGGTATATAAATAGTATACTACTCCTGAAAGAAATTATTTCAGTTTAATCTCTGTAGAAGTTTATGTTCAAATCAATCGGATAAAATGAATAGTGTTAGAAGTAAAAGAAAGCAGTCTGCTTATGATGCAGCATTCAAACTTAAAGTTATTGGATATGCAGAAGCAAATAACAACTGTGCTGCAGCACGCGAATTTGTTGTGAACGAGAAGCAAGTACGGGGGGGGGGGGGGGGGGGGGGAGAGACGACGACGACGTATATGCTGAAAGCACGCATAGCTGCCAACCTGCCAGGCTAGCAATTAGTGAAAATAGGGATAAAAATTAGTGAATTTGGACATGAATTAGTGAAAAATTCCAGAAAAATAACTATCCGCTCTGATCGTCCGTACTTGTAGTACGGTACAACATTATATCACTATCAGTATTGCAAAATAAAAATAAAACACTACATGTACGCAAAAATGTCTGCATTTCTATTTATTGTATTAAAAAACTTCACTTGTTCTTATGTTTATTTATCAAGACATGATACTGTTGCAGGGTTGCAGACTTGAACTGCCTCAATTGCTTGATTGTAAATTTGTTTTCAAAACATTTCAGACTTCTTGCTTGCTGGTTGATCTTGGTGACTAAAATTGATGACAAGTTATCTGCACGTAAGGAGGCTCTAAAGTCTGTCTTATTTTTCCGCACTAGTGAAAACACCCTTTCACTGTCACTGTTGCTGTGAGGAATGCATAGGAGCTGCAACATGAATTTAGACAGAATAGCATACTTCAGGCTTCCATCTGATGTTAGACTCTCCCCCACTTTCAGCCACTGTTGGTCCACTCTCTCCACTCCTGTTATTAAGGAAGTTCTCTGACATTGCTGTAACTATTGCATTGCATTTGGTTCTTCCACATGAAAATTTGGAAGCGATCTTCGAGTCCGGAAACATTTGTTGGAACAAATGTTTAGCATGGTCTCCAGCTGATAACGGCAGATTGTGTTCAATAAGAAAACTTACAAACAATGATTCAGCGTTGGTAGCTTTCAGGTCTTCCGTCGACGTCTTTAAAAAATCCAGAGCTGAAATCTGTGAGTTTTTAATTTTTCCAACCTTAATGTGTTTTTTGCTACCCATGTGCTTCTTCACATCGTTTCTGCCACCATGCCCAATACTAAAATTTATTACACACTGTGTGCAAAATGCATGATGTTTATCAATGCTTGATCGCTGAATGGACGGCCAATTTTCGGTATACTCCACATTAAATCGCACTTGTTGTTTAGTACATTTTTTTTCCTTGGTGGTGATGCCATTTTCAAAATGCAATGCTGAGGTGGCAGGGTCCAGTTTCGTAAATTGGCCCCTGGCAAATTTCTTAACTTAAGGGTATGGTGTGAGTTTTTGAGCTACTATTGTGTAATAATTAAAGATATGGATAAATTTGTGAACTAGGTGTTTCAGGCTTGTGTTGTTCTTGAAATTGATGTCAGACATGTACACTTTCCATAGTTACTCTGCAGTATGTTGATTGTGAAATACCAATAGTCGGCTAGGAAGAAGAGCTAGCCTCCCATAGCAGTAGACACGTGGGTTCAAGGCAAGTAGAATATCTCAAAAACGGCATGGATGACGACTATTATGAATTGCATCAAGCTATTTAGTAGACAATGTTTTTAAAAATTTTCATCTAGGAAAAGGCCTTGCGTTTGCACTGTGAGCACCACATGCTGTCAAAAATGGCCTTCGGATGTGAAAAATGCATGTATAAAATAGGGGTTGGGGTACATAAATATTTTATTCTAAGAACTTCAGTAGACTTGTCAGGTCATGTGTGTGATATGATTATGTTGCACTACATAATACCTATCCAGAAATATGTACCTTTTTGACCTCACTTGCGTATTATATTTTTAATGAATTTTTATATTAGGCAGGTGCATTTCAAATCACTGTCAGTGTAGGTGACGCATGCGCGGAACAAATTCCGGTTAGTAGTTCTACTAATGCTGTGACCAGCAGTACTGTACCATTTCGGCAACAGCCAATATCACGACAAAAGCACATAACGGGAAATATTTAATTTTTTTTTAAAAAAATTCAATAAAAAATCGGAAATTCGTGAATTTTTGGCATGCAGCGTGAATTCGTGAATCGCTGAAAAATTCGTGAAATTCCCGCCAAATTCGTGAGGGTTGGCAGCTATGAGCACGCCCGTAACAGAAGCCGAGTTTCATGAACTGTTTGGCAAGTCTGATACAGAGCCCGATTTTGAAGGATTCTAAACGTGATCGAACTTTTATAATTCATGATTTTAGAATGAGGATTAATTAAATTTCCATTAAGACTTAACACTTCAGAATTGTTTTTATTTCAACATATAAACTAGATCTCTTTCTTTTATTTTATTTAATAATGTGATTTACCTAAATAAACGTATTCAGAACTCACTTTGTGCATCTTGTGATGTACCGTTTGTATAAAAATTATGAGTCGGCTTATACGCGGGTCATGCACTTTATACCACTTTTACCAATTCAGTTTTGGGGGGGTCGGCTTATATGCGAACGGGCTTATACGCGAGTATATACGGTAATATCTTACACTGGAGCTGACCCAGTCTCCTGTCACTTCAAGTATGTTAAGCAGCTTCCAGTTTTGAGATACAAAGACAAGTTAGCACAACAGTATATGTATGATTGTGTGAATACAGGCATGGGTTAACAAATAACCTGTGCATGGTAGTGTGAAATACAGACATGGGATAACAAATAATCTGTGCATGGTAGTATGAAATACAGACATGGGTTAACACAGTTCATGTATGATTGTGTGAATACAGACATGGGTTAACAGATAATCTGTGCATGGTAGTGTGAATACAGACATGGGTTAACAAATAATCTGTGCATGGTAGTATGAAATACAGGCATGGGTTAACACAGTTCATGTATGATTGTGTGAATACAGGCATGGATTAACAGATAATCTGTGCATGGTAGTGTGAATACAGACATGGTTTAACAAATAATCTGTGCATGGTAGTGTGAAATACAGACATGGATTAACAGATAATCTGTGCATGGTAGTGTGAATACAGACATGGTTTAACAAATAATCTGTGCATGGTAGTGTGAAATACAGACATGGATTAACAGATAATCTGTGCATGGTAGTGTGAATATAGACATGGTTTAACAGATAATCTGTGCATGGTAGTGTGAATACAGACATGGTTTAACAAATAATCTGTGCATGGTAATGTGAAATACAGACATGGGTTAACAGATAATCTGTGCATGGTAGTGTGAATACAGACATGGGTTAACAAATAATCTGTGCATGGTAGTGTGAAATACAGGCATGGGTTAACACAGTTCATGTATGATTGTGTGAATACAGGCATGTATTAACAGATAATCTGTGCATGGTAGTGTGAAATACAGACATGGGTTAACAGATAATCTGTGCATGGTAGTGTGAAATACAGACATGGGTTAACAAATAATCTGTGCATGGTAGTGTGAAATACAGGCATGGGTTAACAAATAATCTGTGCATGGTAGTGTGAAATACAGACATGGGTTAACAGATAATCTGTGCATGGTAGTGTGAAATACAGACATGGGTTAACAAATAATCTGTGCATGGTAGTGTGAAATACAGACATGGGTTAACAGATAATCTGTGCATGGTAGTGTGAAATACAGACATGGATTAACAAATAATCTGTGCATGGAAATGTGAAATACAGGCATGGGTTAACACTGTTCATGCAGGAGTGTGTGAATACAGGCATGGGTTGGCACATTGTTCATGCAGGAGTGTGTGAAATACAGGCATGGGTTGGCACATTGTTCATGTATGGTTGTGTGAATCTTTTTTTCAGTACCATTTTGGAGCCCTAATGCAGTCCTGCTGATGCCTGTGGACAAAATTTCAACAGAAGGTAGCAATTTCAAGACAAAAGTCTGATTTTCATCAGTGGAAAATTGTACATGACAGTGACAGCAGCAGCCATCATGTGTGAAACAAAATAACTGATCCAGAACTGTCAATAGTTCAAGCCAACAAAAAAGAAATGTATCTCAATGACTGCAGTTTTCTCCAAAAAGGCACCTAAGAGACTCCTAAGCTGAACTTAAACAGCTCATTTTGATTTTAGGGGTCTCTGTCTTTTATTTTATTCTTTAATTTGACTGATTACATTTCCACCATGTTTCTTTAAATTACTGTAGTAAATTTACATTAGTAGTTCTTGCTGATACTAATTCACTGCTTAATTATTAAGTTTTTTATTCAATATTGGAATTTCAAGATACTTCAGAACTGAAATATGAGTGCCTACACATAGCTCCTTCATGGATATTTCATTTAAATTTTTGCCCAGTTATAACAAAATGAGATTTTCAGGCCAAAAGCTATTAAAGATATTAGCAATAGGATTACTTAATTCCCCTCTGCAATTTTATAACTATCACTCCCATCCATATGAGATGTCGCCGTGATGTCATTAATTTTACTTCCATCAATTCCTATCACTGCAAACCTCTAAACATCTTCATTGACCTATGCATTTTGTACAATTTGTTTTGCTTAAAGCTCTTATCAAAGAAGGACATAATAATATTCATCAAGAATAAATCTTCCACATAGCCCAAGTTAACAAACTTGAGCATCTCTATAACTTGGTGGACTTGTCTAACAGTTGTGGATGAAAGCACCATATGCAATACAAGCTGCTATTTTTAGCTTGCCTTTATAGCACCTATACACATGCCACATCGTCTAAGTTTGTGTACATCCTTTTGATTTCTAGTGTGAAAATGACCAGCCTAAAGAAAATTCAGCCTGGTGTAACAAGGACAAGGAAGCAGGGTTGGACAAATGCAGTCATGGATTCTCTAGACAGTGGTTTGAAAGTTGTCTTCTTCGACCATTCAAAACCAACAGAAGATTCCATTTTGGATTAAGGGTTGAGAAAAATAAAAACTTTGCTAAAGTTTTAGTTATTTCATATGTCCTTCCTGTAAAGGTAGCCCTCATGATACAAGCTAGCTAGTTCTCCGAAATGTATTATGTTTGGGTGTAATGCATAACAAAGCTCAACACTGCCAGCAAAAACACGATAACTATGTCTAATTATCTGCAACACAAGTTGACCAACAAGAATGTGTATCAGGTTATGTTAGTGTGCTTGTTGTATCTACTAAAAACAAACTGACCTACAATGAATATACATCAGGTTATGTCTGGATGCTTGAGAAAAAAACTGGTACCTGAAATTTGACATGAAAGAGGCAGATCCACTGACATCGAACATGACTTCTTTGTCATCTTTCAAAGCCTGCAGGTACAATGGCAGCTTGTTTTTTCTGTTGGCAAACATCAGAAATACCAGAGTTGTATTTAAACAGCTGACATTCTCCTGAAATATTTCAAAAAACGTAAACTGGAATTCTAATACATTTGCATACGAAGCATAACCAAGTTGAAGGTCAAAATTTAAAATATCAGACCCCATCATGATGTCATAGTATTCATTGTTATCAACAATTTGCAATAAAGAATATGAAAACATTAATGATGATTCTGACATTGCAAATATCCTTCTCCTCCATCTGCAACAGTAACACTTTATTAACATTTGAACAGTCTCAAAAATATAAATGTCCCTTAAAATACTCAAACATCTTCATGAAAGAGGTCTGAACATCATTAAGAAGTGTGATTGGTTTTTAACAGCACCTTAAAAAATATTATTGGATATATTTTTCTTAAAATTAGGGGTTAAATGCATTTCCAAAGAAGACACCAAAAGATGCAAACTTTGGCTGGTAACAAACCATGGATTCCAAGACTGGGGCTTTATCAACAGAGTTACTTAAACTACAAAACAGACTGCTATGGTGGCTGAGTGGTATAGCATCTGCCTTGGATGCAAGTTCACCCCCCTATCACCCCCCCCCCAACAGGTCAAATCAAAAACTTGTAAAAATGGTACTAAAAGCTGCCTGGCTAGGCACTCAGCATTAAAAGGTTAGTATTAGCACTGGTGGGCCTTGTGTCAGGTAATGTGATTGGGTGGGACATAGTGCTACATGTCTGTGGCATGATGCCTAGTGCTAGACATGACAATAAACTGCCACAATGCAGACATGACAGCAATATGACTGAAAAATTGTTAAAGCTATGATAAAACTCCAAATCACACAAACGAAAAAACAGTATGATATAAATTATAAAGATGCAATCTGTTAAAAAGTAGAACTTTTCTCATCTCTCCTGCATTTTCATACAATTCATTGTTACATTAAAGGCTTGTACATATTTAAGGTATCCAATTCAATGACATTTAAGGATGTTACAAAGCACGTGAAATAATTTTCAAGGAATTAAATCATGACAGAACATCAGCGATGCATCCCCCCTACCAGGGGTGCAAGCTTGAGTCAAAATTTCCCTTGTTGTCACACTGATTAAAAAACAAACTTAGCTATCAAAACTGGAGGTCTCTGAAGTGCATATAGGAGTAAAGGGAAACAATGATCAGACAGTATAAATTTGTTTTTCAAAGACTTTTAAAACACAAATTATGGAACAATTATCCTCGTTTACCTTCACTGTACTTTAAGGAAAACTTTGCATAAAATATGGAGTGATTCTAGTTCAATTAACGTGAATAATCAAACAATTACCGTAGCTTAAGAAAACTGACAAGTGACATTCCTCTAAAAAAGGCAAGGACATTTAAGCACTTTTTTATGCAACATGGTAATTTTCAATCACTTTAAATCCACAAACATTGCCATCTTAGAATTCAAGCACTCAAGGTTTTCAAGAATGCGCATGAACCATGTACATTATTTACATCATTTTTCCCTTTAAATCATCTGAGCCTCTTTCTGATATATCTACGAGTACATTATTTGCTGCCACATGATATACACAGTTAAGTCTGTGAAATGTCGGACAACGCATAATATACAAATAAATTTGGGTCTAATAATAAGAATTGTAGATAAGAATTTAACTTTACTCCTCAATTTGGAACTGCCTTTTTAAAATGTGATAAGTGTGTATTTTGTTCACACCAAAAACAGAAATCTGAATGCATTTGAAACTTTGATTTTGGTCAATTTGCTTGTGCATAATAAACAAATATGCTCTCATCTAGGCTGTTCAAATTACTTAAAATTTGAAAAACAAAAGGACAATTTTTTGATCAAATTGTGTTTCTAAGAATAGATACCAAACTACATGGGAAAACTAAACTTCTTGGCCTCAAAACTCCCTGAAAACAGTCCTGAAAAGACCACAAATTTGCCTTTCCAGCAATAGCTCATGTAAAGGGAGACAACACACACACAGAGCAAGTCAGCCATATACTGGATGTTTACCAGTTTACGCTTGATTAAAGTCAATGAAAGTATGCTCACATTTGCTGGGAGGTTTTGATGTGAATCAGTAAGTATTCTCTAAGAAACACTATTTATCAAATATTTTATCTCTGTGGAATACATTAGGGACAACATCAACATTAGCAGCAAAGAGGAGAAAATGCAAAAACATGTGACATCTACCATAGTCACCATACATGCCAACCCCTGTAAAGGAAAAAGCATAATCCAAGTGGTCAAAAAGTGGAATAAAGGCAGAAAAAGCGTAATCCACAAATAAACTGCTAAAATTTCAATGAGCAATGATTTATTAAGCCCTTCTCATTTTTTAACATCCTCTATTGCTTCAAGTTTTTATATGTAGCACTGTTAGCTTTACACACACATAGACTAGAATCCTTCTGAAGACTTTTAGAGCCAAATATTTAAAATTCTTTCCACACAGCCTTTAATAGTAGTCATGTGATGCTGCCCTAATGTCTTCATATTTGGGGGATGGTGTTATTTTTTGTTTCGTTTATTATTTGCCTTTTCCTAATCCATCTGTTAAATTATTTGAAAGGAGATATTTTTACTCTCATATAAGCATCGACTAAAATAAAGTATACTTTTTAGCGCCAAATACCTTTAGACTGGTTCTGCACTAAATCCGAATTAGAACAAAGAATCTGTGCATAAAGATTACAATTAGAAAACCAGTCTGTTTTCTCCTCAGTAAGCCATACAGCTGCTTTAAATAGAATATGAGGTCGAAAAGTTGAAAGTAGAACCAGGATGTTTCTTGGTAATGGGATAGCTGCTATAAATAAAACATACTATTAGGAACATGCACAAAAGTCCATGGACAAGCTTACTCTTACATTGTAGTTACGTAGAAGCAGTCTTTTCTAAAATACGGTCTGTGGGATTAATGGAATGTTAATAAAATGGCAAAACAATAAATTGATTTTTTTGGGAAAATGGATATATCTAAAAACATTAATCCATATATGTTAATGCTTAAAGCGTAATTTAGTGAGAGAAAAAAAAGCATAATGGTTGGCATGTACTTGTCACCCTTCTGAGGCAATATGATTATGCCCTCAGAAAAGGATAAGATTTATTCTAATATGATGGAAGCACAATAGAAATAGTAGGAACCTGAAGAAAAATTTGCACATTTTGGGATCTTGGCAGTCTGATGACTTGTTCACTGACCTATTCTACATGCCCTCAAGGTGTTTACTGAAATCTCAGGTAATACTCACCTATGCAACATACTGCTAACAACTATAAAACAGCTATCAAACAAATGAATGAATGATGTGCAGTGCATACTATACAATTCAAGAAATTCACTGAAGAGTATAAGCAACATGGATGACGTGCCTAAATCACAATGCTGATGGCTGTTTTGAAACCTGAATAGACTCGGGCCGTTTAACTGTTGTTGCCAGTCTGAAATTAAATCTTAAACTGGTCAGCATCCAATATACTGGTGACCTGCCAAGCAGAGTCAAGGGGAGCTAATTTGTTGGAGTTTTCTTCCTTCAGCAATAAGAGCTATAATTTTTTGTCTTTATGGGAGAGATGGATTCAAGAGGTAGCAGTTTTATGAATTAATGTTAATATGATTGGGTAATGTATTTGATGGAAACAAAGCACAGCATAATCTGCAAGTGCATTATACACAAAAGCAGATATAGGTCTGCAGCATTCTTGGTCATCATCATTAATGTCATCTTCCCAGTGACGTTCTACCTGTGTCAGGTTGTGTACATCAATGATTGTGATTAGTCTATAGAGGTAGTCAAGCTGCTGGCTAAAGTCTGCGATGTAATTCAACAGTTTACTTCCTTGTTTCTCTGCAAAATCAACAGAAAGAATATTCGATTAAACGACTAAAATAGACGAACTTAAGTTCTCTTTTTAAACATGTCACCAAAATAAGTGGTCTGCAAGAAATATCATTGGGACATCATCACAGAAGTGCATAGATGAGCATGATGACTGCATGCAATGTAAAAATTACAAGCCATTTTTATCAACTAGGTTTTAGATACTGTAGCTAGACTAGTGTTTGTATTCTGAAATCAATGAAATTAAATTGTACACATTTCTTGTGATCAGTCTGCTTTGATTAATTTAAGATCTTCATGCAATATGCTTTTTACCCTGTACCCTGATCTACCAGCGTGTAATGGAACATTAGTGTTGATCATGTTTGCAGTGCTGTGTATAACATATATGGACAGACATGGTAGTGTTTATTCTCCATTCCTCTTGAGAAAGTAATTGCCTGAATTTATCAAAGTACTGAGAATACCAAAGGTTTGGCAGGTAAGGGAAAAATGTACACTAGTGAGATACTGAAGTTCTGATGATCAAATTATGTGTGTGTGTGTGCTTGTTAGATTAGGATTTTAATGTATCACTACGATGTTTGCAATGAGGCAGTTTATAGTGATGTCTAGCATTAGGGCATCATGCCGCAGACATAGAGCATGATGTCCCACCCAGTCACATTATCCTGACACGAGGCCGACCAGTCCTAACACTAACCTTTTAATGCTGAACGCCAAGCGAGGCAGCTGTAAGTACCATTTTTGTAAGTTTTTGGTATGACTCAGCCAGGATCAAACCCACGACCTGCGCTCTATCCACTAGGCCATTGGAGCGGTTTTATGTGTGTTATCTAAACTTTATATCATTACTGAGCATTTTGATCCAATATATTTAAGCAATAATAAGCACTTTCTATTGAAACAATCCTACACTGAAGCTGTACAATATCAAGAGAAGTATTCAATGAGTATATTCATTTCCTGGTATAATTAAATAGAATTCTTAGAAATATGAACATTTCTTAGTATTGGAGGTGGACTGTATGCCAGAAGGATTAGCAATTTTTGGTTTTGTGGGGATTTAATGCCACTGGTCACTACATGAAAATAGAGTGGCCAGTTTACTTTGATGAAGAACCTGGGAAGACCCTGGGAGGAACTACCAACCCATGGGAAGCTATTGGCAAACTTTCTCAAAAGCTGGTTGAGCTGAGACTAAAACTCAAGCACAGAGAGGCATACAGCCAAAGTTATCTATCAATGCAAGTCTGAGACTAAAACTCAAGCACAGAGAGGCATACACCCAGGTTATCTGTCAACGCACGAGTCTGAAACTAAAACTCAAGCACAGAGAAGCAAACTTCTTAAGTTATCTGTCAACGCAAGAGTCTGAGACCACATGGCCACATCTTCAACTAAGGAACCAGAAAGGAGTTTTTGGAAAATGAATGACAAACTATAAAACTAGATTAAATTGATGCACAGGTGGAGATAGGTTGCACTAAATGTCCCCAAAATCACGTCCCACAAAAAAAAAGACAAGAATAATTATGATTAAAAGCTTATATTCAACATGCTTATAATTAATATCTTCATATGCTAATTTACATACAAATGTAACTGTAAATGTTTCACTTACGCAGATCAAATTCATCCAATTCTGTTTGGAAATGCTCTAAGGAAAGGACTAGACTACGGATGAACATGTTTGAATCTACTAGATTCCTATTGACTGTGCTGATGAACTTTTCAAACTAAAAGAAAAAAGACAAAAGGATATTTTATTTAACAGGTGCTCTCCATGGATTAAAGTGTGGCATAATGCATCTTTCTTCAAGTATGTATAATGTATAATCAAGAAATTGAGTGCATCGATTAACAGAATTTCCCATTATGTCTGAATAAGTATTAAACTTTAAAGGTTTTGCTGCCTGACAAGATTTTCTTCATGTCTTTTGCAAATAGGTACTGACCTCTCATAACGTAGCTCTTTCAACAAAAACTTCATAAATGAAAGAGTTTTCAAAGGTAGTTTACAAACTTATCTATTACATTTTAATTGCAAAATAATTTACAAATGAGGCTAATCACTGTAAAGTGAAATTGAAACTTGTTCCAATTCGCAGGAAGGATGAAGCACTTCTATTAAGTAATACAGAGATACACATAGTGAGAGGGCAGACGAATTGTAGCATCATGTATAAAATAGAAAGAAAAATGCTGTAAAAAAACTTAAATCTGGACCCAGTCCTCTTCAATAAAATACAGCAGATATGTTGCTTGTTCTACCAGTTATTTTCTTACAAACTGCACAGACCCAGATCTACTTTACCTTTTGTGGTGTTGTGAAGATGGAATCAAATGTTTTGAATGCTTCAATGTTGAATTTGATGAGCTCTCCCAAGAGATCAAAACTGCTCTGCAGGATTTCTTTATGTCTAATTTCATGTTCGACAATATTTGTGGCTACATGCTGAAGAAAAAAATTGTGATTTAGACTTTTAAATGTAGCTTTAATTTTTTTTATACTCCTAATAATATGCTATCTGTAGTGTGGCAATTTACAAGTGATGTAGACCTGGAAAATTATGCTGCAGACATGAAGCATCATGTTCCATCCAATCACATTATCCTGACACTAGGCCAAGCAGTCCTAACACTTTCTTAGTTCAGAGTGTCAAGTGCAGAAGCTGCTAGTAATCATCATAATTTTACATATCAGATAAGGGGCCCCGAGTGGCCGTGTGGTCTAAAGCGCTGTCAGTTATGGACCACTGCCATCTCACCTCTGTCTGCGTGTGTTCGAGTCTAAGATTCGGCAAATGTAGTTATGTGAGAAAGCTTGCCAGTAGCTTCTTGTGGGTCGATGGTTCTTTCCGGGAGTTGTTCGTGTTCTTCCTTCACCTTTGATACTGGCTGCCATGTATAGCCTATATTGTGCTGAAAAAAGGCATTAAACCATAAAAAAACAAACAAAAACATATCAGATAATAATACTTTGATGACAGTCAATTTAAAATGATCTGGATTTGCAGCTGTTACACTCTGTAAACTTCATGTGTTTGAAAACAAGAATTCCGCAAAATATACATCCAAATTGTTCTATTGGGGGCATAATCCAAATTCCTGCTATGTTGCTTGAGCAAGAAACCAACTTTTTCCCACAGTAAGTAGTGCCCACAATGAATGCATGCATGAAATTTCATGACATTCATACAACTATAGTCTATAATAAGATAATGAAAAGACCTAATGTAATCATCTAAGTGTGAAAAATAGGTCACTGTGATTGGTATAGTTGAATATACCTTATGAAGTTTCATGAATTAACATACAACAGTGTCTGAGAAATAGAACTATGTGCAAAACCTAAATGTAATTAGTGGACTGTAAAGACAGGTCACTATGTTTCAAAATGAACTGAAAAAAAACTTAATATAATCAGTGGACTGTGAAATCAGGTCACTGTGAATCACTTTTGCCTGTGAAAAGTAGCATCCCCAAGATGAATTAGATGATTATACCCTTCAAATTTCATGACTAAACATATAAAAGTTGTCAGAGAATACAACAAAATGATGAAATTTAATGTAGAAACCTATGTTATCTCAATGTTACATCTATGCTTTGTGGTTAAGATTATCATCCTTATGGTTTTGCAAGTTTGTCACTCCAGTGGTAGCTGCATTATGGTCCACAGACAAGCTAGCTTGATTACTTTAGCGTTCCAGGGGAAGTTATGAGGAACAAAAAATTAACCACTTTTGGTGACCAAGTAGATACATCTCCAGGAACTGTCAATGAAATTAGACTTGCACAACAACATTTAGAAAATTATTTCCCATACACTTATTATTTTTAACAGCTAAATCCATCTACTGCATACAACAAATAATGCCTCTTAAAAGAGGTGCATTTTGTCTCTAAATAAAATGCTGAAAAGAAAAAAAATGCAAATCCTAGAATCAAATTATATCAAAACAAATCTTCCATCAAAAACCATAACTATTGGCATTGCAAACCCTGATGTGCAAGTCTCAAATCTAAATATTCAAAAATCAAAACATTAGTGTGACAAATACAAATTATAAAATCTCGCAATAATGTATACCTGCAATAGGATTGAAATTAAAACTTACTTTTTTAATCTGACCCATCACTGTATATTTCAGACATTTCCTCAGATACTGTCATAACATTTCTGATTCGATTTTATATAAGTATTTATTACACCGTTAAATATCATTTTTACACAGGAATCTTCCCCCCCCCCTGCCCTGCATGATGTTTTGAGTGAATATGATAATATAAATTACACAAATGATATTATGCACTATACATACAAGTCGAGATCAGTTATTGCAGGTCGTTATGAATAATCAGTAGAACAAAGAGAACATGACCAGCAGTTGAACTGGACTTTTAAGAGAGTACATACGATACATCCCACACAAAATCTACAGTGTACAAACCTGTAATAATCCCCTCCTCATGAGGAAAATCTGATCACAGTAGGATGTGCTACCCCGGAGATAGCTTTCAACGGCTCTGGCCAGCCAGAACCTAGAAATATACACAGATGTGCACATTATGCTTCAAACTAATTTAAGATGCAAAGCAGAAACATATAAAGCTCTTATATAAGATCAGAACAACCTAAAACAAAATGCATGGATTATAACTCTGCCAAAGCAGGTGCTATATAAGTTCTGAAAATGTTCAATAAACATTAACATGTAGTCGACCAAGATAAATGATGAATATAAAAGTCAATATTCTTTAAAAAGCTGTAACAAATAAAACTTATGTAGAAGATATGAAGTTCTTAATATATTGGGTAATGTGTTCAAGTCCCTAAAGGTAAGGTATGCATGTATGAGCATTAAATGATAATAAAATGTAGTAAAGAATGGAACTAAAAACTTAGGGCTACACCATTTAAACATACATGATACCCTGAGAAGGCACATGTTTACTATATGGGTCATATTTGTACATTAAAAGTGATTTCCCAAGGTCCCATGTATATTTTAATGGAACGGCCCTTAAGATAAAATGTTCCATATGAATATAAACCATGACGTATAGGATAAGAGGTATATATGCTAAAAGTCTGTAAATATGTATATTTAATAAAAGATAAAGGAACACAAATATTAAATCCTTGAAAACTATGGTTCCAAATTGATCACACAAACTACATTCCCTCAACAAAAATAAACAGAATTCACATAAAAGAACTGCTGTCTCATAGTATGGGCGCAGTTATACTCTAAAAAAAAAAAAAGAATCATAATTTTCTTGGCTACGGGCAAGATATGTACTTAGTTTAAGGTTCACCTTTAGGGAGGCATGTATTGTTCATGTATGTGAGTATACACAATTAGAAAAACACCATGGCCTGTTTTGTGAGTTGCTCAATATTACATATGCCACTCTTAAATGATAGGTTTCTGTTACAAAGCTTTGCAATCACTGGATTTGACATGATGATAAGATGCGTCAAAATTTTAAATCAACATCGCCAAGATATTAGACAGCACATATAATCCATGTTCAATTCAACACAATATAGAGCACTACAACAGAGTAGCATGTTTACTATAATCAGCTCTGTCCTCAGCATCGGTACATTTCAGTCTAACATGTTTACTATTCAGTCTAACATGTTTACTAAATCAGCTCTGAACTCAGCATTAATACATTTAAATCTATCATGTTTGTCATATGGAATATCATATGGTTTCATATTGGTAAGTTGTGAAAGGAAAAAATAATTCAGATCAAGTTAGTAGATTGGAAGCCCTAATTTGCTTACCATTTACACAGGAATTTTACTGACCTTTGTATTTTGCATGCAACTAAAAAGTAGTCTCCTTTTACACACAATCGATTATGGAGTTTCACAATCTTTTTATCTTATTGGTTTACTCAACCAACTGATGATCAATGAATATAATCAAAAATCGGAACAACACTATTCATTATAATAATATCACAAATAGCCATCCCTTCAATGTTAATAACTTCCTTAAACTGTGTTGTTAAAATGACAACGTATCCCGTTCTCACCTGAAAGTTGATGTTGTTGGTTCTTTTTTCATCACCTCCACAATCTTTGTCAGAAGCCCCTTGCTTCCTCTACACATGAGGGTCCTGCAATTTTAAGAGGAATACATCTGATCAAGTTTGGTGGTATGTGCATGATGCAAGTTAGAAAACTGTCATGGCAATGATCTTTTGGCCAAACCGGTTTAAGAGTATTTACAACAACCAGGCACGTTACCAGTGACAAAACACCATCATTTCGGACAGTAGTTAAATCAAACTGTCCTCAGAGCAGACGTAATTTCAAGAAAAAAAACTTGTTCAATATTTACAAGGAAACTGATGCCAATCCTTGATTCAGGAACTTCACAATAAACATTCATTTGTAAATGTAACATCAAACTTGTGAAATACATCTTTATTTCATTGAATCCTTGAACCAGAATAATCTGATATCTTTATATTTAACTCATCAGTAAGTGGAATACAAAACTGTGTTATGTGGCAGGAAAGATACACATATAATTTACCATATATACTTGCTTATTTATAGGTCTAGTCCAAATGAAACATAGACAGTGGTGGTAGATCAGGGTCGACGTTTGTTCTACTTATTACTCCTAATAAATGTCATAGACCAAGATCTGCCAATGCATTATGCAACAGCCGATCTTGGTCTCTGCACTTTGCAAGTGAACTCCACTCATGAACAGTTATATATGGTAAGCACAATTTTAAAACATCTGGCAAAATCTGTCAACTTGTTCATCAACTTAATGGAAATTAACTGTCATTTTGCTGCAGAGAAGAAAATTTTCTTGAAATTTTATACCAAATCCATAGAATAATAGTTTGATTTTTTAAAATGGAAAAGACGAGAACTCTGGAGAAATGTACAGATTTGAACAAGTGTATATGCAGATAGTCCAACATTTAAATTTAAAATCATTACTTCCTAAAGGATAAAAATATAAAGGTCCACTCACTTGTTGACTGAGTCTAAGTTTGGTAAGGCAAGATTCCCTGCCTTTGCTGAAAATCAAGAGCACATACTAATGAATCTTCAAACTATTGAGTACTGATAGTCAAGAATTCAGCTGGAATATGTTAAACATTTTTTTTATATCAAGATATACCGATAAGCAAAATGCAAACGACAAACATAAAATTATATCTCAAATAAAATTTCAATCTGACAGAAATGAGTGTTATTGTGTAATACAAGGTAAATAAGGATGATGACTCTGCCAAACTTAAAATGACTCCTCTCTGTACCAGAATGGGATACATATTAAATATTACCAAATACAAATGAGACAGAATGCAAATCCATTAACAGCTCTGCAATCATACCATGAATTCACACTTGATAACCATGACCAACATAGCACATCAGAATGAATCAATGTATTTGAAACTGACAGTAACCCATTGTGAATTAGTGTTCTGTTTAGTGCATGGTCTTCATGAAAAATGGTTGATAATTATTTCAGTTGGGTTATTTTGAATTACATGATATACAGTAACTATCACATAGGTGATGGAAATAATGCTCAGAAAAGCTGCCAGTGTGCCTGTAAATCACATGATTTGCTAGTGATAGCATAAGTCATTGGTCCATAGGTATTGGCACACATTAGGGTCTGAGTGATATGTTCCTTGTTCTCAATTTAGTAGATAAAACTTGCTATTACAGATAATAAATTAAACTGAAGAAATGCAGTTGCTATGTGGAGTTATCTCTCTTTAGAGATGTCCCACTACAAGGCTTTATTGTATTTGTTATTCATAGACTAAAGACTGCTCACCTTTTATTACTGCCCTTGTGCTTTGAAAAAAGTATTCAATTTAAACAATGCTTACTTGCTTATACTACAAGAAATTGATTTATTTCTAACAATACATACTATTTTCAACAACAATTTAAAAAAGCAGTCATTAGCATTTCTACAATACACAACTGTCTTAAATATTTACTTACAAATATTCTATAAGAAAGCACACTCCCAGACTACTTACAATTTATTCTCTTCACTTCATTGAGTTCATTCTTTGACAAAAGCAGATGTTTGTAGCTGAAAAAAGACAATTAAGTTTTCTTGTAGCCACTGCGTAAATGCAATGAAAATACTGCATGTTTTTCTCAGGGGCTCATAGTGTTAATATTCTGCCCAACCCCATCTTCACTAGCCAAGATTCTGATAATCTAATCTACACCTTGGTGGATCGAACAGCTATAGTGGTGCTTTGTCTCAGTGACATCTACTGGATTTCATGCATTGCCTCCCTTAGTATATAATACCAACTAACAGTGTGGTGCATTGTACTTCCGCTTAAAACAGCGGTTGCAATCGTCCTAAAAAGGATACTTTATAAGTTTAACATCAAAAGTAAGACCAGATACAATAGGGAAACCGTTACAGGTGTAATTGAGTGAATAAATGTGCAAACATGGACTGAGACTGGACAATTGCATATTTATCAGTCGCCTCAAGTTGTGTGCTCCCCTGGTCTCAATCATGTAAGAACAGTTGAACCATACATGCCAAGCACTGATGAGGAAAAAGCGTAATCCATGTGGTCAAAAAGCAGAATCCAGGCAGAAAAAGCGCAATCCACATATAACAAGCTAAAATTACAATAAACAATGATTTATTTGTCCCTCTTATCTTTTAACATCCTTTAATGTTTCAAGTTTTCATATGTAGCACTTTTAGCTTTACACACACATAGACTAGAATCCATCTAAGAATTTTAGCGCCAAATATTTAAAAAATTTATACATGGCCTGAAATAAATGTCACCTGATGCTACACTTATGTCTTCAAATTTAAAGGATTCTGTTATTTTTTGTTTTGTTTTTTCCCTCATTTCTCTAATCCATTTGTGAAATTTTTGAAAGGAGGGTACTTTTGCTCTCATAAATGCATCTACTAAAATAAAATATACTTTTTAGCACCAAATACCTTTAGACTGGTTCTGTACTAAATATGAACTAAAAGACAAAATCTGCGCGTAAAGATTAAAATTACAAGCCATACAGCTTCTCAAAATAGAATTCAAGGTCGAAAGATAGAAAGTAAAACCAGCATGTTTCTTGGTAATAGGATAGTTGTTATAAACAGAACATGATTTTATTAGGAAAGTGCACGCAAGTCCACAGACAAGTGTACTCTAATATTACAGTTATGTAGAAGCCATCTTTTCTAAAATACGTTCTGTGGGATTAATGGAATGTTAATAAAAATGAGAAAACAATAAAGTGATTTGGGGAGGGGGATGGTGGATATACCGAAAAGCGTAGTCCATATATATTTAGTTGTAAGGCATAATTTTTGAGGGAAAAAAAAAAAAAAAAAGAGTAATTATTATGCCAAAAGCATAATGGTTGGCATGTATGTATTTATCCTTTTAATAGAGACAAAAGCTATCTTGAGTATAATATGCAGTGTACCAAATTACCCAACAATTATTGTTTTGTTTGTTTTACTTACAGTTTTAGCATACTATTGGTCATATCATGCCAAGCAAATGGAAGATAAATGCCTGTCCCAAAGACACAGAAGCATCTGACCTGGACAGGCCTTGTCATGTATAAAACCAATGACTGCTGGATTTCAAATCTAATGTTCTACTAACTGTGCTTTCATGGTTCACTCCATTCTATGAAGGACCAGTTAATTATTTTTTTTTCTTTCTGTTCTTAGCCACAATGTGAATATTAAATCTGAAGGAGGTATAATGCAGTAGTTTTACAGCACATCCACACCACAGTAGCTATATGGAGCCAACAAATGGTAAAGTTTTAACAGGTCAGGTGAGAGCAGTTATATATTAGGCTTGTACAATATAATTTACAATGTAGATCATCTAGTAATTGATGTTAGATCAGAATTGTTATGGTAATCAATTATCTTTGTTCTAATGGATGCCGAAAAAACATATCACAGATTTCAACTATCGTAGCTTAATCAGCATAATTACTTCAAAGGACGATTATTGTAGCATCTGTGTTGTTACTACATGTAAAGTATGTACAATTTTTATAAAAAAAAAATCTTTCAATATGGTATTAGACAACATTACGGCAAATTGAAAACAATGAAAGTGAATTTTTAAAATAGAAAATGAAAATAAGATGCCCGACTTTCTGTCAATAATTTGCAGCTGCTCTTTAATATATTCTAAGTTTTAATGTAACATCAATACTTACTCTGAATGATCACAGAAACTATGTACTAATCTGAGGAACTGAATCTTTAAGGCAACCTCCTGATAAAATCAGAAAAGAAATCAATGAAATATACCACCATGTAAAATGTGAACAAAGTTACGATTAAGTATTACAAAATGTCTTTTAAATGGAAATCAAATAAGGTTATTTCAATGAAAAATAATGTATACAGTGATCAACAAAAAACATTAAAATAGAAATAACCCATAAATTGTTCATAAGGAACCAAAATATAACCATATTTGATGGACATGTCTTTCAAATGTGTTCAAAACTGTCACATGACTGTTTGATAACTTGACATTTCAGACAGTGTGCACAAGATACCCATAGCTACTACTGGAAAACTTTCTCACATACTTGCATTTATCTTAGACTCAAACAGACACGGCAATCATCTGTAAAGGTAACCACTTCTCACCACTTACTCATCTCTGGCCCACAATAACACAATATTCAAAGCACAACCATTCAATAAACCCCTTTTGGCAAACAGTTCAAGGAATGCATAGTTTTCATTTAATTTATTGATAAATCAATGCTTTCACTGTTTAACACACTAGATTACCTGATACATGAAAATGTGGCCAGCCTCACTTTGATGTGGAAATAATAATTCATGAGGTTGTATACATACGTGGAGTGTATGATATAGCATTAACAAATACACAAAACCATGGCCACTGATATTATTTCAGTTGATTTTAGGTTGGAAATAAAAATAAACCTGTCATGAATAAGAGTAACTTATCTGATTCCTTGATCATGGTATACTGTAATGTTTGACAACAGTGTTGTTGCTTTGATTAAAGATTTATTCCCATGTTATAATGTTTTCTACTTCCGGTGTCATTTGAATGTCTATTTTGATATTAGACTTTCCCCTAGCTTGTTATCAATAACAATGGCATAAACCCTAATGTTGTTTTAAATCATGAAGTAATTGTACTAGTCTTATAATCTATTTCAGATCAAGAACAAACACTTGGGGTTAAATGACCTTAAAAGCTCCCTCCCCTAACCTTTCATATATATGTAAAACTAATGCAACAAGTACCTATAGGAAAAATGTTTCCAATACATATGTGAGTGTCACTTAGATACACTTTATTTTTGGCTTGGGTTGGTTACTTAGAGCATGTTGTTGAACCAGTCTGCTTTAAATAAATCCTTTAAGAAGGAAATTAGATCAATTACCTTAAACCTTAGTCCCACCTTCCATGCACAGGGTAGGTGGGGGTGCAGCACTTATACAGATGATTGTGTGTATTTGGTTCAGTTTGATAATCTACATAGCAAAACCAGCTTTAACAGGTAAAATTGTAAACCAAGTCAAAACTAAGCTAGAAATTCACTTATGGATTATAGATGCCCCAGAAATGATCTGGAAGACGAAATTAACTACATGCCCATGCCACTCTTATAGGTGGGGAATCAAAAAAGATATTTAGTATAAATTACATATAGAACAGGCTTTTGTAGGTATGATTTCACTTATGCGAGTATGCTGATTAAAAAAGTATGGATGTAAGTAGTTAGGTATAATTCCTTAAGGTTAACTTTAAGGGATATAATTCAATAACCTGAAGAGTGGTAATTTACTAAGGTAAACTTTGATGATGTATGCTCTATGGAGACATTGCATATCATCTTGAATATGATGGTAAAGAAAACCAATTTATACAGGAGTTAATTTGAAAATACAAGAGTATTATTTAAAGGTTTCAAAGTGAGTGAACAATTACGGTCAATTCCAATTTACATTGGCCCCAGTCACAAATTCCTTAAAACAAAATAATGTAATACTAACAGGACTACATTCACAAGCTGCATTGTGCCCTCTTAACCTGTGGCGACTGCTGTATCTTCCACTGTAAAGAGACATCCAAATACAAAATGTTATTTAGCCGTCAGAAAGAGAAACAAATAAAATTCTTCATCACTCTTTTTCTTCATTCTAATACAAGAATATTTTCTAAACATTCATATGCAAAAACACAGCAAAACTTTTGAAACAATGGCCCTAACCTATTGTTTGTTTAGAATTCTTAAAGGCTGCAAGCAAAAGAACACTTCATGCCAGGACTGAACTAGTTACTAGCGTGATGCTGATAGTGTTTTGGGAAACATTAACCCTTAAAGTGCTGAATTGTTTTGCAGTAAAAGGTCCCTCAGTGCTGAATTGTTTCAGGAGAGAAAAGAAGAAAACTCCACAGTCTTTAAATTACATGTATTTCATTAAATATACACAATTGATAGACAAACCCTATATGAAAAATGATGGCGCGTGTCTATACTTTAAGATTGGCATCAAGACACATGTGTAAGTTTAACATATTTGCAGGTACAGGTGTAAATACAGGTAAAATGACAAGTTAAAATTGTATTTCATCAGTAATTTTGTTTGTTTTTTATGGAAAAGTTCAAATATATCTAAGAAATGTTATATTCTTTAGTAGTCCAACCATGCACATGTTATGTCTGTCACAATGTTATATATAAATTGTGAAAATCACAGGTAAAGGAAGGGTGACAGTTTTGCAAAAATCCACTCCATGAATGTCACAGGCAAGTTTAAACCCTCCAGTCAGCAATTAATGTTCATGAAAAACTATCACCTGTTATTTATTATAATATCATCAAACCGAGGTCCATATCTGGTGATTAAACCTCAGCAAAGGCTTTATTTTCATTCAAACATTGGGTTGATTTTGTGTGAAGAGTCACCTTAATTGTTCTCATTGTCTGACAGGTGTAAATTGCTTGGAATAGCTTGAAATATATCCCATACTTACTTTTTTTCCTGAAGTATGCGGTTGATATCGCATCATCAATAGCCCATTAGGAATCGGGAACAGACATATGTACCAAACCCATTGTTTTAATCGATGCGAAAATGTTTTAGATGCTCAGTCTTCATGCGACTTTTTTCCTTCAAGTCTGGCCCATGAACTCTGATCTGCATTACAGTTTGTTTGATCTACTATCAAATTCAATAACTCGTCATCTAAGAAAAAGTCTTCAATAGTCTGATTGTTCATTATTCACCATCTCGACATTTAATTTTGAATTACCATTGAATTGGGGTTGACAGGCACGCCATCTTTTCACGGCAAGTGAGCATGTACATCCGACTCCAGTTCCAAGTAAATTACTGGCTCAAAATCATTCATGTGTATTTCCATCAATACCTCGCTTGCTCCAATAATGTCATTTTTCTCAAATGATTCAAAATCACTATTAGCATCACTATCAGACGTGAATATTTGTTGCAAGAAATCAACTTCGTATTCAGCGTCGGCCATTTTAGTTTTGCACAAGTACCATGTGTTTAGAAGCGAGCATTTGTAAAATTACATCGTTAATAATATAGTAAAGTACTGCAGTATGCTTGTTCCGGGCCTTTTTAAACCAATCAAATATAGTTTTATAGGCATTTATGGCAAGATGAAGTTACTGAATGCGATCATTGTTGCTCACCTCGAAATTGACTCGAGTCGCGACACGCACTATGGGACCACATACAACAGCGTAACTGGAGTCGTGATACGCACTTTAAGGGTTAACATCTTATTTAGTGTTGTGGTAATTGGAGTTAAGTGCCTTGATCAAGAATGTATTACGGTAGTTTCCTGCCTCCATTTGTCATCTCTTTGAATATACAGGAAGGCACACCATGCTATTTTTTTTTTTTACAACCCTTAGCCAGCAGTTTCACTTTGTTAGATTTATTTTAATGAAATACAAATGTTAAAAGGCATCAGATACTAGGATATATTACACATACATCATAAACACCATGTCCTCCAACTGTCATAGCATTTTGAGGCTGATGTTATTATTTTGTATTATTTAATTCCTTGAGACTTTCAAAGTAAACTACATTGATATTTATCTTGCATAATGACAAATATTTATCTTATTTTCAAATCGATAATTTTTACTTACACTTGGCACTTCCAGATAAATTGATCAAACAAATCACTTAATCCTGGAGCTAACTTTAACTCTGCTAATTTTCTTTGTACCTGTGAAAAAAGTAAGCTATTAGTAAGGGCTATCTAGAACATGTTTTGTGCTGTTAAACACACTGAACCAGTAATATTCACATCTGCCCTAAATAATTACAAACTTAATGACGTTTAACATACACTCATATCACCTTTATACTTTCCAGGTTTTCTATTTAATACTGGGAATAATTCATTTTCTGTGGTTAGAGATTGCAACCCATGTTAATTTATTTTATGTTCATCACAGCGCAACCAACAATGAACCTACAAGAATCATGGGACACTGCCTAGTAAATAAAAGCTAAACAAAACTCAAAATTTGTGCCAAATGATGCAACAATTTGTATCATCACTAATCGTCAGGTTTAAGAATAATTTTGTTTGAGAATGTTCTTGACTACAGACAAAGCACCAAACATATGGTAAACAACTTATAAATCATGTATTAAAATGCCTGACCATTAAAAGGATGAAAACGAAAATTGAGGGTATAGTCAGCATTCATATCTCCTAAATTTGATTTTTGAAAGAGAACTTTTAGCAACCAGCACATATACTGCTCAATACTACTTGCTAAGCTAGGCTACTAAAAGAGGAATTTAAGTTCGGAAATCATCCAGAACCAAGTATTGGGCCAATAATAATTGATTCCAGTGTGAGCTGTAATCATAACATTTGATTTTGGACACTATGATCATAATCACCCTTCTCTGGCAGTGTAATCACAAAGTGTAATCATGATTGCAAATGATTACAACTATCACTAAGTGCTAAGTAGTGGTCATTTGGCATTTCAATTTGCATTCAATATTTCTCAATAAGCATTTACAAAGAGTTAAAATTGTTTGTTTTCCAGTAATAAAATGTGTGATATCTGCCCAAAACAAAAAAACAATAACAAGCAAATACAATGTGTAATCATAATCATAAGTGCCAAATAACATGTAATCATAGCCATCAGTGCCAAATAACCTGTAATCACGATCATCAGTGCCTAATAACATGTTATAATACTCATCAGTGCCTAATAACCTGTAATCATAATCATAAGTGTCAAATAATCTGTAATCATAGCCATCAGTGCCTAATAACCTATAATCATAATCATAAGTGTCAAATAATCTGTAATCATAGCCATCAGTGCCAATTAACCTGTAATCATAGTCATACGAGCCAAATAATCTGTAATCATAGCCATCAGTGCCAAATAACCTATAATCAAAATCATCAGTGCCAAATAACCTGTACTTGTAATTGTAATGAAGCACCTGTAATCAACTCCATGCCTGGCCACAACTCTCCCAACTAATGAATAGAAAATCCAACATGTCTAAGCAAACTTACACTGCTTAAAGCCAAATATAAGAGGACAGGCAATTAGGACTTGTATCTCCTGCAAATAATGTTGTGGAACACTGGAAACAGAACTTCTTTAAGGTTGTATCGACATAAAGATGCTGTCCAATTTTGTTTAAAACCCAACCTTCTGTTGTAACATAAAGCTGTGGAAACAAAAGTCAGAACGATAGAATACAAGGAGTTATAATTTCTTTGGAATGCTGGAACTCAAACTGATCTAAGTTCTCATAAATATAAATCAGCATGCCAAATTTGGTTGGAAACCAGAAAACCTTGGTAAAGTAAGGCTGTTAAGGAGATAGGTAATTCATCTGCATTCACAAACCTCCTGTGAATGTTGTGGAATGCCAGAAATTAAAATCACAAGATTTCATCAATGTAAGGTTGCATTAAAAATTTGGTTGAAATCCATTAATTACTGGTAAAAGGAAGCTACTGAAACCAGACTGGTGTCAGGTAATTAGGGGCCTTAACTCAAACAAAAAGATGAAATATATAACTGAAAATCAAGCTCTTTTAAGGACACATCAATACAAAGCTGCACACTAAATTTGGTGAAAACGCAGTAATTCACATTTAAGTAATCTTGTGGAAACAAAACTGGTGATGAAAAGACAGCTTTCAATACCGAATCACAGACACCCAATATGATTTGTTTGAGCTCATCAACTGCATCAAGCGAAGCCCTAATGAATGAATTTAAGAACAAAGTGAGAATCCACATCAAAATCAAATTTTTATGGAAAAAATCTAACAGTAACTAAAAGAAATAATAAAGAAATATGTTTCTGGTTAGTTCATATAACCAGAGTGCTTGAAATATCAGGATGACTTACAATTTATCTACAAAGATCTAGTAACCTTTGTACTAAAGTCAAACATGTATTATGAAATGACCACTGTGATCTTTTGTTGATATTATATTCTTCTTTAACATTTACAAATATTTACTGACCTTTTTCCTGTGTTTTCCAAGTAGAAATAGCCCCAGAACATAGACAACCTCCACCTTTTGTATAAGCTGTTCTGTAATTTTAAGTCCCTGCTGAACTACCATGGGAGCGCCAGCTGTGGTGGGAATTGTGATTCCTGGAACAGGTAATTTAATATGCAATAAGTCAAGATCATGTGGAAAAGGTGTCAAGTTGGGTGTAATCATATCAAAGAGTATACATCATAGATGAAGAAAACTGCAAACAGGAGTGTATATGAGAAACATTTATCTGACTACAAGACATAATGGACATAGACTTCAAAACATTATCCACGGTACAAGGTGTTTCTAAGAATGTCTTTAAGGACATGTGCATTTTCTGTGTCATACAAAGATTTTGCTGAAAACTAAAATGACGGTGTTATGTGGTTTCACAAATATTAGAGCCTTCAAAAACCTGGGTCTATTTCTAAAACTGATAGCCCCCTCTCCTCCAATTTGACAAAAGTGAGGTAATCTCTTGGATATCAGAGGAATTTAATGAAAGAAATTTCGGCATTTAGGAAATTTTCAAGTATTTATTTTGTTTTCTGCCCTATAATTTAATAAATTACTTCAAAGATTAAAGTTAATGGACTGTCAAATATAGTTTACAGTGGCCCAATCTTGACTGTATGGTACAGTACTATAAATTGCACATCAAAATATACATAGGACTCTACAAGTAATGCCCAAGAAAAGTATGTAAACACAAAAGTTAACCAGAACCAATGAACTATGAAATGTAGGTAACAGTGACCCAGTTGTCACAAGTAATTATCATGATGCAAATGTACACATTATATGACTCCAGTTTATAGTAGCCAAGAAAATGTGCGAAATGCAAAGGTTAATCAAAACCAATGGATTCTGAAACATGTCATAGTGACCTAATTTTCAATGAAAACGATCAAGTACTACATATAACAAATTTAATTCTACGAGCATGAGAAAATGTCCAGTATACAATCTCTAACCGGAGTGTTCTTATCAAACCTAGACATCTAAGACATGAATGTATAAACTAATCTATTAAGGATAGATGAAACAAATATAATATACATGTGACCATTCTGAGAGATTTGTCCTTCTTATCAGGGAGATTTTTCCAAAAATACAGACAGTACATAAGGAAATTTTTGAGCAGCTTCAGGGAGATTTCAGAATTTTCTTTGCTTTTTGTCCAAATTTTTTTTGTCTGAAATCTGTAAATGTCTCTTATGACCAGGGAGATATGTGGAAATACAAGACAGGGGCATTCATGAGATGAAAATAAAAAAATTACATAGTTACAACAATAACAGAACAGTAAAAAAGACCACACTTTTTCTGTTAAAAAATTCCCCAAACATTTTTTCTTATTTTTAACGACAGTGCTGAAACCACCTCCTATCTTCTTGAACAAAATTATTTTCAAATCAGTTATTGTGGAAAGATTGGCACTATTTCCATTCAGGACAAACCAGATGCCATTTAAAGACTCTTGGTGAGCACCCCATGCAAATATAACCATCCATTCCAGAGAATTACTGATAGGACTACAATATTTTCATGGTGGCAGCCTTAATGGATGTATGTGTGCCATCATTTTCATTAAGGACCAACTAGATAGATAGCAAATTTTGTAGTAAATTATGTTTCTCCGAGAATACTTACCCAATCACATTACTTTAGGGATATTAGCCTGCTACCTCGCGAATCCAGCCCTACCAAAAGATGAAAATTCGTCTTTCCTGTCTCCGTCATATAGACAAAGGGCAATAACTCTTGCCCCTTACCTCCCCTTGCTACCCGCTAGGTGTCGCTTCTTTAGTTTTTTAAGCTGAGCGGTATATAAAACACAAGGATGCTCGCATGGCGGGGTGGTTGGGAGGGTTTCTTAGTAATGTGATTGGGTAAGTATTCTCGGAGAAACATAATTTACTACAAAATTTGCTTTCTCCTTTGAATATGTTCCCCAATCACATTACTTTAGGAGAACAAGTAATAGGAGGTGGGAATGCGGAGCATCCGACCTCCACCCCGGGTATCCTCTAGGGAATGATGGTTGGATTCCCCATGTGAATGATAACCCGGTCTCCTAATTTTCAATCAGCAACACAGCCCAGGGTCACGTGATATGTGACCCCTTTATACAGTTAAGAAGATAGTTATTGAAATCTTCTTACCAACGAAAATTTATCTGGCGAATCCAGCGAAGCTAATAGGCTGTGCTGATTGTTGCACATGGGTCTGGTGGGCGTCTGGGCTGCCAAACACCGGACCTACTAGAATCAATGTTTGCCTCTGCGAGTACAAGCTTGAAGATAAAACTGTAGAAGGTTGACTCTGCATGTCAGCCAATAGCTTCTATAATGTGACTGATTTGCGAATCCTCAGAGTACGCCGAGCGTATAACCCACTTCAGCCATGAAGCAAGGGCTTGAATGGTGATATCTCATGTCCCAGCTATCACCAGAAGAAAGAGGTGCTTGTATGTGACCTGACTCACCTCTATGCATTGAAATGGTGCTAGAGTGCACAAACAGGATCTTACATGGCTGTTGATCCTGACTTATCTATAAAGAAAGCGAGCTAATGACGACTCGTTGATCGCCAATGTATGGTAATCTATTTTGGACTACGAAGCCTGGCTGCGTCAAGAGGACCATCAAACCCTCTGATCGGAACGGAAGAGAGTTCGGGTCACTAGAAAGGACATGTAACTCGCTCACCCTGCATGCTGAAGCTAAGACTATCAAGAAACCCAATTTGTATGATAGTAGCTTTAACTAATCGTGGGTTAAAGACTCAATACTGTCTGAATTGAGTCATGTTAAAACCCAGGACAGATTCCATTTGGAAACAGGGGGTGAGGGATATAAGTCGATTGAATTTTTAAAATGTCTAAAAGATCTGACAAATCTTTGTCATGGCTGATAGCACATGTACCAGAATGGCGGAATGTGTCTGATATCATGGAGCGGTAGCATTTGATAATAACTGGAGCCAGCTGTTTCTCCTCGAAAAGCCAGAGAAAAGTTGGCCAGTTGAGGGATTGTGACACTCAGAGGAACAATGTGAATGATATGGTACCAGTCCCTGAAAACATGCCACTTGCCCTCGTAAACCATCAGAGTAGAGGGCCTTCTTGCTCGAGAGTCTCTCCACAATCAAAGATTTAAATTGTTTGTCTTGCAAGGCTGTCTGGACAAGAGCCAAGCTTGAACATAAAGACGGTCCGGACAGGGGTGGAACACCCCTGGCCGCGGTTGCTTGTGAATACTTGTGCTGACTGTAATCTTCCTGGGTAGATCTATTGCCTAGATTGAGTAGATCGGAGACCCAGGAGTTGTTCCATCTGAGAGGGGCAATCAGAACCATCTGACAGTTCTGACCCCTTAACTTCTGGATTAATTTCAGTACCAAGACCGTGGGAGGGTAGGAGAATGACCACAACCCTTCCCAGCTGATTGATCGAGCATCCACGACTCAAGCTTCTGGGTCTGGAACCTGTGAGATGAAAGGTGGACAACTTGCGATTTCACCTTGTTGCAAAAGATCAATCATCGGACGTCCCCAAAGTGTGTCAATGGGAAGAAAGTCCGATTGATGGAGTGACCATTCTGTGTGAATGACTAGATAGAGTGTCAGCCAAGACATTGAGTCTGCCAAGAATGTGCCGGAATTGTACATTGAGGTGGAGATTGTCAAACCAATGTAGAAACTGCCAGCTCAGATTGCACAGGTCTGGTGATTGGTGTCCCCATGTTTTTAAGGCAAAGCACCACCACAAAGTTGTCTGACATAATGAGGGCAGTTTGTAATAAGAGTTGATCCTGCCCGAAATGAAAGGCGTTGATGACAGCCGTTATTTCTGAAAGGTTGATGTGGAAAGGGCTCGCCCCTGGCACCCACGTGCCGCTGACAGTATCGAAGTCCAGCAACAGGTGGGCACCCCAACCGTAGGTACTAGTGGCGGAACATACCGTTATCCCCGCTTGGGGTATCTCCAGAGTAATCCCTGTGGACAGCCCACAGGGTTTGTGCCATTGACTCAAGAATGATCGTATCTCTGGCGTGAGCATGACTGTTTTCTGGGATCGAAGGGACTTGAAAAGGGCGCAATTACGCTAGCAACGTCCTTTGTAAAGGGCGCATAAAAGGACGGCTGAGCGGGATCAAGTCTGCTGCCGCATTGAATAATCCGAGGATCTGCAACTCTCTCGCTAAAATGCGCATCCTGTCGGAAACGGACTCTACGAGTGCAAATATCTGGATGATCGCAAACTCGAGGAAGCCTTACCAGATTCAGATCGGGAGAAACTCCACACCCAGATGGACCAAACATCCGGATTGGACAGAGATCAGACTTTATCCAGTTCACGAGAAAGCCTATATGATGTAAAGTGATATAAGATCGTTTCTGCCTTTGAGCAGAGTAGAACTTGACAGATGTTTCTGGAGGATGTCGTCCAAATATACTGCCGACGCAACAGATGAAGTCGAGCGGAACAGGGTGACGACGTAATCCATAACCTTGGTACTAACCCCAGGGCTTAAAATTGAGGCCAAAAGGTATGACATGGAACTGATAAACCGAGTCCCGACAAGCACAACGGAGAAATGTCCGCTACTCGTGGGATAGGGACGTGAAATGTGCGTCGGTCATATCTAGCCAGCTTATGATGGGGTTTAAGCGACGTGCCCTTCAGACATGCGTCACGACGTATCAGGTCTAGGTTGGCAGAAGCAGTCAGCGCATTGGCCATGGAATGGTGAGCTGCCCTGTTAAGAACCCTAGCTAACCAGGCCATCGATTCCCAAGCATGTTCATTGCCAGATTTTTCAGCGATCCTGAAAATGGCTAGGGAGGCTAGGTCTAACAGTGAAGACGTAGCGACTACATTTCGAACCAGCTTGGACTTGGCATTGAACACAGTTTTGTCCACTTTATAAGACAATGGAGCAGACATATGGACTGCTGCCATATTTTTATCCAGAGCCGGGACCTCAGTACTGAACGCATCGGAGTGAGTTTAGTACCCTCGACCTGAAAACGACGCTGGTACTTGACTTTCGGAAAAGAACGCCTTAGCATTTCCTGGATCCCCTATACGTGTCGACAGACGGTCATTAATTTCCTTAATTTTTGTCGACTGGGGAAGGAGGCGAAAGGATAGAGTCTCTTCCCCCTCATCCAGATCGACCGACGCTCTAACCTTATAGTCGGTAATGGCAGCAGGAGGTGGAGGGCATTCTGAAGGGGCCAACACCCTATAAATTTCCTCCACTGCGGCTTTGAAGCTGAACTCAGTCCGTTCCATAGTTGGATCTGCATACAGCTGATTTGCCTGCGATTCATCGCAATCACTATGTGCATAATCTTGCTCTGGTAAAGCATCCATATCGGGGTAATGCATACCAGGTGGCATAGATGACTCGATTCCGACATCTCTGATAAAGGCATTCACTCTCCCTTGTGGATGAGCTGTTAGTCTATGGACGGCCGGCAATGCCGAATGAATTGATTGGCATATGTTTGGCCTGAATGACTGCGACGGGCCGGCTATGACCGGCACCGACCGCTCGAATGGTCGGGTTGGATCGAGAGATTCATCGCCAACATCTGTGTCAGGGTAGTGATATGTAACCGGTAGTACGGATTGACAGACGGAAACATCACTAGAATCTTCGTCAATCCGATTTGTGCGGATTGCGGTATGATAAAAGTCCCCGTGCTGGTACAGCGGTACAGTCGGACGGACTGGTATATGACTAAAATCTCCATACGGTTGGATGACCGGTGCCTGTTGGGCTGGACGGCCGGAGCCAGATGGACGGTCAGTGCCGGCAAGTGTCGGCTGGAAGCTTGGCTGGACTACCGGTGCCATTTGGGCTGAACGGTCATTGGCGGATCGACGCCCGGTGCCGGTTAGTGCTGGCTGGAAGGTCGGCTGGATGACCGGTGCCATATGGGCTGAACGGTCATTGCCGGATGGATGCCCGGTGCCGGTTGGTGCCGGCTGTAAGGTAATAATAATTACATAATGCTTATGTAGTGCGGCCAGCACTGCGCGCCCATCTACCATTCGCTCAGAGGGAATGTTGGTTCTGGTACAGCTTGCATATCTGTACAGCATACCAGGTGACCTAGATGACGCAATTCTGTCATAATTGACACTTTCACTAAATCTCCCTTGTGGAGAAGCCGTGAACATATGGACGGCCGGCACTAACGGCTGATTGAACTGGCGAATGGTCGGCCTGAAAGTCCTGTTCTGGTAAAGCTGCCATATCTGGGTAGCGCATACCAAGTGGCATAGATAACTCAATTCCGTCACCTCTGATAATGTCACTAATTCTCCCTTGTTTTAAAATCACACCGTCACGTATTTGACGTGATGGGAGGTGTACACCGGCAATACCGACTGATTTGTCTGGTATATGGTCGGCCGGAATGTCGGCGAAGGTCCGGCTATGACCGGCACCTGCCTCTCGAATGGTTTGATTGGACGGAGATTCATCTATAACATTTCTCTCATGGTAGCGATATGTAACCAGTAGTGTAGATTGACTGACAGGTACATCACTATAATCTCCGTAAATCCGATGTACAGCCGGTGCAGGTTGATGCCGGCTGGAAGACCGGTGCCATTTGGGCTTAACGGTCGTTGCCGGATGGTCGGCCGGTGCCGGTTGATGCCGGCTGGAAGGTCGGCTGGACGACCGGTGCCATTTGGGCTGAACGGTCGTTGCCGGATGGACGGCCGGTGCAGGTTGATGCCGGCTGGAAGGTTGGCTGGACGACCGGTGCCATTTGGGCTGAACGGTCGTTGCCGGGTGGACGGCCGGTGCCGGTTGATGCCGGCTGGAAGGTCGGCTGGACGACCGGTGCCATTTGGGCTGAACGGTCGTTGCCGGATGGACGGCCGGTGCCGGTTGAAAGGTCGGCTGGACGACCGGTGCCATTTGGGCTGAACGGTCGTTGCCTGTTGACGCAGGCTGGAAGGTCGGCTGGCCGGCCGGTGCCATTTGGGCTGAACGGACGGTGCCTGTTGATGCAAGCTGGAAGGTCGGCTGGCCGTCCGGTGCCATTTGGGCTGAACGAACGGTGCCGGATGGACGGCTAATGCCGGTTGGAGCCTGCTGAACTGACGGTGTCGGCTGGACGGCCGGCGAAAGTGCATATTAAAATGGATCCAATTGATCCAGCATAGACTCCATGCGTCCGGAGTTACAGGCCCGAAAGCCATGCACGGACCTGCGGTGAAATTTACATCCACTGGGCAGCCTAAACCATGTCAACATAATTTCCTCCATTTCCACATTGCCAACACCCATTTTGCCATTCATGCCTACGTTGTCGACTTTGCTACTGAAACGACAAAAGAAGAGAACAAAGCACAAATTAAAAAATTCAGCATATTATTAATTTGATAATACTATAACCGTTACTAACGGAGTAGTCAAATTATTCCGTGCCATGTTAACTCTTAATGACAACACTAGTTATCGCCGTGAGCGTGTTGCAATGGTTCGTTCAAGACGAAGTCTACTGAAACGAAAAAGATGATAAACAAAGCACAATTAGCAATTCAACACGCTATTAAGTCGCTATTACCATAACCGTAACTAACGGAGGAAGCGAAATGATTTAGTGTCGCGTGGACTCGTGACTACAACACGAATTCCGCCATTAAATAGTCGCAACTGGTCGTTTAGAGACTAAGTCTACTGAAACGAAAAAAAAGATAAACAAAGCACAAATTAACAATTCAGCACGCTATTAAGTCGCTATTCCATAACCGTAACTAACGGAGGAAGCGAAATGATTAAGTGTCGCGTGAACTCGTGACTACAACACGAAGTCCGCCATTAAATAGTCGCAACTTGGTCGTTCAAAGACTTTTTTGAAGTCTACTGAAATGACAAAGCAGGTAAATAAAGCACAAATTATCAATGCAGCACGTTATTAAATCGCTAATATCGTAAACGTTACATACGGAATAAGCGAAATTATTGAGTGCTACATGTATTACATGCTAGTACCGCCATAAGCGTGCTTGACCACGTTGCAACCTGGTCCGAAGTCTAGAAAAGGTGACAAAGTCACTCAAATTGGAAAATATTGTAAAATAATGTATACGACCTGTAGAGGAATGATTATCCAACACAGTAATTCCAAATTTAACTTCGGATGGTCAGAATTTACACTAAGATGGCTTGGATTCATTGGAGGTCTAATTGTACGTGTTTTCGCGTACAGCGAAGCTAAAAAACTAAAGATGCGACACCTAGCGGGTAGCAAGGGGAGGTAAGGGGCAAGAGTTATTGCCCTTTGTCTATATGACATAGACAGGAAAGACGAATTTTCGTCTTTTGGTAGGGCTGGATTCGCGAGGTAGCAGGCTAATATCCCTAAAGTAATGTGATTGGGGAACGTATTCAAAGGAGAAACCAGAAAAAGTGTGCTGGTGGAAGCCATATGTTGACAACAAATACAACATAAAATACAAGAATTTCAAGATGACTGCCATGACTGCTATGCTGAGCATTAGATCAATACCGTTTTCATACTAGATCTCAAATAAAAACTTCTGGTGAAAATTCAACCCGACTTTCCATATGGGAGGAGTAGAAACATGTCTTTGAATATGGCCAATGAAGCAGAGATATTGAATGTTAAAAGTGCATGTTTCATTCAAGATAACTAGACACTATAAAACGTCTCCCAGGGCAACTCCCATGTTTAAATTGATAGGAATATGATTTTTTTCTCTCAGAAATTGTGATCATAACATTTGTATATCAATGCTAAAATCTGACTTGGAGCTGGTCATTTGTATTCTTATCCACACGACTATACTACTCTTGCAACCTACATGTTAATGACATCCAGTCATAAAGTCAATTGATATCAACAATGCACCATTTCTAGTGTTGCTATAGGAAAACAAATGAAAGACAGGTAGATTGCATAGAAAATGAAGGAAAAATACTGCACTTATCAAAATATTTATTGTGAAAACAATGACTGAAAATCTGTAAATGTTGCAGCAATTTGAAGAAAACAGAGTCACTATGCAGATACCTTGTCATTGTGGTAGTCACATGACACCAACAAAAACATTGCGGATACATTCTCGGTACTTCTTGAAAATGGTTTTCTTCACCCTGCTGCAATACCAACAGGTTTTTAGTCGCTGTTCTCAGAATAAATATTTTGAGAATTAGTTTCATTATATTTATTTACACACATTAAGTGACTTTTATATAATATGTCCATATTCTATGTACTTTGGAAATTTGTTTATTTTCGATATCACGTGACTAGCGAGATTTGTATATTCATGTGACTCAGACTGAAAATGGCTAGATCCCAGTCAAATTTTAGAAACAACATACCTTTGTCTCTTATGCCAGTGGAATGAAGACATGACGAATGCTATGCTCACGAAATTTGAGAAAATAAATCATTCTTATCAATTTCATGCAAGTGTAACTCCATGAAAGGTCGTTCAAGTTTGCTGGGTCATCTAGTCAGTGGCTATCCCATGCCGACACCAAATGGTGTTAGCGAATTCTAACTTTTCGATTTGGAATGGACTCCACAACATAAAAGTCCAAATATTTGTTTGTTTGATTAGGATTTTTAATGTAGCTTTAACGATTATCATATCGCTACAATGTCTGCAGCGAGTCAGTTTATAGTAATGTCTAGCACTGCGGCATCATGCCACAGACATGTAGCATGATGTCCCACCCAGAAAAATTATCCTGACACCAGGCTGACTAGTCCTAACACTAATCTCTTAATGCTAAGGGTCAAGCGAGACAGCTGTTAATACCATTTTTGTAAGTCTTTGGTATGACTCGGCCAGGATCAAACCCACGACCTGCAGTTTCAGCGGCAGACGCTCTATCCACTAGACCAATTGAGCGGTTGTCCAAATATTTAAAAATATGGGGTAAAAAGGGTCAGAGAAAACTCAGACTAAATTTTTTCTTGGTGGTGAAGACACTTTCAAAATGTGATGCTGAACGATAATTTTGCAACCAGTAGTACCAGACCATTTTGGCAACTGCTGATATCATGACTAGCACTTAATGGGAAATCGGTTATTTTATTAAATATTTAAAATAATTGAGAACTGGGAAATTCATGAAATTTTTGCATGCAGCATGAATCCATGAATCCCTGAAAAAGTCGTAAAATTCATGCCAAAATTGTGATGCAGTCTATAATTTGGTGTGTCCTGTACATGGATAGATACCAAACCACATCACGCAAAACTCACCTCCAACAAAGTCATCAAACTCATCCATCTGTGGTACATCATACAATTCCTCATCCATTTGATTCTCAATCCACTCCATCCAGCAGTCTAACTCGCTGACCATACCACGGAAACGGGGAGTGTCTGCAAGAACAACCCAATCTTTGGAAAAAAATTATTGCAATGGCAACTGTTTGTGAAAACAGAATTCTTATGCTTTTCACAACAGCTTAAAACAAATTGTACCTCATACTTATATTCAGGTGGTCCACGGTTCTGGACTGACTTTTAAGCTGCCGACGAGTCATATATAAGCAGCACTAGCACATCAGATCTTTAGTATTTTATTTTTTTGTTAAATTTAAGAAAACATGCTTTTTAATCTTTAGGGCATCTGAAAAAGCCACTAAAGTTCACTGATACAAGTGGAAGTTGATCGATAGTGAGCAACTGGTTTTGTACAATTGATAACCAGCATAACCTTGATCTTCATCAATCAAACGTTTGTCAGTTATCGCCCATTGCTGAACAAGCATCTATAGTATCATATTATCCTATGTTCAAATCTAGATTCAATGACTTAGTATGATGGAAGGCAAGAATCAACCATGGGATATTTGTCTGCTACAAGATGTGTTGCACTGTATGACTTTAAAAATCATATGTCCCAAAAGAATGGAAATTATTATAAACATAAACATTAGCAGACTTACCAGATCAGCAGGATATGGTTTAGCCATGGGTTGATTATATACAGAAGAGTTCCTTTATATTTTTTTCAGCATAATTCAAGACACATAGTATTGTGAATTAATCTTAAATAATGCCCCATCAAAAGTCTCAAAATGTATGTTCTGAATAAAATCTAAATCTTGTTCTGATATAACACAATAATGCAATCAAGAACATCTTTGAGTAAGTTCAGTATGTAAAGGTTCTATTTACGTAAAACTGACAATCCTAGAACAAAGTTGAGTAAAAGTTCTGTTAATATTATCAAGAACACAACAGGCAATCATGGATAAAGGTTAAACACACATTTAAATAAAGATAACATTACTCACATTCTCTGGCAACAGCTAAGTGAACCAATCTAGGCAGAAGTTCTGGTATGCCAAGTAATAATTCTGAAAATAAATGTTTTAAAAAATAGTTGCAATAAGAAAGTCATTAAAACTGGGACAAAAGTTCCATTAGGTTTCAAGTAAAACTGTAATACATCACAATGAAAGTCATTACAATGGGAGCGGGGTAATGGTAGTTTATCAGTCTTTCCTATTTTTAGCAAAGAATGGTAGCCATATCTGAGGAAAAATCAGCTTCATTTATAAGTCTTCATGCTAAGATCCTTTCTGTCACATTGAATTAGGTTCAGTCATTCTGGAGATGTTTCAATCCTTTTTTTAAAAATAAAAGTAATGACAGCCATCATTGATTACAGATTGACATTAATTATATAAGCCTCAAGTCTTCATGTCACGATACTTTCTGTATGAGTTGGTCAAACTATGTTATGTTCAGTGGTTCTGGAGAAATGTTGTTTTAAAAAAGTCTTTTCACTAACAGTTGCCATGTTTGCAGACTAGCAACAACTGTACAACTTAACAGGCCTCAAGGCAGGATGCTATATGCCATGTTCACTTGAAATATGGTATTGTTGATTTTCAGATGTTAAAAATGTTGATTGAAGATTGACAAGGAACAAACCATGGCTTGCCTGATCTTGCAGCCTGGCAAGCTGATAAGCAAGTAAGCGAGCTAAATGCCAGGTCTAAAACAGGTCACTGACATGTGAAATATAAGTGACAGTGACATAATTTTCTCAACTGGGTGTATTCGTCTTAATGATGCATATTGACGTCAATCTGCAGGCAATGTTGCCTGAAAGAAACAGCTTTTGGCAAAGTTCAAAGATGGTTTTGAATATCAATCCACGAACCACAGCTTTGCAATCCAATGAAAAAAAGCAAGTGCTTAAGTTAAGAGCATACATGTCAACCTCAGGCAAGAAAAAAGTAATCCATGTTGACAAAAATAGAGACCTGAGAAGAAAAAGAAAAATCCACATATACCATGATACAAATTCAACGAGCATATGAACACATTTAAAGACAACCATACTGTCTTTTAACCTCAATTACTGCTTCAAGTTTTCATATATAGCAATGTTAGATTAAAAAAGCAAGAGACTTTCATGTTGCATAACAATCTCTCACAGCCAGCATTAGAACGGTAAAGAACCAATATTCCTTTCATAACCTGACAAAGAAGATGAAATTTATATCTTCCAGTTATTGGGTCTTTTAGCTGGGAAATAAGATGAAAAACATCAACACTGCCTGCATGAAGTACATTGTCAGGTAGAATGCCAACTTGATACTTCAGGAATTCTCCTTCTAATTTATTTGCAGCCTTTTGTGCATCAAATGACAATGACAACCTGTGATGTAAACTGAGACATTTTTCAGTAAATTCCAGTCATCACTGATGCATTATAATCTGAAAACCCCATTCAGTTCTGCCAGTTTATATCATGTTTATTCAAAGCATTATTACACAAATCAGAAAAATGTATACAGTGGAATTTATTGTTAATATCGGTAATGATTTAAGAACATCAATTAAAAAAATGACCTAAGTAGATTTCTACCACTAGGGGTAGTTCATGTTCTATTAAGAACTTGGTAAAAGAAAACACCCCTGCATTTATAACTTTCGTGTCCACAATCGAGTTTTGCTGTAAATAAAGAAGTTACCATAGTATTGGAGTTAGTATAATTCAAGATTTCTCTTGTGAATCTGCCCATGAATGGATCTCTGTTATGTAATTCATATATTCATCTCTGAATTGGTTTTTTGTCTCTATTTGTTTCTTATGTGAAATTATTTGAAAAACATTTCTGCTCTATCATATGCATAGACTAAAATTAATAATAATAAATTAGACTTTTAGCGCCAATTATCCTACAGAAATTAGAAGAAAGAATCTGTGAGTAAAGATTAAAAATTTGTAGAAAACCAGTCTGTTCTCTCCTAAATTAGCCACACAGCTATTATAAATAGAACCTGAGGTAGAAAGTTTGAAAGTAGAAACTAGCATGTTTCTTGGAAATAGGACAGACTCTATAAACGGAACATAATACTGTTAGGAAAGTGCATGCAAGTTTATGGACAAGCGTATCCTTATATCTTAGTTAGGTAGAAGCCGTATTTTCTTGAATACAGTCTGTCAGATTAATGGGATGTAAATAAAAATAAGAAAACAAATTATTGATTTTTTTGGGGGGGAAGGGGATATACCAAAATTGCGTAATCCATGGATGTTTACGCATAAGGCGTAATGTAGTGGAAAAAAGCATAATGATTGGCATGTATGGTTGAGTGCACAAAAAAAAGGAGAGAGAGAGAGAGAGAGAGAGAGAGAGAGAGAGAGAGAGAGAGAGAGAGAGAGTTACCTTGGTTTATATCTCTGACATTGACAAAACCTCTAGTTCTCTTTTGTTTGTTCTGTGCAAATACTGAAAGTGACAATTTCAAAAATTCTAAATTATGGAAACAGAGAAGTAATTACTAATGCCAAATAAAAAAAAAATCACATGAATTCAAATTAACATGAATAATATGCATAACAATCAGTTTGGCAATTGCTTGATTTTAGCACACATACATAATCAATGATAAGCAGAATGGAAATTTAGCAAAACAACAAATCCAATTGCATATCCAGCATTGCGAAATCCTCTCAATGTAGTAAGCAAAAGGTCCAAGTGGGTCTTATATTGCTAACCTGGCTTACATAACTTAACAGTTGATGATTTCACCAAAAATTTAAACTATCTCACAAACATATCCAGACTTTTACCTATTGAACTATATCCTGATAAGGACTAAAATATAAGGCAAAATATGTTTTGTCTCTTGATCATAAATGAAGTCATCAAAGATCTTGATATACTAAGAAAGCAAATATGCCAAAATATTGACAACACTGCACATTCACTGAAAAATGCCATTGCAGACAAGTCCATTTAAATATCTACATTTTGAAAAATACATTCCTCAAGGCTCTGTAAACATGTCACCTCCATACAAAAAACACCCATCAAAATGAACATTTTCAGTTCTTCCAAAGTGTTTTTATTTTTAAATACAGACCAAACAAGCTGATTCTGGACTGAATGCAAAATATATCTTATACTTACAGGATGATTTATTTTCATAAATATCGAGGTCCGAGATGGCTACAGCCAGAATACGACAAAAGTTTCCCAACTGATCATCATTTAAGCACAATATCAAACTTCTGATATTTGCTGAAAAGATAAAGAATCTACTCATCAAAGTGCAACAATCTCAAGTAATAGAAATAAATTATTTGAATTAAATAGTTATCATCATTGAAGATGACAGCACAATACAATGACTTTCTAAAACTTCACACTTTACGTTATGACTAAGAAATGATATACGAGTTGTACTATCAGGCTGACAAATATACAAGGAATGTCATATGGTGGGCGATGCGTAAATTAGGCATTGAAGAATGGCTTGTTAAAACTGTACAGTCCATGTACTATAATGCTAGAAGCCATGTTCGTGTTGGTGATGACTACAGTGACGAGTTCAATGTCAATGTTGGTGTTCATCAAGGATCGGTATTGAGCCCGTTATTGTTTATCGTTGTTCTGGAAGCGTTGTCAATTCACTTTCGAACAGGCTGCCCATACGAGCTCCTGTATGCTGATGATCTAGCGGTCGTTGACTCCACACTCCAGGCTCTGAATGAACGTGTTACAGAATGGAAGAAGGGCATGGAAGAAAAAGGTCTCAAGGTCAACATGGGTAAATCCAAGGTATTAATTTCTGGCCTGAATAGGGAAACACTGAAAAGCACAGGAAAGTATCCATGTGCCATCTGCCTAAAAGGCGCAGGTAGAAACTCAATCTTTTACATCAGCTGTTCACATTGGGTTCACAAGAAATGTAGTGGAATCAATGGACCTCTCAAACCTGATCCAAGCTACAAGTGTCCCAGATGTAGTGGACTCGCTCGACCTATTGATGGAAGGCCTGTGACAGAAGTAACTGTAGGTGAAGAAAAGCTTGATGTCGTAGCCGACTTCTGTTACCCAGGAGACACCATATCGACCGGAGGAGGATGTGAACTGGCATCAACAACGCGTTGCAAGACTGCTTGGAATAAGTTTAGAGAGCTTCTCCCAATCCTGACGAATAGGCATTTGACGCACATTACAAGGGGTCGTCTTTACTCAACTTACATCAGACCTGTGCTGTTATACGGCTCTGAAACCTGGGCTGTCACTGCTACAACTCTCAGGAAGATACATCGCAATGATAAAGCCATGACACGATGGATCTGCCATGTAAATCCCGAGGCGAATGTACCATTTGAGTCTCTCCTCACCCAGCTCAACATCAGAAACATTTCTGACATTATCCAATCAAATAGGATGCGATGGCTGGGCCATGTTGAGTGCAGTAAAGGGTGGATATCCAAGGTACATTTCTTCAAAGTTACTGGAAGTCGAGCTCCAGGCAGACCTAAGCTAACATGGGAAGAGTTGACAAAAAGAGACAGAAAGATGTTGGGGCTGAGCGGAATCAATCCACAGGACCATAGAGCCTGGAAGAAAGCTTTGAATGCTCACATGACAAAACAGACAGGCCTACCCTCGTTAGAGGATTAATAAAAGGCCTGGATAATCAAAATGGATGATGATGATGATGATGAGTCAGCATATTGTTTCTCATTGCCATCCAAGTGCCCCACGTGGTCACAAAAAACCCACAAAAAATTACATTAAATATATGTTGAAAAAAACATTCAAAACACAGACCCACCTACCATAATTTTAAAATCAATGAAATAGGAGACAATTTGTTTGGCCTTAGCTGATACAATCTTCATGGAGATGATATTTCAAACTCAACATAAAAATCGATATGGAAAACTTCATAATGCCAAAGTGAAATGTAATGTTCTTTCCACATTAAGGTTGTAACCATTAACATTTTATGTATCTAACATAATATTACTTTTAAATGACTGAAACATTTATTTGAGATTACTGCAAAAGACGGCAAATAAAAAAAAAGACAGGAATGCCAAGGGATTTACTCACATAAATAGTACCCTGCCTTTCCTACACCTCACCCCTACCCAATTAGGGACCTAAGTCTATACCAGTAGTCAAAAGAAATGAAAGTAAAAGAAGGGAAGAACTCTTTTGGAAATAGTGCAAATAAACTGAATGGCCATATGATTATAAAACCATATGTACTTTTCACAGCAATAAAACAGTACTACATCATGGTATGGTATAAGGTAAAAAGAACAATAACTTGGATATATATATATATAAAAAAAATTTAAAAAAATAATAGCTCAATAACAAATTTAAGGATGCACATTTGTTCAATATGTGCATTTTTAGATGATGTACATATACCAACACTACTAGATACAAAATCCCACAAGACAAGGTGCATTCACAAAATTATTCCTCAAACTGCATTTAGCTGCAGGACAACAAGGGCAATAACTTCAACAAGATAATTCTCTCAAAGGAACCACCACTAATGGTTGAAAATAATTTCTTTGGTATCGAAGATAAGAAAGTTGAGCATTCAATATTCTTCAGCAATAACAAGATTTATAAACTGACCATTATGGCTACTAAACTGGATTTTTATTCTCCATCAAGGACCAACTATACATTAGAAGTCTAGTGATAAAAACACCATGTCAATAGAATCCAATCACTGTAGTGCCAAAATGATTTTCATGATCGCCACTGTTGTTCAAATGCTGGATGTAAGACTAACATCTTTTTCATTCAAGACCAATTAGGTATAAATATTCTCATGTAATGACCTTTTGCTTAAGAGCAATGGTATTAATATTTTCAAGATGACCACCATAGTGGAGGTCAGATGGGAACCATTTTCATTAAGGACCAACTGGAATTCATAAAAAGGTGTGAAAATCAATGTCAATATGACTTTTCAACCTGGAGAAACGGTTTGTTTTTCAAGATGTCCACATGGCATCATGTTCGTTTAGGAACAACTAAACATTATATGAAACGTTTTGGTGAAAACCCCAAGTTAATTTGATGATCCATTTCGCAGAATAGAAAAGAAAAACGTTTATAAAAACTAAGATGGCTGCCAGGGTGAGCATACTAGAGGTACAAACTATTCACTCATGACCTATTAGACCTTGGTACAACTGTATTTAGGCATACCATACTCATGGACATTCGGACATCAAATGAACAGGTTTCTTTATTATCCTTAGTGAATGCCATCAACAAAGTTTGTGCAAGGAACTTATTCTTGAACAAATGTTATTCGACAAGGCTCATTTAATAAGGTCACATTGATCATGACCTTTTGAATCCAAATCAATAGGACAATACCTTTTGTACAATCCTTTGAAAATCTTTGCCAAGATGTATGCTGTGGAAGTGAAGTTATTACGCAAACACAAATTTATCTTCTTCCAGTCAATGTAACCTTAATCACTAACACTTTGATCCCAAACTCTACAGGTAAAATTCAAAGAGTAAGCCATCCACTAACTTTAACAATGGTTAATAACCAACAAATTTGTGTGCAGCAATAGTGACCATGACCTTCTGATGTTGTTGTAGGGTTTAACACTATTTATCAGCACAAGATAGGCTATATAAGGCGGCCAGTATTATTGGTGGAAGAAGAACCTGAGAAAACCCCCAGAAAGAACCACCAACCTACGAGAAGCTATTGGCAAGCCTTCTCACATTACATAAGCTGAACCCATGCAGACAGAGATGAGATGGCAGTGATCCGTAACAGAAAGCCCTTCTTAATAACTCTAAGTACCAGTACAAGTAATTCATAAAACATATGTCGTTCAAATATGTCAACTATAAAGCTATTGTAAATCCTCACTCCACACAGCAAGTGTTACAAAATATTATGTGGTCTACCTTACAAGCATTTAAATCTGAAATTTTACCACCTGGAATGCATCAATTCTGTATAAAATTTTGTTTCAACGTATACAATAGAACCTGACTTGAAAGACCACCCCTTCTGCCAAAATAAAAGCCTATTAAGACAGATGGTCTCTCATAGCAGGTCATAACACTATATAATGAATAAATATGTGCAAGGAGATTCTGGTCACTCAAGACGGGATTTACTGTACTCACAAATCGAGTGTAGGTCCAGAACTATCCTCTTGCATTGCAGCATGTCTTCAACTAGTTGACAGGCATTGACAAATGTTTTCTGGTAAGCCAGTAATGTGAACAAGTAATTTAGTACATCCTCTTCATCCATCAGGGTCCTTGTGATCTTTTCTCCGACAGGCTGTGGTAAACAAGAATGGCAACTAGGTTAATTTTAAAAACTTTCTTATAGCTTCTAAATGACCTTACTATTGTTTAAATTAAATTTTTTTTACGGCCTTGGACAGAAGCTGATCCAATAGCATATTTAGGTCATTTTAGCATACACAAAACATTTTCAGTGTTAAAAACAAACTTTTTAAATAAGCTAAATAAAAATCTCTGCCAAGTTGTGATGGACAGATGGATTCATCACATTACTATCATTGCCATAGTTTAGTATAAAATCACAAAACCATTTAGCTATTTCAAGGAAAATGAAGGAAAAAAAAGCATTTCTTGATAAAGATTCCTCATAAGACAAAATGATGGATTCATGCATGATTGTATTATGCTGGTGATGTTGCAAGCTTTTTAATGATCAATATTATTGCGTACTTTATCGAGTTTTACATGAGCTTATGGAAAAGAATTAAATGTCTTGATTTTCACATCGAATACTCAAGTTCATCAAGGTGGTGATTTCTAAGGTCTGATATAAATCATTAATGGGAATAACACTGACTAATAAAGCTGACAAAAAAAATTTAAAAAAAAAAAAAGTGAAAAACTATTTTTTAAATGTGATACAATTCAAAGAAAACACACATGACAGAGCTACTGTACGTGCAGTTGCTTTTTCTTCTTCTTCAAATCTAATGTATCGACTGCAGGGACAAACTTCGTGACCTAATCATATTTTGTATCTTATATGTTTTCAGCATGTTTTTATGTTTTCCAATTTCATTGTTTTTGTCATTTGTTGTTCTGTAGTGTAGTCATATAATTATTGATGGTGTAAAAAAGCGCTTAGAGCTTCGAAAGATTAGGCGCTATATAAAGTCCTCATTATTATTATTATCTACTGTAAAAATTCTGATACTGTTATGTTTATGGTCATGTCAGCACGAAATGAGCGACACAGCCAATTAAATGTAACAATTAAAAGCAACAGAAATTTAATCATTTAGTATCAAAATGAATTAAATATAAAATGGCTACAGTAACTTGAATGAGATGAATTATAATTGTGGTGATGTAAGCAAATAAATGAGTTCAACCACAGAAGAGTGAAACAGACCCTCATTAACAAAACTGAGGGTTCCATTAAAGACATGTATTCCTAAACACCTGAAGAAAACACTTGTGACTAGGAATGGATTTTGGGAAGAAAATGTTTAGTTGGTTTCTGGCTGCTAAGTACCTTTCCCATGGGCAAGAAGAGAAAACAAACCTAGACTGGATTTCATGGTATCAAACTCACAACAAATTTCAAATATGGGTCTGATGCTCTACCAACTGATCCGCCATTCTGGAACAATATTTTCAGAACTGAAGGGTATCACCCCCACAAAAAAGTACCCTCAATTCATTGCAAACCTCTGCAGTACATAGATTGTTCTATAGATTTAGACTAATACCACTTATGTACTCAAGAGGTTGAGCAGGAACAGTCTTGGACCTGCACATTAAGATCACCACCATCACAACATGGATCCCAAACATGTGAATTTTTTAACCCCATGTGAAAAGGAGTGAGTGGGTGAATCACTAATGGAATTCTCTTAACCTGATAATGACTCATCCCAAATATGAAACAAAATACATCAAATGGCTTAGAAAATTATATATATATATATATATATATATATATATATATATATATATATATATATATATATATATATACACACACACACACACATACATACACAATTTCACTAAAACCTAGGCAAACATTATCAATGATCAATGGGGTGAGAAAGTTCATCACAGACAGAATCACACTAGCTTCATAAAGAGTCATTTTAAGAAACAAACAAAAAAAAAAAAACAAACATCATTTAGTTTAAATAAATATACACAAGTGAAATATTCAAACCAAACTGTTGATGATATCTCAAAAGTGACTTCTGTATCTTAATAAATAAAATAGTCTCTGAAGTGGAATGACCAATTTGTAACAACTATACAAATGAAATTCAAAAGAATGACCAACATGGGAAGGAGTTGTGTAGTATGCTGTAAACTAAGATAAACCCAATATAATTATTGCTTCTATACTTACACATGCAGTCATCTTTGCCAGTACATCCAGTATAAGAGCCTTTATTCTCAGCATTTCTTCACTCTCTGTAAGAAAGATTTAAATCTTATTCATGAGAAGAACAAATTAGTAACAAAATCCAAAGAAATTAAAATAGTCCACTAAAAAGCTGGCAGTTGACAGAATGTGTCATTATAATCTTTCTATAGCCCACTGCATCCTTTAAAAATGTTACAGAAAAAAAACCTAAGAAAAATGTTGTGCATCCACTTAACAGGATTAAACTGATTAGTTCATTACTTATTAAATGATTACAGCTTCATTATTTAACCCTTAAAGTGCTGCATTGTTTTGCAGTAAAAGGTCCCTCAATGCTGAATTGTTTCAGGAGAGAAAAGAAGAAAACTCCACAGACTTTAAATTACATGTATTTCATTAAATATACACAACTGATAGACAAACCCTATATGTAAAATGATGGCGCGTGTCTATACTCTGAGATTAGCATCAAGACACACGTGTAGGTTTAACATATTTGCAGGTACAGGTGTAAATACAGGTAAAATGACAAGTTAAAATTGTATTTCATCAGTAATTTTGTTTGTTTTTGATGGAAAAGTTCAAATATATCTAAGAAATGTTGTATTCTTTAGTAGTCCAACCATGCACATGTTATGTCTGTCACAATGTTATATATAAATTGTGAAAATCACAGGTAAAGGAAGGGTGACAGTTTTGCAAAAATCCACTCCATGAATGTCAGAGGTATGTTTAAACCCTCCAGTCAGCAATTAATGTTCATGAAAAACTATCACCTGTTATTTATTATAATATCATCAAACCAAAATCCATATCTGATGATTAAACCTCAGCAAAGGCTTTATTTTTGTTCAATCATTGGGTTGATTTTGTGTGAAGAGTCACCTTAATTGTTCTCATTGTCTGACAGGTGTAAATTGCTTGGAATAGCTTGAAATATATCCCATACTTATTTTTTTTGCTGAAGTATGCGGTTGATAACACATCATCAATAGCCCAATCGGAATATAGAACAGACATATGTACCAAATGCATTGTTTTAATCGATGCTAAAATGTTTTAGATGCTCAGGTGCGACAGGCCGACATTTCCTCATGCGACTTTTTTCGTTCAAGTCTGCCCCATGAACTCTCTGATATGCATTACGATTTGTTTGATCTACTATCAGATGCAATAACTCGTCATCTAAGAAAAAGTCTTCAATAGTCCGATGGTTCATTATTCACCATCTCGACATTTAATTTTGAATTACCAGTGAATTGGGGTTGACAGGCGCGCAATCTTTTCACGGCAAGTGAGCATGTACATCCGATTCCAGTTCCACGTAAATTACTGGCTCAAAATCATTCATGTGTATTTCCATCAACACCTCGCTTGCTCCAATAATGTCATTTTTTTCAAATTATTCAAAATCACTATTAGCATCACTATCAGAAGCGAATATTTGTTGCAAGAAATCACCTTCGAAATTCAGCATCGGCCATTTTAGCTTTGCACAAGTACCATGTGTTTAAAAGTGAGCATTTGTAAAATTACATTGTAAATAATATAGTAAAGTACTGCAGTATGCTTGTTCCGGGCCTATTTAAACCAATCAAATATAGTTTTACAGGCATTTACGGCAAGATGAAGTTATAGAATGCGATCATTGTTGCTCACCTCGAAAGTGTCTATAGTCGCGACACGCACTACGGGACCACATACAACAGCGCGACTAGAGTCGCGATACGCACTTTAAGGGTTAACAGGCAATGACTTCATTATTTAACTGGCAATGCATCAACTGATGTTAAAAAGTAATGGTACAGCAATGAATACCACACTGAATACCTTTTTAATTGTCAAAAGAAACAAATTTACTCCGTACACTGATGCAAGTTTTGTAAACTTTCATATTAAAAAACTGAAATGATGAATGGATGAAAATGTGAATCAAGTGTAAATTATCTTCACTCAAGTCACTACTAATACTTTTGTTAAAATCTATAATAACCTAAAATATACTTTGTTTACATAAATTTATTAATAATTAATTTTTTTTTAAAAAATTTCAATTAACTTTTGCAAACCAATTGGTGTTTAACCTCCTCACACTTGTTGCAAATTCTAAAATTTACCAATGAATAAGGTTTATGCTCTCTTCCGTTCTTGCCAACCACAGTTGAGTTTCTGTAAGTTCGTTGGTTTACATGCATATTTTCTATAATGCTTTGTTTTAGATGCCTCTTAGGTGAAAAGCATTGCAATATATGCTGTGCACAATAGATTCAATGATCTGTAAAAAGATTTATGATGTATGATGGGCACTAAACAACTAGAATAACCAAAACTAAATATCTTGATAATTTTTGTTTGCCAAGTATAGCCTTTGTAAGTTTACAATGAAAGGAAACAATAATGAAAAGAAATCAAAGGGTACATAAACAATGAAGTATAAAAAGTTGGTTATAATGCCATACTTCTGACTTTGTACTTAACTGTTTATTTTCTACTGACCTAATTATTTGTTTTTTTTAATGATGTCTTGGAGTTTAATATTAGGATCATTATCGACTGAAGCAAACATGTTTATTTGGGTCTGGGTCTAGGTGTTTGGATTCCCCTTGCATACCTGACATGGTCCAGGTTCAATATTATAACTTTTTTAAAACAGACTTGCTAAACATAACAAACAATTTATTTTGTAAACAGTTAGAACCTTTCAGATTGAAATTTTCCAATGCTTTGAGAGAATGATCTGGCAAGATGTGTTGTATATTCAAGACAAAAGGTTGTTCCATTCAGGTGCCCATTCAGAAGGTGCAAGAGTGCAACACACTCAGACACGGAGCCTTTTCCACACTTTGTTCCCCCCCAATTTCATTATCAATTTCAACATGCCAACTTCCATTGATGATCTCAATTCTGTTTTCATTCAAGCATGAGAGTAATCCTTTGCAATTTTACTGTCTAGAAAATGTTCGCAAAATAAATCACCAATAACACTAATAACTGAAAGGGGCAGGTTCATTTATAAAGTAATTTAATAAAAAGAAATTTGATCGAATTACATTAAGGTTCTCTCTGGTATTTATATATGTCGTAAGTTCAGGCTTAGTTGTGTATGATGAAGCAGCAAGCTATGTTTATTAGCTTTTTTGTGCTCTTGTATTTCATGACTGCAACCATGCCAAATCACATTATACAATTTGCAAAACATAAAGTTTTCTCCTTAACTAGATGGTTTCACAAATCTACACGCGAGAGGATCGACTCACGAGAACGTGTGTTGATACTTTAACAATAATCATGCTACAGACATGTATATGTACCAATGCAAGTGTCTCTGAATAAATTAAAATATTAAATATGCTATCTCTGTTTTCACTATTTCTTGCTTGATTGAAGATGTTAACTGTTCCAATGAAGTATGTAGTTATGCACTCATTCTGATTACCAATTCCACCCTTTTTGTAGTGCCTAGGTAATAAGCACTCATCATTTCCTTCAATTAATCAACTTGTCTGCTTATAGCATGGTATGGTACATAGCACAATCCCGCTCTAGACCCAACCATCATGCTATACCAGGGTATCGATCTGTGTGAGTGTTGATTAAATATGCCTAGTATATTAGTACATATGTGGATGAAAAATAAATCAGTTATAAAGTTTAATGACCATGATAGCAACAGTCACAAAAACTGATCTTATCATACAAGTCTTGCATTAATTAACCAAGGAAGCATGCACTGCAGGTCCATATGAGCAGTTGTTGGTACAAAAATATAGTACTCCTTAGAATGCATGTTTTCTTTCCTCATCATGATGACTTGCAAAAGTGTACCAGAAACTGATCTAAATATACAAGAAGAAAGTACCATGAACAAAGGAAGAGTTTACACTGTATATCTGAACATCGTTTAAAGCTAACATAATATTTCAAACAATTAATTTCATATTTTTTTTAATTTAAAAAAAAACCAAACTATATCCTTCCAGTTAGATAGGGGAATGGTAAACTTTATGAAAAATGGAAGCATTGGGACTTTAAACCTATGCCACAATATCTACTACAAATCTGAGGCTATAGAACAGGCTTTGATGCATTTTATTGCAAAGTGAGGTAAAGATTAAAATGTGAATATTCATTATAAATCTTTAACAGAAAGGCTGTGTTGGGCTTAATCTTGCTACCCCATGAAAAGCAGCCAGGCTTTACCATTTTTAGTTTATGTGCAGTATTATACAAAACATGAAACAGTGTGTCTGTGATTTTAATTTTTTACCCTTCATATTCCTAAGATGTCTGCAGTGTGGCAGATAAAAGTGATGTCTAGTACTGGGGCATTATGCTGCAGACGTGTAACATCATGTCCCAACCAGTCCTATTATATTGACATTAGGCCAATCAAGCTGAGTACCATGTAAGGTAGCTGATAATACCATCTTTGTATGTCTTTGGTTTGACTCAGCCAAAGTTCAACCCATTGACTTTCCACATCTGAGGCGTTTGTAATAACCATTAGACCACCTGAGCGGTCAAAACATGAAAACTCACCTTTCCTACCCTTTGAGAATTGTGGGAACATGGAAGTCATCATCAAGAGTCTTATTAGCACCTGTAAATAGGCATAGAAAAGATAATGAATATGAATGAATGTATGCCTTAAATAATTACTATTCATCATATTTATATATTTGTACCCATAAATCTATGCACCCCAGGGACAATCTGACTGTACATGATTCTTCAAAAAAAACTGTCTATAGCAGAACACAAGAAATTGGCTGTAATGTCTACAGGGAAAATGGCCTTACTTGGCAATACATTACTGTACTAGAAAGTCTACTGGGAAAATGGCTTTACTTGGCAATACATTACTGTACATAAAGTCTACTGGGAAAATGGCCTTACTTGGCAATACATTACTATACTAGAAAGTCCACAGGGAAAATGGCCTTACTTGGCAATACATTATTATACTAGAAAGTCTACTGGGAAAATGGCCTTACTTGGCAATACATTACTTTACTAGAAAGTCCACAGGGAAAATGGCCTTACTTGGCAATACATTACTGTACTAGAATGCCTACTGGGAAAATGGCCTTACTTGGCAATACATTACTGTACTAGAATGTCTACTGGGAAAATGGTCTTACTTGGCAATACATTACTTTACTAGAAAGTCTACTGGTAAAATGGCCTTACTTGGCAATACATTACTGTACTTGAAAGTCTTCTGGGAAAATGGCTTTACTTGGCAATACATTACTGTACTAGAAAGTCTACTGGGAAAATGGCCTTACTTGGCAATACATTACTATACTAGAAAGTCTACAGGGAAAATGGCCTTACTTGGCAATACATTACTAGAAAGTCTCAGGGAAAATGGCCTTACTTGGCAATATATTACTATACTAGAAAGTCTACTGGGAAAATGGCCTTACTTGGCAATACATTACTGTACTAGAAAGTCTACTGGGAAAATGACCTTACTTGGCAATACATTACTTTACTAGAAAGTCCACAGGGAAAATGGCCTTACTTGGCAATACATTACTGTACTAGAATGTCTACTGGGAAAATGGCCTAACTTGGCAATACATTACTGTACTAGAAAGTCTACTGGGAAAATGGCCTTACTTGGCAATACATTACTATACTAGAAAGTCTACAGGGAAAATGGCCTTATTTGGCAATACATTACTGTACTAGAAAGTCTACTGGGAAATTGGCCTTACTTGGCAATACATTACTATAATATCAAGTCTACAGGGAAAATGGCCTTATTTGGCAATACATTACTAGAAAGTCTCAGGGAAAATGGCCTTACTTGGCAATACACTACTGTACTAGAAAGTCTACTGGGAAAATGGCCTTACTTGCCAATACATTACTGTACAAGAAAGTCTACTGGGAAAATGGCCTTACTTGGCAATACATTACTAGAAAGTCTCAGGGAAAATGGCCTTACTTGGCAATACATTACTGTACTAGAAAGTCTACTGGGAAAATGGCCTTACTTGGCAATAAATTACTATACTAGAAAGTCTACTGGGAAAATGGCCTTACTTAGCAATACATTACTGTACTAGAAAGTCTACTGGGAAAATGGTCTTACTTGGCAATAAATTACTATAATAGAAAGTCTACTGGGAAAATGGCCCTACTTGGCAATACATTACTGTACTAGAATGTCTACTGGGAAAACGGCCTTACTTGGCAATACATTACTTTACTAGAAAGTCTACAGGGAAAATGGCCTTACTTGGCAATACATTACTGTACTAGAAAGTCTACTGGAAAAATGGCCTTACTTGGCAATAAATTACTATACTAGAAAGTCTACTGGGAAAATGGCCCTACTTGGCAATACATTACTATACTAGAAAGTCTACTGGGAAAATTGCCTTACTTGGCAATACATTATTGTACTAGAAAGTCTACTGGGAAAATGGCCTTACTTAGCAATACATTACTGTACTAGAAAGTCTACTGGGAAAATGGCCTTACTTGGCAATACATTACTGTACTAGAAAGTCCACAGGGAAAATGGCCTTACTTGGCAATACATTACTGTACTAGAATGTCTACTGGGAAAATGGCCTTACTTGGCAATACATTACTGTACTAGAATGTCTAGTGGGAAAATGGCCTTACTTGGCAATACATTACTTTACTAGAAAGTCTACAGGGAAAATGGCCTTACTTGGCAATACATTACTGTACTAGAATGTCTACTGGGAAAATGGCCTTACTTGGCAATACATTACTAGAAAGTCTACAGGGAAAATGGCCTTATTTGGCAATACATTACTAGAAAGTCTCAGGGAAAATGGCCTTACTTGGCAATACATTACTATACTAGAAAGTCTACTGGGAAAATGGCCCTACTTGGCAATACATTACTATACTAGAAAGTCTACTGGGAAAATTGCCTTACTTGGCAATACATTACTGTACTAGAAAGTCTACTGGGAAAATGGCCTTACTTAGCAATACATTACTGTACTAGAAAGTCTACTGGGAAAAATGCCTTACTTGGCAATACATTACTTTACTAGAAAGTCCACAGGGAAAATGGCCTTACTTGGCAATACATTACTGTACTAGAATGTCTACTGGGAAAATGGCCTTACTTGGCAATACATTACTGTACTAGAATGTCTAGTGGGAAAATGGCCTTACTTGGCAATACATTACTTTACTAGAAAGTCTACAGGGAAAATGGCCTTACTTGGCAATACATTACTGTACTAGAATGTCTACTGGAAAAATGGCTTTACTTGGCAATACATTACTGTACTAGAAAGTCTACTGGGAAAATGGCCTTACTTGGCAATACATTACTATACTAGAAAGTCTACAGGGAAAATGGCCTTATCTGGCAATACATTACTAGAAAGTCTCAGGGAAAATGGCCTTACTTGGCAATACATTACTGTACTAGAATGTCTAGTGGGAAAATGGCCTTACTTAGCAATACATTACTGTACTAGAAAGTCTACTGGGAAAATGGCCTTACTTGGCAATACATTACTGTACTAGAAAGTCTACTGGGAAAATGGCCTTACTTGGCAATACATTACTATACTAGAAAGTCTACAGGGAAAATGGCCTTATTTGGCAATACATTACTAGAAAGTCTCAGGGAAAATGGCCTTACTTGGCAATACATTACTGTACTAGAAAGTCTACTGGGAAAATGGCCTTACTTGGCAATAAATTACTATACTAGAAAGTCTACTGGGAAAATGGCCTTACTTGGCAATACATTACTATACTAGAAAGTCTACAGGGAAAATGGCCTTATTTGGCAATACATTACTAGAAAGTCTCAGGGAAAATGGCCTTACTTGGCAATACATTACTGTACTAGAAAGTCTACTGGGAAAATGGCCTTACTTGGCAAAAAATTACTATATTAGAAAGTCTACAGGGAAAATGGCCTTATTTGGCAATACATTACTAGAAAGTCTCAGGGAAAATGGCCTTACTTGGCAATACATTACTGTACTAGAAAGTCTACTGGGAAAATGGCCTTACTTGGCAATAAATTACTATACTAGAAAGTCTACTGGGAAAATGGCCTTACTTAGCAATACATTACTGTACTAGAAAGTCTACTGGGAAAATGGTCTTACTTGGCAATAAATTACTATAATAGAAAGTCTACTGGGAAAATGGCCCTACTTGGCAATACATTACTGTACTAGAAAGTCTCAGGGAAAATGGCCTTACTTGGCAATACATTACTGTACTAGAAAGTCTACTGGTAAAATGGCCTTACTTGGCAATAAATTACTATACTAGAAAGTCTACTGGGAAAATGGCCCTACTTGGCAATACATTACTATACTAGAAAGTCTACTGGGAAAATTGCCTTACTTGGCAATACATTATTGTACTAGAAAGTCTACTGGGAAAATGGCCTTACTTAGCAATACATTACTGTACTAGAAAGTCTACTGGGAAAATGGCCTTACTTGGCAATACATTACTGTACTAGAAAGTCCACAGGGAAAATGGCCTTACTTGGCAATACATTACTGTACTAGAATGTCTACTGGGAAAATGGCCTTACTTGGCAATACATTACTGTACTAGAATGTCTAGTGGGAAAATGGCCTTACTTGGCAATACATTACTTTACTAGAAAGTCTACAGGGAAAATGGCCTTACTTGGCAATACATTACTGTACTAGAATGTCTACTGGGAAAATGGCCTTACTTGGCAATACATTACTGTACTAGAAAGTCTACTGGGAAAATGGCCTTACTTGGCAATACATTACTAGAAAGTCTACAGGGAAAATGGCCTTATTTGGGAATACATTACTAGAAAGTCTCAGGGAAAATGGCCTTACTTGGCAATACATTACTATACTAGAAAGTCTACTGGGAAAATGGCCCTACTTGGCAATACATTACTATACTAGAAAGTCTACTGGGAAAATTGCCTTACTTGGCAATACATTACTGTACTAGAAAGTCTACTGGGAAAATGGCCTTACTTAGCAATACATTACTGTACTAGAAAGTCTACTGGGAAAATGGCCTTACTTGGCAATACATTACTTTACTAGAAAGTCCACAGGGAAAATGGCCTTACTTGGCAATACATTACTGTACTAGAATGTCTACTGGGAAAATGGCCTTACTTGGCAATACATTACTGTACTAGAATGTCTAGTGGGAAAATGGCCTTACTTGGCAATACATTACTTTACTAGAAAGTCTACAGGGAAAATGGCCTTACTTGGCAATACATTACTGTACTAGAATGTCTACTGGAAAAATGGCTTTACTTGGCAATACATTACTGTACTAGAAAGTCTACTGGGAAAATGGCCTTACTTGGCAATACATTACTATACTAGAAAGTCTACAGGGAAAATGGCCTTATCTGGCAATACATTACTAGAAAGTCTCAGGGAAAATGGCCTTACTTGGCAATACATTACTGTACTAGAATGTCTAGTGGGAAAATGGCCTTACTTGGCAATACATTACTTTACTAGAAAGTCCACAGGGAAAATGGCCCTACTTGGCAATACATTACTGTACTAGAATGTCTAGTGGGAAAATGGCCTTACTTGGCAATACATTACTGTACTAGAATGTCAGATGGGAAAATGGCCTTACTTGGCAATACATTACTTTACTAGAAAGTCTACAGGGAAAATTGCCTTACTTGGCAATACATTACTGTACTAGAAAGTCTACTGGGAAAATGGCCTTACTTGGCAATACATTACTATACTAGAAAGTCTACAGGGAAAATGGCCTTATTTGGCAATACATTACTAGAAAGTCTCAGGGAAAATGGCCTTACTTGGCAATACATTACTGTACTAGAAAGTCTACTGGGAAAATGGCCTTACTTGGCAATAAATTACTATACTAGAAAGTCTACTGGGAAAATGGCCTTACTTGGCAATACATTACTGTACTAGAAAGTCTACTGGGAAATTGGCCTTACTTGGCAATACATTACTGTAATAGAAAGTCTACAGGGAAAATGGCCTTATTTGGCAATACATTACTAGAAAGTCTCAGGGAAAATGGCCTTAGTTGGCAATACATTACTGTACTAGAAAGTCTACTGGGAAAATGGCCTTACTTGGCAATACATTACTGTACAAGAAAGTCTACTGGGAAAATGGCCTTACTTGGCAATACATTACTATACTAGAAAGTCTACAGGGAAAATGGCCTTATTTGGCAATACATTACTGTACTTGAAAGTCTACAGGGAAAATGGCCTTACTTGGCAATACATTACTGTACTAGAAAGTCTACTGGGAAAATGGCCTTACTTGGCAATACATTACTATACTAGAAAGTCTACAGGGAAAATGGCCTTATTTGGCAATACATTACTATACTAGAAAGTCTCAGGGAAAATGACCTTACTTGGCAATACATTACTGTACTAGAAAGTCTACTGGGAAAATGGCCTTACTTGGCAATAAATTACTATACTAGAAAGTCTACAGGGAAAATGGCCTTATTTGGCAATACATTACTAGAAAGTCTCAGGGAAAATGGCCTTACTTGGCAATACATTACTGTACTAGAAAGTCTACTGGGAAAATGGCCTTACTTGGCAATAAATTACTATACTAGAAAGTCTACTGGGAAAATGGCCTTACTTAGCAATACATTACTGTACTAGAAAGTCTACTGGGAAAATGGCCTTGCTTGGCAATAAATTACTATAATAGAAAGTCTACTGGGAAAATGGCCCTACTTGGCAATACATTACTGTACTAGAAAGTCTACTGGGAAAATGGCCTTACTTGGCAATACATTACTGTACTAGAAAGTCTACTGGTAAAATGGCCTTACTTGGCAATACATTACTATACTAGAAAGTCTACTGGGAAAATTGCCTTACTTGGCAATACATTACTGTACTAGAAAGTCTACTGGGAAAATGGCCTTACTTAGCAATACATTACTGTACTAGAAAGTCTACTGGGAAAATGGCCTTACTTGGCAATACATTACTTTACTAGAAAGTCCACAGGGAAAATGGCCTTACTTGGCAATACATTACTGTACTAGAATGTCTACTGGGAAAATGGCCTTACTTGGCAATACATTACTGTACTAGAATGTCTAGTGGGAAAATGGCCTTACTTGGCAATACATTACTTTACTAGAAAGTCTACAGGGAAAATGGCTTTACTTGGCAATACATTACTGTACTAGAAAGTCTACTGGGAAAATGGCCTTACTTAGCAATACATTACTGTACTAGAAAGTCTACTGGGAAAATGGCCTTACTTGGCAATACATTACTTTACTAGAAAGTCCACAGGGAAAATGGCCTTACTTGGCAATACATTACTGTACTAGAATGTCTACTGGGAAAATGGCCTTACTTGGCAATACATTACTGTACTAGAATGTCTAGTGGGAAAATGGCCTTACTTGGCAATACATTACTGTACTAGAAAGTCTACTGGGAAAATGGCCTTACTTGGCAATAAATTACTATACTAGAAAGTCTACAGGGAAAATGGCCTTATTTGGCAATACATTACTAGAAAGTCTCAGGGAAAATGGCCTTACTTGGCAATACATTACTGTACTAGAAAGTCTACTGGGAAAATGGCCTTACTTGGCAATAAATTACTATACTAGAAAGTCTACTGGGAAAATGGCCTTACTTAGCAATACATTACTGTACTAGAAAGTCTACTGGGAAAATGGCCTTGCTTGGCAATAAATTACTATAATAGAAAGTCTACTGGGAAAATGGCCCTACTTGGCAATACATTACTGTACTAGAAAGTCTACTGGGAAAATGGCCTTACTTGGCAATACATTACTGTACTAGAAAGTCTACTGGTAAAATGGCCTTACTTGGCAATAAATTACTATACTAGAAAGTCTACTGGGAAAATGGCCTTACTTGGCAATACATTACTATACTAGAAAGTCTACTGGGAAAATTGCCTTACTTGGCAATACATTACTGTACTAGAAAGTCTACTGGGAAAATGGCCTTACTTAGCAATACATTACTGTACTAGAAAGTCTACTGGGAAAATGGCCTTACTTGGCAATACATTACTTTACTAGAAAGTCCACAGGGAAAATGGCCTTACTTGGCAATACATTACTGTACTAGAATGTCTACTGGGAAAATGGCCTTACTTGGCAATACATTACTGTACTAGAATGTCTAGTGGGAAAATGGCCTTACTTGGCAATACATTACTTTACTAGAAAGTCTACAGGGAAAATGGCCTTACTTGGTAATACATTACTGTACTAGAATGTCTACTGGGAAAATGGCTTTACTTGGCAATACATTACTGTACTAGAAAGTCTACTGGGAAAATGGCCTTACTTGGCAATACATTACTATACTAGAAAGTCTACAGGGAAAATGGCCTTATCTGGCAATACATTACTAGAAAGTCTCAGGGAAAATGGCCTTACTTGGCAATACATTACTGTACTAGAATGTCTAGTGGGAAAATGGCCTTACTTGGCAATACATTACTGTACTAGAATGTCTACTGGGAAAACGGCCTTACTTGGCAATACATTACTTTACTAGAAAGTCTACAGGGAAAATGGCCTTACTTGGCAATACATTACTGTACAAGAATGTCTACTGGGAAAATGGCCTTACTTGGCAATACATTACTGTACAATGTTGGGTCATGTTCGACTCGAAGCTTTTGTTCAGAGTGACATCTCCCTCCTTTCTAAACATGTCAAAATGATAATATCCCTCATTTCTAAATAAGTCAAAGTGATACCTCCTTGATGTGTAAATACACACAAATGGTAGGAAATCGGGGTGATTTGAGTCATAGGTAACACTTTTGAATGGCAAAAAGGTTGGTCAACAACTGGTGTTTTACTGGCCCTTAAAGTTAAGAAGCATTAAAAAACAAAAATAAACGTGTTTTATGAACATTTTAAAATGCATTAGACAACCATGTAAAACAGTTTTTATTGAAATAAGTAAAATGTGAAGGCAATCCGGCCCATCGCGGTACCATACATAATCACTCATAAAGTGCTCTAACTAGAACCAACACAGATCACATAATGCAATTGCAGATTCGAGTGTATGTTAAATGTTATTCTCTCTACCCCTAACTGCCTTGACCCAGATCTGTACAATTTGCAGGTGGACTTATAAGTGAGAATATTTGGTACATCAATAGTTTAAATACTGCATAAATTCATTAATGTCCTCAAGTTTTTTTTAAAGCTTAAACAATCAGAATATAGTTTCGGTGCAGTCTGGGATTCTGCTCACTTTCAAAGGTTTCACAATTGTACATAGATCATAGTATAAAGAAAAGAAGAGTATTTTAAGGGCAAAAGAAGCTCCTTAATAATTACACAAGTTGGTTTTAAAGGAGTTTTGTTTTGCTTTACACCAATGAATGTCTCATCTATTCTAAAAAAAAAATAAAACTAAAAAAAAACAGTTAAGATTCACTACTTGGGAAAACGAGGAGGGAATTCATGGCATGAAAATGTCAACTTTGCTTAAATAGTATACTGAAGCAAAATTTCACTGAATTAAGGTCACACTAATTGCTTCCTATCATAAACAGAGGTCTCGGAAATACTTAATCACATGTATTTGGACGCAATCTTTTTTAAATCTGGGAAAATCACGCAGGATTCCTTCGTAAGCACACAATAGCTGGATAGCAAATACAAAGGCTTGCCAATCCTACTCAACCACCTACTGAGTGAAAATATGCGATATTTACAATGACAGAATTCAGTGGCTGAAAGGCTCCCTGATGTCCTTATGTTGTCATTATAAGAATACATTAAAAAGAACATGATGCAATAGCTGGGCAGCAAGTTCAAAGACTGACTAGCTGCTGAGTGGTGGGAAAATATGATGATCTTTACAATGACTGAATTCACAGGAGAAAGACCCAGAGATGCATATGCGATCATTATAAGAGGACATCAAGTGAACAAATTTAGCTTTCACTATTGTGTTTCCTAGTGTAGCAGAATAAGAAATGCGTGTGACCTCAAAATATCAAGACACATTGAGACTTAGATGCAATGTTGTTTGCAAAATCTGGATAAGTATTTTGGGATTATTTTTGGCAAATTGACCGAAGACTGTAATGAGATTCAGAAGAGTGCTGAAGTTACTAGAATAGATAGTTTGGATGTAACATTAGCCAAGTAGATAAAAGTGTTTGATGCCTGACTTAGTGTTTGGAATAAGACCTTAGCTTGAATTGACAAAATTCAGAATCACTCTAAAGCACAAACAATATGCCAGTGGTGCAAAGAATTTGGAAAATTAAACTCAATGACATTCTCATCTGGACATTTATCCACTTCAAGTATGCCCATGATGCTTATGGGGACTGCAACTTTGCTGGTGGGACTCCTATTTTTACATCAATAGGAGTCCTGAGCTCTACTTTAAAAATACTAGTGAGACCTCTAATAACCATTTATAAGTAACCCATTTCTAAAACAATTGAACAGATTCTTACATTCACTCCACCATGTTTGTAAAATGATGCAGCGAGCTTGTTCTGTTCCTCTTCTACGCTAGAATCATCCTGACCTCTCCTGCTCTCAAAATTCATCAGAGATTCCAATAAACCCTAAGGTGATAAATATAACATTTCATTTAAAATGTTAATAATCTTACAAAAATATATTTTGCTGAATAAATTTAACTTACAACTATTCAATTCAATAGTCTAAACACTATGTTTTTATCTATCAAGAGGAATAAGAAAAATTCTGGAAAAGGTAAGATCTGACATGCTTGGAAAAATAACCAAATGCAATGCTACAAACTTTCAAAAGAAGACATCTAGTATGAACAATAAATAAGAAAACCAATCGAGCAGAGCATAATGTCAAATGATGCATGAATATTAATATTGGGTTACTTTACCTTGAGCACGTCAAAACAGCTACTTTTGTCACAAAGATAATCCACACTAGCATTATCAAGAGATTTAATAATCTCTGGTACATTCCGATCATCCAAAGTTTTAAGTATATGAGACGGGAGCTGAAAAAAAAAAAAGGAAACACGAATACTTACAAGGAATGCATATTTCAAACCTATAAAATCAAATGAGGCAAAGAACACAAATTTTAACAGTACAGCCTACAGGATATATACAAATCAGAACTTAAATTCAAAGACTTTTCAATGATCAGCTTTCAATTTTCAGTGAATACTCATGATATCAAATGTTCTACATAACATTCCTCATTGCTGATGCAACCTTAAGATATCTAGTTAGAGATGCTTTCTGATTTGGTTGGAAAATAGAGTTAACTTTATATACATACTGCAGAAGAGCCATGCCTGTAATTTATGCATTTCAGTGTGTCATGTATGAATAGTTACGGTAAATTTTTATCTGCAATAAATAAAGGACAAACTATGTGATCTGAAAACGTGTGCATTTGCCTTCATGGGTATGGTACAGGGGTTCTTTAAAACGCGTTTAGAATCTTTGAAAGTGCCATTATTCTGAACTTTAAGAATAACAAGGGGTTAAAACCATGTTTATAAGTCCAACTGCCTGATGAAGAGTCAAAAGTTTATACATCTTAAGCTGATTATCTCACCAATTAGAATTATATATCTAGCAATAGAGCTGTGAATTGATCGTGTCCAAAAACATAAATTGTAGAAAACATAATAGTGGAACAATGTCAAAAAACTTACAATACATTTAAATATTTTTCTTCTTCAAAACTAGATAAAACAAGTGTCAAAAAAAACATACCAAGTCAGAAAACATATGGTAAATACAGCATCCACACAGTTGAGCAATTCTCAAGACCTGGTCAAACCAGAGTGAAATATTCAGTATTTTACTTATTCATTGTTGATTTGGAGGATGTAGTGCAGGAAACCAAGGTTACTATTCAGGTTTATCGCTATCTTGTCTATGTGCAATTTCCATGTGAGGTCTTGGGACAAGTCAACCCAGAGATATTTTGTTGGCTGCTCATTGGCTAACTTGTGCCCTTTAAGAGTATATTTGGACAAGATTGGTGTTTTCTTCCTGTAAACTCTTAGGATGCTGCACTTTTCTGGGTGGAATGACACCCCAAATTCTTTCCCAGAGGGCATGTTGGTTCTGGTCTTCTTGAATGATTTCAGTCATTGGAGACATTTATTTCTTGGTACACTATCGTCATCTGCAAAAAGTCTCGTGATGAATGACACAGGTAGATCATTGATGGACACCAAGAAGAGGAAGGATCCCAAAACACTCCATTGAGGTACTCCACTAACAACTGGCACTGGGCCTGATGAGGCTCCATTCATTATAACTCTCTGTGATCTGTATGATAGGAAATCTCTGATCCAATTGAGGATATTACCCCTGATGCCACAGTGGTGCAACTTACTGAGGAGTCTTTCATGGAGGACTGAAGTCAAGAACAGCATGGTCATTTTGTTTCTCTCTGTCTAGGGATTTGGCGAGCTCATTCAATAGGGTTATGCTGGCAGTCTGTGAGAATATTGTAGCGATCTAGATGTTGCTTAATGTTGCTAACTATGATGTGTTCAAGTATTTTATGACAGATATGTTCAAGGAAGATAGATTTTAATTGCTGGCCTTGAATCTTTCTCCAGTTTTGAAGATAGCTGTAATGTTTGCAGTTTATCTCGCATCAGGGACATAACCTGTTGAGAGGCACCTCTGGTACAGTTGACCCCGGTTAACTGCACACCCTCGGGCCCGTTACGACACTGTGCAGTTAACCGGAGTACGGTACAGTACATTTTTAAGCATTGGGAAAAATCGGGACCGGCGTGATTACGTGCAGTTATCCAGAGTGTGCAGTTAACTGATGTGCAGTTAAGTGGAGTCGACTGTAAATATAACTCAAGTATTGTGCACACTCTTCTGCTAGATATTTCAGGATCTTTGCTGCAATCATGTCTGGTCTGTAATTTTTCTGTGGATTACTCTTTTGCAATAAGCTGTATACATCTTCTTCAGTAAGTCGTTTGTCAAGCATTGGTGGGTAACGATCTCCATTTAGACTTTGTAGATTGCTCTTATCCGCTTGTTTGAAAACTGACTGGTATTGACGATTAAGTATATTAACCTTGTTGGATGCTTCTGAATGTAGTTTCTTGTGTTCCTTGAGTGGTGCCACACCACAGTTGTCATTACTTAAGGACTTGAACGTAGTTCCAAAATCTTTTCTGCTTGTTTGGGTGTTGTTCTTGATTTGGATTACCAACTTCTAGCAAGTTATCTAGGCCTGCTGTTCTAAACATTGTGATCTTGATTTTACTTCTTTGTATAGTTTCCGATCTCTTGTTTTTCCTGTTGTTTTCTGTCTTGCAAACAATTTGTTCCATTTTCTGTGTTGGTCTTTAATGGATTTGTCCATCCAAGGCTTGTTTTTGTTTCCAGATAAGGTCTTAGAAGGTATAAATTTTTCTATTAACTGTTTGATGTTCTCCTCAAGCAGAAAGGTTATCTGTTTCGCATATGAATAATTCTTGTGGTGACTTCAATTCATCACGAAACTGGCCATAGTCTGCATTCCTATACTGAAAGACTTTACGTGTTACTTTCTTCACTTTCATTTGTTGTAAGAACTCTGTAAACTGCTTAATGGTATGGCATCACACTTGTTGATTATTATTGTTTGTTGAAGAACAGAACAAGCTGATTTGAAGTAAATTCAGTTATCCGTGCTGCTGCATCTATAACCTGTTCCAGGAACAAGTAATTTATGATATTTAGTAGCTGTTTGCATTGGGCATTATTTGTGGCTTGTGGTATTGGACACTCATTTTCCCAGTCAATATCTGCTAAGTTAAAGTCTCCTCCTAGTTATATGTGCGTACCTTGCAGGATTTTTGTAAGGCATGAGTGAAGTTGATCTAGGTAGTTTGGTTCGGTTTAGGATGGAGGTTTGTAGAAGGCAACAACGTATAGGTCTGATGCCCCTTTAACATTGATTTTGGCCCAAACTAACTCAGTCGTTATCTGCTTTAAGTTCTTCAGGATTGCAGCTGGAATACTGGTCCGATACTAGGACAATGCACCACCCCCATGGGATTCCTCTTAACAATCTTTGCAGTAGGACCTGAAATTTGCTGGGAATATTGAGATGAATGTATGTTGCTCTCTAGCCAGGATTCCATACTACCGGTAATAACAATGGTGGCTTTGGTAGAAATCATTATTGCTTCGTAGTCCCTTCTTTCCAGGCCCCTTTATAGGCTGACAATTACTTACTAGCATTCTTATGGTAAGTCAGTTCTTATTCCAGTGAGACCATGTGTTGTAGAGTAGCTTCTCAGCTTGTGTGGAGATAAGTAGCAGTTGGGTTGTTAAAACTTATCTCACTGTCTGATTGGGTACTGTCACTAAGGCATTGGTAACTGTTACTGGTATCGAAGATAAAAGTGTCAAATATTCCAGTGGAGAAAGTTCGGCAAAGCACACCTAAATACAATCCCAGCATACATTATAAAGGGTTTTGAAAACGGCATGTGGCATAACCATACTTTTGATGATACCATTAATCACATGAATCACAGCACACACAAGGTGTTGTCCCATTTACAGGCTTTGTTGCAGACCCTACAATTGAAACTTTTGATGGTTCTTGGACCTGGATTTGGTTCTGGTGAATATGATTCAACTAACAAAAGTTTAATTAGATAGAGAAAAACAAGTTTGTTTCTATTGACTGGTCATTTTGCCTTCGACATCGTTATTTTTTGAGCAGTAATGAGGTGGGTGGAGATCGATCATGTTAGATGATCCGGAGATTTGAAAATTTGCATATCATGACCATGAGCTGAGAAAATAATCCCTCAAGTATCTATAAATTTTGTCAGCTCACGAACGTTTTATTTAAATTTTCAATATATCATTACAAAATAGACATTATAATCTTTCTTTCCATACCAAATTTGTTTTTCAGAACAAATATTTAAGTACCCGCATTTAATTTTGAAAGTATGCGTTTCACCAAGTTGACATCCGTAAGGCACGCGAGTTAAGTTGCCATCTTTGTTTTGGATAAACATAACATCGATGTGAAAAATCGGCGATCACAAGACAAATGCTGTGATTTATTTATACTGTTGGAATGATTTGTATTGGTAAGGAATTCTTTTTTATATTTATTTATTTAATATTTTGTAAAGTATAGGGAAATTTTTTTTATCATAAATGATCGTTCTCATGTTGACATATATGTAGATTTCACAACTTTATTTTAGTTTACTTTTCTGCAAAACTTGCATCTAAATACAAATTAATGACAAATTATTTATGCAAATGATGTTTAAACATGTTAATAATAAAATGACATCTGTGTAAGTGAAATAAACAAATAAAAAGAATTTATGGTACGAATAGAGTACAAAAACATGAATACTGATCGACGTTTCGTACCATGATAAAGTACTGCTCTGCAATGTTAGATGATGAAATATTCTGTTTTTTGAAACTGTACCTAAAACCTTTTTCTTCATTTTCAGTGTAGAAATATAATTATGGATTTTCCTGGTCCTTATTGCCATAAATAAGTGCTGATACAATAGCTTCCAAATCTTGTGTAAAATTAGACAAATTGTCAAATGGAATTGTAATTGAAATTTTCAACTTTTATAAGAAAAATATTCAAACATTTGCTGAATTTTGCAACATCCTAACATTACTTAACGATGGGTATCAGTCACTTAACCAATCTACTGTGTCCAACAGAGTGAATAGTGTACTTGACCAGAAGAAAAAACTTGTGAGTAAACAAAAAAGTGCCGGTGTAAAAAACACTGATGAACTTCTATGAAGGGGAATTCAAGTTATCGGTGCCAATAAAAAATTTGTTTCTTTGATTAGGTTTTAAAGTAGCTTTAACAATTTTTTAGTCATATCGCTACGATGTCTGCAGTGAGGCAGTTTATAGTGATGTCTACCACTGGGGCATCATGCTGCAGACATGTAGCATAATGTCCCACCCAGTCACATTATCCTGACACCAGGCCGACCAGTCCTAACACTAACCTCTTAATGCTGAACGTCAAGCAAGGCAGCTGTTAGTACCATTTTTGTAAGTCTTTGGTATGACTCGACCGGGGATCAAACCAACGACCTTCCGCTTCCGCAGCGGACGCTCTAACCACTGCCAATAAAAAAAAATTCACATCATGTGACAGAAAACAGATGCTGCAATTCTGGATGTCAGTGGGCAGCCAATGTTTTCTTCTGAATAAATTGACTTGTTAAGAAATATGTTGTACAGATTCTGAATTGTCTGATAGAAAAAAAAAAGAAAACATCTTAACCCCTTATTTTCTTTCCTGCATTGAAATCTAGTGGACATATCCTAATTTATTGTAAATATTTGAATTCTAGAGGAAAAATGCAATAAGACTGACAAGTTTCAAGGATATATCTGTTTATATGTGTTGGGTCCGCGACTTAGATGAATTAAACATGCATTTAAAGAAGACAAAAATACACCGAAAAGACAATATTTGCCAAGATTCAAATAGCCATAACTTCTGAGCTAATCAAAATATTTCAGAAACTAAAACTTTTCTGAAAAGGTCTGAATGAGCTCTATAAGAATCAATCATTAAAATGCAAATATGAAGACTTTGTAATTTTGACTGGGGTTGCTAGTACCAGTCATCATTTGTAGACAGATGATGTAGCATTGGACTTCTGATCTTAAGGATTTGGGTTAAATACTCAACATTGGCATCTGATGCATGACAACAGGCAAAGTAGTTTACTTGCCTTAGCCTGATATCACATTTTTAAAAAGTTCAGATAATTAGTAAACAAACAAACAGCTTTGTTCCATAATCTACATGGCAATATAATGAATTATAACATCAGTTTTATAGCATTTCTTGACTAAATCCGTCATTTCTAACAACACACAAGAGATCAGAAGTATCAATTTGAATAACTGGCACTGGCATGTAATACATTTTACTTAATAAAGTGTGTCCAATATCGTGGTCTGACCTTTGTGTGGTAAATTAACCTCTAAAATGAAATGTTAAGTACCAAACAAATTTACTGGGTGTCGATCGTGAAGATAGCACATTTCGATAAAACAAGTCATAAGCAATGATTCTGTGGATTTAAGCCTGCGTTAAAAATAAGCGCATACGATACGAGTTGATTTCACTTTCACTGAAAGTTTCAGTGTTTATTATTTTGATTGTACAATTTCGCTGTACATGGACCTTAGTTCTGGTGATAAAAATTTAGTTCCAAATGTCAAAATTTACTCAAACCTGGCTAATACGTCTAAAAGCATTTCCAGAATACTGCCATTGACTATGTATCATGAAAATCGATTGCCCTTCGAGAGACTTAGATAACTTATGTCTCAACATTTTTAGCTGTTGTGATCACTCGGCGGTAATATTTTTCTGCGCACTTTCGCTACGCACTTCCTTGTTACCGCGTATAACAATAACAAATATACTAAATCTCTTTTGCTGCTTTTTATAGCTTGTTGTAGCAATTTACGAATATTTTTCTCACGTTTTATTAACATTGCTGTTTTTCTTAAATATGAAATGGTGTTCATCTCTCTATAAAGTCTGAATCAAGATGTACACGATACGAGCGACTCAAGTTGCCCCTGGTGAAGGGGTCAACGCTTGTTGAAATATATATTGACAACAAAAATAGCAAGTCTGTGCTTTCTCTCGCATGGCCAAGGACTGTGACTAACTGCCAGGTACTTATTTTGATTGTATTTTCATATTATGTGACGCTTTGAAGCCTCGGGGCGGAATGTGTATTGTTAGATGATTTCTTCATTTTTGAGAGACTTGAAAACTAAAATAATCCTAATGCCTTAATGGAACAATGGTCATTATCTCAAATGTAGTTTTATATACATTTATTCATTGCAGATACTGATATTGATTGTATACCCGTGGTCTGCTTTTAATGTCTTCATACACATTATACGCATTGCCTGATACTTTGACTAACTGTTTATTATGGATTTAATTGTACAATAAGTGGGAACCCAAACCATGTCTAAGTGACAGATCGACCTGAGGTTCAGAGCTGTTTCTTATTTGTTATTTAACAAGGAACGTATTACAGAAACTACAGGCCAAAATCTTTCAATATCAGTTCATATTCAGGATATAGTACTGTGTGGATTGTAAAAGTATTACAGAAACTACAGGCCAAAACCTTTCAATATCAATTCATATTCAGGATATAGTATTGTGTGGATTGTAAAATGAATCATGATCAACAAAACGAACAGGACAAAACTTTGACAGCTAGTCTGTTGAATCTCAGTGATCACTCTAAGTATTCTGAGACTGGTTATCTTCAGCACACTTTGAAAAACGACTGGGGTGAGGCTGTATCAGGATGGAAACCAGTGGTTCCTTATCCTCGCTATATGAACAAATCCACAACAGTCAATGGAACTAAAAAGCGTAAAGACATAGACAGATTATTGACAGATGTTCAACCACCCAACCATGGACGTAATGATTTTGCTAACTTCTCTTTCTCTGAGCCTGTTGATTCTAAATCTGTAAGATGTGTAGATGATGACTTTGAGAATCTACCTGTGCCCCCATGGAAATTAAACATCGAACAAGGAACATATAGATACATTCCCAATTCAGGGAGTTATAGGACTTTGAAATTTATGTCTGATGATAGGAAAGATTGGTACACTATCAGAAAGAAATTCCCTGAGAAGCTATCATCTTCTTGGTATCATAGCTGTAAAAGAATTCAAAGAGAAATTAAGAGACAACTGAAAAGGGATATGGAAAATCAGAGAAAGACTCCTAATGGTGCCAGAAAAAATGAGCAAGAGAATTCTGAACATTTGAACAAATTGGAAATGGATAAACTGTTCTATAAGCAAGAAAAGGAGAGTAGAGCAAGAAGCTCACAATCAGAGGGTGCAAATCGCCTAATGCAAACAATTACAGAAGATGAGATTGCAAATCATACACATAGTATATCAATATCAGCTGGTGGTCAATTGAAAAAATCAGCCAGTGACTTGTTCATTGAAAATTTTTCTTCTAAAATAAGTGCCTTAGAAAAGGAAATGCGTCATGATTCCAGAGTTTTACACAAGAATGGTGTGGAAAATATTAGCAAGATTGTTCAAAAACAATATAAAGATAGGGCAAAAGAGAGTAAGGAAAATACACCTAGACTTCCTTACAGAGCAGAAACCCTCACTCAGGATGTTTTCAGTGTTAAGAAAGTTGGGCATAGGGACTTGAACCCATTGGAAAGAGTTAGCAGTTATCGGCATATTGGACAGGGAGATGGCATCTCCTATCCACAAACATACCCGAGCTCAGAGTTGGAAAAGGCACTCAATTCATATAAATCCTCACTTGAAAATACCAAGTTGTCACCCTTCAATACGCTAACAGCAGCTAAATTAATCAACAAACGCTCTTCCAAAACTGTTGCAATGCCAGCAACTGTTACTGTCAGTGAAAATAATTCAGTTGGAAATAATCAGGATAGATCAGCTGGAGACAGCTCCCTAAATGAGAGAAAGAACTCAGCAACCAGCAAAAAAAAGCAAAAAAAAGGTCCAATGCCAGGAATTCTGCCAGAAATATCTGGCAGAAAAATGGAAGTTACCCCAATCTCACACAGATTACTATAATAGGATATTTTTCATTGCATGAAAACATTGTGTCACTGTAATTTGCTCTCAAAAAAATTCCTTTCCAGGTAAGGAATATTGCATTTCATATGTGATGCATTTTTTGTTTAAATCATTTCTGTAAAATACGCTGTCCATGTATGTTTTATAAAATTGTAGTGGAGATGGATGCTTCTTGAAAGTACTTCATTCTTCGTAGAGGATACTTTATGAGAATTTTATAAAATAATTTGTATAATTGACTCACACATGTCAACATATGGGAAGTTTCTGTTTGATTGACTTGTCTTCATAGTAAATAATGGAATTAAGTGTATTGGTATGAAAGCAAGGTTTATAATTCTGTTTAATCTGCAATAATTACATTTCTGTTGCAATAATCAGTGACACATACAGATTAATTTTTAAAAAGTGCAATAAAGGTAATTCAAGACAAAACACGCATTTATAATTGTATTGGTGGATAAGGTAACATCATGACTTGTATGTTTGACAATGTACATCTTTGCAATGTCTGAGATCCTGTTTTAAATGTGCTTATGAATGGAGACAAATATAAAAATTGCAGCAAGATTAGATTATGGTCAGATTACTAATGTGCATAGCCATAGTTTTAATTGCATTGGAATAAAAATAGAATTATATTAACAAATATGGGTGCCATTATTGCAATAAGCTTGGAGTTATATGATTGCCCAAGTGTTTTGAAGACACATGCCTTTTAGTTTTAGGATTTTTTCAATAATTGTATGTTGTATGTTAAACAAATAGTATCCTAAATTTACTGGATGATCCAGTTTGAGTTTAATTTGGCACTGAACCATGTAAGGGTCTGTACACTTCTGAGAGTGGGAATTATGCATGTCTTTTTCTTTTCAGCAGACATTTTGAAATACAATATTATCAATGTATCATACTATTTATTAACAGTTGATTATTGAACCAGAAATGATATTACTCTATAATGTTAATCACTGATCTTTGTTTAAAAGAAACATTTTGTCTTCCATTATTCTTGCCCAAAAAGCTAGGATTTATTTTTGTAAATCATCAGTAGTTGGAAACAAGGATTTCATTTTTTTCTGACAATTGCTTAATTGTGAAAAATTGAAATTTTGTGACATAAATGTAAAAGGAAATCAAGGTATCTAGCTCTGGAGTTTACTTTTTAACACAGTGCTCATTTATTTTATTTAAATCAATATACTACCATAATTTTATACGTAAGGCATCTTTAAGGAATCACAAAACCACCAGGCCTTTTGAATGGGATGCTGACCCACTGGTTTTTGTGAAGTTATTTAAAATTCAAAAAAACAGTGGTTGATATAAAAATTGAAGGGAGCATCAAGAACATTGTTATGGGCCCAACAATGTTCTTGGAGCAAAGTAAATGCCTTGTTTGAAGTGGTTATGCAAATACAGGCAATGGAAATATTAAAAAAAATAAACAAATAAATTGGAAAAAATAAGTTCAACTGTATGTAATAGTTTTTCTAGGTATAAACTAAAATGAATATCTTCACACCCTCATAAGTAGTCTCTTTCTAGCAAATTTAAAATTAATCTTGAAATACATAAATGTTTCCATGCTGTGAGTAAAATTTATATATGGATACTTGATACTTAAGAAATAAGTATGTTTATAATGAAGTGTGTCACATATACAGTAGCAATTGAATTTTTATGTATGAGCTATGTTAAAATATTGCATCAAATTTATCTTCAGATAATGACAGTTTTCCTATCTAATTGGAATATTTAAGGCTGTTTCATATGTGATCATAGAACAAAGAAAAATATGGCCTGAATTTGAAGAAGTTTATAATTTTAATTTGTACTAATCTTTCTTGTTGGTGCTTGTATGCCAAATATGTAAAGTGATTAACGGTGCTATTTGAATTTGTGAATGACATTATAAAATTGTAATTAATTTCATGGTTCACTTCAGTGCTTTTCTTTTGTTGCCCATTCTTATGTGGTGTTTGCACCTTTTAATTTTTTTCTTCTTCCAATATCGGAATATCCATAATTGAAAGTACATTTACCACTTGTTTAACTCTACATTTTTATATCCAAACATATTCAGAATTTTAGACCGTGTTTAAACATGCCACATTTTAATGACTTTAATGCCCGTCAGTGTTATGGATATTTCTTAATTACCCATTACATTATGTCACCACAAAGTATGTTATTATAATTTATGATAAATTAGTATTTCTCCCAAACACGACTGACATTTGTTTGAAACCCTGGCATACATTTTCGTTAGCAATACGCCCGTTCTATGTTGACAGAATGCGTACACACTTAAGTTTGTCGTCTTTAGCAAGATGCACTTCTTTACACAGGTGCTCCACGCGATCTTGATGTGAAATAAAAAAAAAACAAACAAAAAAAAACAATAATCTAAAGGAGAAAAAATCATGCAGGGTGATAAAAATACCTTGGATTACACCCATGACCCATTTTGACATTACTATATAAAAAGAGTATGATAGAGAGGGTCCTATGTCAAAATGGGTCATGGGGGTAATCTAAGGTATTTTTTTTTATCACTGCGTGATATTTTTTCCTTTAGATTATTGTTTTATTTTTAAATTTCACATCAAGCTCGCGTCGAGCACCTGTGCTTCTAAATTTACCGCACATGAATGCGAACCGACAGACATGCTATGAGCACCTTCTTGTTGAAAATAGAAACCGCATTAAAGTTTGACAAATGGTCTGAAAACAATGAGTAGCAGGTGTAAGATGTACACTGTTGCATATTCGTTAATTCCGATCAGTCGCTGTAGTTGACTGAAACAATCAGGTGATTATTCAAAGAAATTACGTTCATAGGACACACACACACACACACACACACACACACACACACACACACACACACACACACACTTCATAAGACTCATTGATCAGGCGGCATACTGTAGCTCAAGAAATATGGGGATGGGCAAGGACGTCATTTGGGGAGGGCAGGGAATATTTGCCCCCCCCACCCCCACCCCCAATTGGTATGTACTGTAAAACTGATGTTGCTTATGTACGAAAATTAATAGGCACGTCAAGTTTTGCCCCCCCTCCCCCCGTAAAAAAAAAATGAAATAACAATAAAAGCCCCTGTGGATGGGATGGGGTGAGGTGATGAACCAAAGCTGTGAATTATTAGGGGTGAAGCCCTCATAAGTTTATGCATTTTAATTTTTGATGGACACACTTTTAAGCATTTAACTGGGAGGTGGGGGGACATTCCGATTGTTTCGGGCTTATTTATTTTTTGGATTTAAGGGTAGGTGGCTGTCTTGCCCCCGCCTCTTCTAGATCCAATCATGTAAACTTTCAATATATTTTATAAAATGAACATCTTTATAGCATATTAGCAAACTTTAGGTGATATGTTTTATTGTTTACAGTGTATCTAGCTTTTGTTTACAATATAGCTAGCTTTTCAAATAATATGAATCTGTTTTGCATTATAACTATTTTGCCTAAAGCGTTTTTTTTTTAGTTGGTTGGCAAGTTCAAATGTTCGGAAATGAACGGGGAGGCTCCGACTGTGTGTGTGTGTGTGTGTGTGTGTGTGTGTGTGTGTGTGTGTGTGTGTGTGTGTGTCCAATCAATTCTAATGCCCATGATTTTGGTCAACGAGATCATCAGAGTCCATTGCAAACATTGGTACCTTCTACTGCCTCTATTTCTACTAAAAAGTTAAAATTTTTATTTACCTATATTTCCACGATTACGCCAATGATTTACTCGCACAGAAAAAAACAACAACATAATCGACACCTTCAATTTATTTTTGAGCTTAAACATAGACGGAATCCATTTAAAACTACGCGTATATCGTAGATTTTCTCAGTCGACATATACGTGGTATAGTATGGTACATTCCTATCATGGTGCTCATCTTAATCAATGATAAATACATAACATAAGCACACAGATATGTTATACAGTGTTTAAACATTAGATACTCGCCAGTACCTACCAGTCTGAGATTAAGAATGCACCAGTATCTTGAAAGTAGTCCATCAAACAGTGCGTCGTTATTGAATTGAACAAGTTTAGGAATGTTGATGTAAGCGATTTCAAGAATTCTATTGGATTGATTGATGTTTATCATGGTTATAAAGATAAAAGAGGTGTTTTTTTATTTTAAAAAATTGATTTGTCTATTATTATGTTTAGAATATTCGCTAATCTCTCATTACAGACGGATACTTACAACACATCTAAAAAAAATAGGGTGAACTTTCTTATCCTTTTCAACATAAGTACTACGCTGATTTAGCTAGCTCTCATCTGTTTGAAATAAAATCAATTGTAAGAAAGATAATAGAGTACGCGTATGTATATAATGTTTCATAGTTGTGCAGTAAAACATTGTGTTGTACCAGTGATATTTGTAATATTCAGAATTTATATTCAAAAAATTGTTTTTTTCTACTTGTCTATCATATCATTTTACCTAAGGTCAGCGTGAGAGCACTTAAACCAGAATACTTATCTTACTGCATCAGAAAAAGAGTTATTGGATAATAAAAGACTAAATCACAATAACGTGGAGTGTTGAGCAAACATTGTATCCCATACCATTAAAAATGAAAACATTTTATAGCTGTTCTTCAGGGGGTATGTTATTTAAATTTTCATGAGGATCCGCTTTCTCTGGTTTTGTAAAGCGATATATCTGTGAGAAACACGATCGTGTGTTTAGGAATGATAATGCCATCTGTTATCTTCTTTATCTTTCCGTTTCTTCGCATCCTTGCGTAATATAGTCATTATTTAGTGTCAGTGATACGAGACTTCGCCAGGTATGACTACAAAACCATACATACCATCAAATGTAAACTTTACTTAACGGACAAAATATCAAATACTTCATTAAGTTTTACTTTTCTGTCAACCTTTTGTATACTCTACCTATTACACAGCGTTTTATTTATCATAAGCTTTAGCTTTGTATGCCAAATTGTTACAAAAAAATCAGGTGATTAGGATAGGTGAAGAACAAGCATGTAGCGTGTAATAATCTGTTCCAGACATTTTATTTTATTATAAATTTGTAAATAGCTTGCTGATGATACGACCTATTTAAAATCGCTTATTCGTTTCTGTTACGTCTTTAAAGGGACTTTTTACCTATTTTCTTGAATTTGGAAAAGAAAATCATTTTTTTTAGAAAGCTCACACATTAAAACATATATTTAACAAATGAAGGACCTTAATCTTAATTAGTAAAACCTCTGTTGCAGAATTAAAGTACTTTGACGCTATGAGAAATTTAAAGTAGATTCCTGCACACTTAACTCGAATGTAAATGTTTGTACTTGCATGGTTCCGTAGGGCGTGATCAAACAGAAATACACAAATAAATGAATAAGCACGCACCGCCTGTAGGTGAAAATAACACATCAGGGTTTACTTTGTAATCAAGGCCGATCCAAAGGTTTTGGCAACCTAGCAAAGCTATGAATTTGGCACTCCACCCCCACCCCTCCCCCCAAAAAAAATTCACTGCAGACTTATTTAACTCCCTTAAAGCCAGGTGCTCTAGGCTACCGCCTTAGTTCGCATATATCGCATATATGGTCGCGCCGGCCCTACCTGTCACCAGAGATCCATGGGCAGATTGAGAAGAATGACGTCGAAGGTCATATATATATATATATATATATATATATATATATATATATATATATATATATATATATATATATATATATATATATGTATATTCGCCATCGGTCGAGACAAGTTGTTGTTGCAGGGTTTAACGCCATTTTTCAGCACACGATAGGCTATACATGGCGGTTAGTATTAATGGTGGAGCAAGAACCCAGGAATATCCCAGAAAGAACTACCGTCCCACGAAAAGCTACTGGCAAGCTTTCCCACATACCCACATTGGCCGAATCTGAGACACGAACCCACGCAGACAGAGGTGAGATGGCAGTGATCCGTAACGGAGAGCGCTTTAGACCACTCGGCCACTTTGGGCCCTTCAGTCGAGACAGGTATGGGTTGCTTTGGTTTGACCTGAATGAGTACAAAAATTCATCTTATTCAATACCAGATCCTTGCAATGATGAACTCTTACATTTGTTTAATGAGAATGCATTTCGTAACTTTATCACGCCTCTTTAAAACTAATAATGTTTTGCATCGAACTATCTATCTTAAAATTCGTTTAAATATTCTTTAATAAATGAAGATCATTCCTCATAGTTTGCAAGAATGACCTACCACAGATAAAGTTTCAAGGTCATTATGAAATGAAATTTAGATTATTGGGTTCATATCAATACAATCTGATTATGTATAAGCTATTGTACACGCCAGCTCTAAAATAAAAGCCAGACGTATACTCGTAACACAAAGTGGATATAGATTCAGCACAATCGAAACGAAATCCGAACTAAGCAGTAAATTTCATTCAGCTCTCATTACCAAGCTATAATCTTTCAAGGAGAACGACATTAAATGGGTGAAAGACAGGCATACTTGTTTAAGGAATTTTGCAAACAGCGTTAACATGTCTTACAAATTCATTAGGAAGACATGCCTACACATTATATGTGCCACATTCAGTCAGGTGATTGACGGCCCAAAATTGGCACTTGTTCAAATACAACTATGAGGCCAAAGGTGGATCGTCGTTAATCTGTGTATTAAACAGTAGGTGTATAATGTTGCCTTATTGATTTGATAACAATCTTACATAATACCTACAGTATATCACAATCTTACATAATATCTACAGTATATCACAATCTTACATAATATCTACAGTATATCACAATCTTACATAACACCTACAGTATATCACAATCTTACATAATATCTACAGTATATCACAATCTTACATAATATCTACAGTATATCACAATCTTACATAACACCTACAGTATATCACAATCTTACATAACACCTACAGTATATCACAATCTTACATAATATCTACAGTATATCACAATCTTACATAACACCTACAGTATATCACAATCTTACATAACACCTACAGTATATCACAATCTTACATAACACATACAGTATATCACAATCTTACATAATATCTGCAGTATATCACAATTTTACATAACACATACATTATATCACAATCTTACATAATATCTACAGTATATCACGATCTTACATAACACCTACAGTATATCACAATCTTACATAACACCTACAGTATATCACAATCTTACATAACACATACATTATATCACAATCTTACATAATATCTGCAGTATATCACAATTTTACATAACACATACATTATGTCACAATCTTACAGAATATCTGCAGTATATCACAATCTTACATAATATCTACAGTATATCACGATCTTACATAACACCTACAGTATATCACAATCTTACACAACACATACAGTATATCACAATCTTACATAACACATACATTATGTCACAATCTTACAGAATATCTGCAGTATATCACAATCTTACATAACACCCACAGTATATCATAATCTTACATAATACCTACCGCATATACTAATTTTACATAACACCTACGGTATATTGGTCAAAATTCATAATATACAATGGGTAGAACCTATGTTTGACACGCCGCTTGCTTTGATTGTTTTTAAATGGCATTTCAGGCACTTTGTTGGCATTAATCGTACTGATGAAATAAAAGCTAAATGCCTTTCACCAAGGAGCCAAAAGTCCACTGGCTTGGTAAGAGACGCACTAAAGTCAAGACAGTGGCATGCGCCATTGATGTCTGAAAAGTCTGTTTCGAAGATCTTAAAGGACTCTGCTCGACAACGGGATCCCTGCTCCGAGTGTCGAAAGATTATGCTGTGGAAGACGTGAAAGCATCGACACGAATGCGGTTTTCAATCGAATAGATGTCCACTGACAATCAATGTGAGCTTCTTTTACTCTACCCGGTTTGTAACGTGGCGTGGCAACACATTTATGTTGTCAGAGTGGACATACGGGCATCTGTCAATAGGAAAAATCACAGACAATGTACACGCCTTGTGTTCTGCTTGAATATGTTCCGTGTCTTGGGAACCAACCTTGGAGGGCGCTTATCCGAAATCTCGGTACCTACGGTTGATATATATCTCAATGATTGGGGAGGGGGGGGGGGGGCGAATGGGTCGTGGGACATTTTCTCGGCCAAGTGGTGATCAGCGCTGTTGACATTTATCAGTCACAAAGGGTCAGAAAGTGAGCCAAGTTCGGCTTTCTGTGACTGTTTCTCTTTGTGTTGCTTTGAGATAGAATCAAAGATGTGTGTCTTTCTAGCTTTTGGATATCAAATACTCAATCTATTCAAACAGCTTCGTAAATGTATTTATTTATTCAGTTATTCCGGACCAAACATTTTGAAAGAAAATACACGTATTTTAATAACGTTCTTTTTTCCGCATCATTTTGACGCAAGTACTATTATAATATTTTTAATTTTACAATTGTTCAATGCCATTCAAAAGATGTTTTAGAAAATATTTAACGCCAAATTAAATTAAGAAACGTTATTAGAAAGTGTTATCTCCAGTACAATGTTTCAAAATATGCAAACTATTTCAAACTGTGCATCTAGATGGCATGTCTGTTATTGTGTTCTTAAATGGTTGTCAGTTCTTTAATTGATGAGAGTGTCTTTGTTTACTAAAACGTTTGCGGTACTAGTGTAAGATATATTTGGAAGAGTGATTTCCCTTGTGGAAACTGAAAATTATACATTAATATGTAGATTTATGATTTGTGAAAAATATTTCTGAGGAATATAAATATTACCTGTGTTGTGATGATGTCCTTTACGTGTAAAGCAAACTTTTAGTTTTGCTCCATATTTTCCCAACTGATCAGAGTCAGGCACGGTTCCACCGCCTTCGTAAGGAATCTCTTCTGCAAAAGAAATCGATTCTCATTGACTTTATTTTAGTAACTTGTCAGCCGATTGCCACTCTTTGTTACACCACAAAATATATTGTGGAAGATGGTCAAGCAAAAATTATGAAAACATCTGGTAAATTCGGTTCTGCCGGAACCATTCAGTCCTGCAATCGATATATGCAAGGGACAGCGAAGACGCAATCTATCTATCTATCTATCTATCTATCTATCTATCTATCTATCTATCTATCTATCTATCTATCGACATACATCGATACATACATACATACATACATACATACATACATACATACATACATACATACATACATACATACATACATACATACATACACGTGTGTGTACCTTGTCATATCTAAAAAAGCTGCATTTTAAGAAACATCTCCAAACAAGTTATCAAATCTCATCCATAAAAGCAAAGAAATCAAGATCAATACTTACTATAGGTTTAAGTACGTCTGGTGTACAAGTGCACTTGAACCTTACGGACATGGATTTTGAAAGAGTGATCAATTATAGGAAAACAGTCATTTTTGTAAGCCGCCAGTCTTGCAATGTGCAAATACATGACGTAGATTTTAAGATCACAAATCAGTTAGATGAAAATGTAAATGTGTTTTGTTTACTTTCTGTCTGATTTATTAGGTAAACTTATTGACAAGATGCGACTCTGTAGTTAGTATTTATCACAAAATATAATAAATATCAATTTAATGTGATCACACATTGCTTAATCTGAAGATTTTTAAAATAGAAATAAATATGCAAAGAAGGCACTCCGTAAGAACCACTTTCTATTCGTTACAAAAGGTGATACTGAACTGCAACAAAATGTACAGTCTATGGAAAATATATTCTGGTTCAATTACTCACACGCTTACTTAGGGATAAAGCAGCCAGAGCTACCCACAAGCTTACTTAGTTGTAACCCACAGTGAACGTGTAACAAATAGTTTGATTTAGAAGTATGACTAGCAATTTCTTAACTTCAAATGTGCACATCAAATATACATTCACAAAAATATCCAGCAAGTTCATTTTTCTCAATGGTACAAATATATTAACAAATATTAAATTGAACTTGACCTGATGATAAACAATCTTACCTTACTTCATCAAAGGATCTTTGACACGGGTAAAAGCCGAAACAAATAATAAAGTGTCGTAATGAGTTAATACCCATAAATATTAGTTTATCTAAACACAGGATGAATATCACTGTCAGAGTCCCAAGGTTCGGATGATCAACAGAGTATCACAGAAAATGATCAAACACACACAGTCACAGGTTTGCTGGATCCTACGGATGATACAATATTATTATATGGGACAAAGGGCATATTTCGAGTTGTACCCTTCAAACAAATCACCTCCGAAAGATCACAGGTAAGTAACAGCACCAGCCCTAGCAAAAGCGGGGTCCGATTTGTATCATTTTGGCAGGGGCTCCCCTGGTTTCACGTGCAGGTCCTCCTGTGAGCACGGCATTTGGAAATAAACTTTTAACCAAGTTTTATATAATATTGAACTTACAATTATCGTCCATTGCTTTAAAATGCCTGTTCTCTATAGATCTTTTTTTTTTATACATAAAAGAAACTAATAACGCACCCGGCCCTACTGGCCTGAACACCTAATAGCTAATTTGAAAAATAATCTAAGATAGAAAAAAATGTATGTGTTACGAAGCAAACATAAACATTGGCAGAATAAGAAATGCAGAAAATTGACGTGTTAACCTCAATGCACTCATTGCTTTAAATATCCATTACAGAAAAATCAAACAACCTGAACACCACAAAGTAATGAAAGCATAGATAACATGTAGTAATATTTTTACTCTCCCAATTGGAATGCTGCTTATTGCTTGTCCTATACTTGAAACAAAACCACATGAACACGTAATCAAGGTAGCCTGATTGCCCTGAGAAAAAAAAACAACAAAACAAATGGAACAGGTTACCTTGGCTCAACGTTGCCTATTTGACAAAAGGTACAAAAAGGAGAATACTACCGTAAGTGTAACTGTTCACTTTACCGCAATTACAATTACAAATTATACAATATGATAAATGAATATGATTGTACATAATTAAGGGAGAATATTATATGAAATGAGAAAATTGCTAATTATATCTCATCAAGACATGACTGTTATATAAAATGATGAAAGTATTTAATTCCACATAATTAAGAGGAAATATCATATAAAATGATAACTTATCTTGTTCTACCTATATACGCCGAGTTTTGTGTTCGTCACTGTCTTTTTTTTATTTTTTATTTTTACTTGAATCTCTACTGTGTAGTGGTAAATGCGTTACCCGCTGCACAAAAAGGCTTCTGAGTAAGCCTGTCCAAGCCGAATACTAACTATTCCAGTACTTCCGGTCACACGCAAGCTAACACGTGACACAAGGAATTAGTCACATTACTAAACAGGCATGCCTAAAAGTATCAAGAGAATTATGTTAAGAAATTAGAGAAGGTGAAACTAACCCATGCAGACATTAAATTTCACGAATACATTATGACTTCTGTTCCCAGAAAGTCGCTAATTACTCGGTTTTAGAAATATATTTCCAAGACTGCTCACCATAATGAAACAAATTATCATAAAAATCTAATAAAATGGAACGTAGCTAAAAATAGCACGCACATACGTTTATTACATTCGCTCCTTTAATAAATATATAAGAGTTATTCCTCTTCGGACCTTGCGATACTCCTCTTTCCCCCTTCATTTATTTAAAAACCTCTAACTCTAACTCAAAATGGGCCCGATAAATTGTTATGTTTTGTTGAAAACATTTGCTACTGTACGAACAGGTCACGAATTTCTACGTGTTAAACTGACGCATTGCCAAATTTCGGTATTATCGGTCCAAACTTGACAAGTTTAATATAATAGTCCCTATATTATAGATACGGCTCCACGAATTTTCTCTAAACTTTTCTCACAGGTCCCTCATTAACTAGAAACTTTCAAAAACAGTTTGAGGTCAAACTGCTGTCTAAATAGAGTTTATTTGGTGCATATTATTTATTTAAATGGTCTACCATCCACCTGCTGTACATAGCCGGTACCAATATTGACTCTCCTATTTCTATGATTCGTCTCGACTAATTTCGTCAAGATTTCTATTGTGGGTCGAACATATCGTTATAGATAAAATCTGAAGGATAGGTCCATGTCAAATTCCTTGAAGGAGCGGTTGTTCCATGTGTGAACGTAAGAGGTAATATCCATGCGAGAGGTCTAGTAACTTTCTTATAACATGGTGTACCTATTTCTCTAAATCGGCTGAACGAAGTGTGTGCAAACGTGTCCGACTGTTGCACAAGGCCCGATACCAGGAACTATCAAAAAAAAAAAAAAGAAGTTAGATGAAAATATTTTAAAGAGGGCTTCAGGTTATTGAAACTTTTCACTTATTAGATGATCTCTCTAAATCAACTTTTTTATAGCTGGTACCATAATGAACGCTCGTATTTCTCCATTTGGGTAATATTAATAATAACTGTGAATACCCTTAAGAGTGTTCAACCCTAATGTCGCCTTTATATATATATATATATATATATATATATATATATATATATATATATATATATATATATATATATATATATATATATATAACAAACAACCCCGGCAATTAGTAAGTGGTGACTTATTACTTACTGAATGGAGAATAAGGAATAAATAGTCTACATGATGTGTATAAGAAATAAATAGCCAGTTCGGGGAGAAAATTAGCATTCTGTTATTCCTTATTGAACAGGTAACTAGTTACATATTCCTTGTTAAGCGTGTGACATTGGACCTGCACGAAAACAAACTGTTACGTGGATTTGAAAGTTCAATGTCAATCACATCATAGTCTTCGACGATGCATACAAAATTTAGATCGGTTTTCAAATGTCAATCATAGCCGTATTCCAACATTTCCACAGTGGTATCGTTGAATTCCTTAACACTGCTGTGGCTGGCAACACCCGTCATACATGGAACAAATAAATGATGGAGAATTCTGTAAAAGGGATCTTTCATTTCTCGGTGAATTCTGTAAAAGGGATCTTTCATTTCTCGGTGAGAATAACACCTGGAACAGCTATTTGTTCAATTCGTATATCAGGAGTTGGGGGTATGTGTGAGATCCCCCACTCCTTATGGTATTTTAATTGGTTATCATTATCTAAAATATGCTATTGCCGGATCGAGTAGACAATAAAATCGAATTTGATATTATGAAAGGAATAACACAGATATGTGCAGAGATTTTGAATAGAACAATACAATTCCACGTATGTAAAATATAACAATTTAATCAATTACATAAGCAAAATGAGATTCTCTTAAAAATATAGTCAAACAATTTATGCGAAATTCAGTTAGCCTGATACTGATAGAACAAATTTCGTTATATAATCGAATGACTGGCCGAACTCACATTGCTGGCATGTTAGCATCACCTGGTGCTTACGGTCTTTTCCGATCACTGTTAGTGATTAGTCGGCCTCTCTCTCTCTCTCTCTCTCTCTCTCTCTCTCTCTCTCTCTCTCTCTCTCTCTCTCTCTCTCTCTCTCTCTCTCTCTGTTCGGTCTTGGCTGTAAACTGTGATCTTTCCCATTGTGCAATACAGTATAGAACTGATTTCTCCTTTAAACAAATTTAATATACATGAGGATTTTTTTCATCTCCTGGGATTAAACAATATGTTCACTCTATCATCTATCAAAATTCAACATAACTAAACTATGGTCAGTTCGCAAGCTATTTATAACCCTGTTATCGTGAATATATGTATTTTCTAGCAGCTCCTCACATTTCTAACTGGAACTATGACATTATTAGACCTCTTAGATGACCATTACTGCCACGCTGTGGCTATAAATTAGCAGCTAAACTATGCATGTCGACACAGGCTCTGCTACTTACACCCTCTAGATTCTCGGTTGAAAAGAATCCCCTATTTAACTATACAAAGAATTAATGGACTTCACGTCTTCTCTTAATTTTGCTAATAAGCGATTTATTAATTTAGTGACATACCTTTCCAGACATTGAAAAATCAATTAACAGCAAACAAAATGCAAATAATTTAAGACAGACAATTTACTTATCACCAGAAATGCATGAAACCTTTATGATACTTGATATGTATAATATACAAACATCTAAATCTGAACTTATTTATGTAAAACATGGGTCACATAACATCTGAGACAAAAGCCATGCAAACAGTTACTTCTAAACTCAATGAAAATGTACGTATAAATTAAAATGAACAAATTCAACATATAATTAGAAACTGGCATCAGTAAACATATACTGCATGCGCTGAGACTAACCCTGTGCTTTATTCGAGACACACACCTATGATCTCTCTCCTTTCGTGTCCCTAACTTTCCGACACGCATTTTAGGACAATCTAACAAGAAATACTTATTAGTTTCCGGAGCTAAATTTCTGGATTCAGACTGACTATTTCCGCTAGGGGACATTCTAGAAAGCCCGAATTCCATCTGTGAACACACATACACCCTCGTTTAGCTTAGCCAACCAGGGTTACATTCTTTACCCGCCAAAACTGTTATCACATCCATCGAAATCAGAATAATCCTCTCGAGTCCGCGTTTATTAATAAGTATTATGAAAAATATCATTTAATGACACATGCTTCACATAGTCCAAGACTTCCTAAAAAGTTTCCGTGATTTGACTCATCTGTTGTCATTTTCCGATATTATCATTGCATTAACATTTGCATCTTCCATTTATCTGACCGTTATTGAACGGACCCTAATTAAATTTATATTCAAGCTGCCAAGTTATTGCAAGCCTAGCCCATACATTAAACGGAATGGTAACGTGTCAACCTGACCATGACAGAATGTACTGCAAAAAATATTATTAATATTTTTGCCTAATTGTGTATTTTACAATCTTCTAAATCCCAACCATCGACATATTATATCCACTTGTCTTAAGTTTGTCACAAAAAATATAAACAGCGCAAAGCCTTGATATAATATCGACTACATTTAAATGTTACGTAATAGTTATACATTAATTTCAGCACTGTTAATTGCGTAGTGGATCAATACCTTTGTGCTCAAGAAATAAACGTCGAACATTTCCAAAATTTTATAGGGGGAGACAAATATGAAAACATTTCTCTGTAAACGTTTCGAACATCAGAGATTTCAGAAATGACTAGTCTTTATGGTACTTTACATGATGTGAAATCTTAACGGAATTAAGTGATATGGAAATGAACATGGATATGTTTGTCACAAAACATTTCAAACATTATTCTTTTTTTTGAAGCTTTTTATATCTATCTATCTATCTATCGATCTATCGATCCATCGATCCATCCATCCATCCATCCATCCATCCATCCATCCATCCATCTATCTATCTATCTATCTATCTATCTATCTATCTATCTATCTATCTATCTATCTATCTATCTATCCATCCATGTAATAAGTTTTTCAAAGTTTTACCAAAATATAAAGGAAGACTCGCTTGGCACAATGTTCGATCAGCAAAACTATTGTTAGTCCTTTTTCAAGACCGAAACACTTTTCAATTGTTTTCAAACACTGATAAACAACCAAATCTTTACATAAATCAATCACTGCATTTAACTTTTTTTGCCACAAAACCTATCCAAAATATCTTTCAACTAATGAACGTTCTGATTAATAAATCTTCGGGCTATTGATCCTTAAATTATTCGACTTCGCAAACCTGCAGATTAATAGACTTTCATAATACATGTAGTATGTTTAGACAAAAAATCATTTGAATCATTAAATATCGGAGTAATCAATCTCTGGACCAATGGGCATCCTTAACAAGGTATAGGAACATATTACCTTCAGGAAAATACTATTGATGGATATTATATCACAAGTGTACAGGAAATATAAATAGTGTGTATATGTATCATGTACAAAATATAGATACTGTGAAGAAAATATAGATATCATGCAAACAATAGAGATATCTTGTAAAACAAATATAGATATTGTGTATAGATATCATGTACAAAATATAAATACCGTGTACAAAATATAGATATCATGCGAAAATATAGATCTCTTGTAAAACTATAGATATCATATACAAAATATAGATATCATGTACGAAATATAGATACCGTGTACTAAACAGTAATGAAGAAAATGTACAGATTGCATGCTTCAATATTTACATTCTTCCATACTCGAGACAAATGTAGCAGGGTTAAGATTTTGCGATGCACTTACATTTTGTGCAATTAACATGATATCCGTAACTTATCTGACCCATTTTTAACTTAAATGTTTTCCATCCAACTTCCCATCTTGAAAACGGTTCCTGTAAATAATGAGACTAATTTCTAATGGTTTATTTAAAAAAAAAATGATTTACCAGTGTTACAATTTTAGGGTTATGATGAAATGGAATTCAAACTATTGTGTTCATATCAATTTAATCGGATTCCCTTTCAGCCATTGTACCCGCCAACTCTAAAACAAAAGCCAGGCGTATACTCATAACACAAAGTTCGATATTGATTTACCTCTGTAGAAAAGGACTGAGCAGTATTAAACTGTAATTATACTAATCTTTCAAGAACATTCCGTGTAATCAGGTCAAACTATTATCATAGTTGTTTTTAAGTAACTTGATAATATGGGTTAATATGTCTGACAAATTGATTAAAGAGCCATGCTTACAAATTATATGCACAAACTATCCACCTTTATGTGCGGGTGGCATGAAAACGGTCGTTTTATTATCCACGGCTCTGACGACAAAAGTGTATGCAAGAAGGGTTATCCATAATCAATTCGTGAAACAGTGAATACGTATTATAGGGTCATTGATTAGAATATAATCACACAAAATATTTCCATGTATCGCGTATTGATCGAAATTCCCATTATGCAGACCAGAACAGAACAAATCTGTATTTGTGACAAATCTCTCAGGCCTTACAAAGGTGGCATATAAAGTACCACAAATGCATATCAGTTTAAATCTGACAGTACAAATAAGGAATGATTTATTATCTGAAACTGTGCCGTTGATCAAAACGTAAACAATACAATTAGTAGTTTATGTGCCATATTTGGAAATGTTTGTGGCAATACGTGGATAAATGGCTGTAACACATATTTACAAAGGTAAACTACACTCTCGTATACAAACAGTTTTCAGATCAACAAGATTAAAAATCGCGGACTTTAAAAAAGGAATTGAAAAGAATACATTGGTAATACATAATGGGAACAAAAATGTATTATTACACGAAGTATAATTTAAAAAAAAAACTTTTCACTATCAAAGTTAAAAATGATGACAGATTATGAAGAATTGTGAAATTATGTGTTAAAATAGCCGCTGCAATTTTGAAATTAAAGGTCTGCAGAAGTAGAAAGGTTTTATAAATCTTACTCATTCAGCTAGAAAATAATGCTAAATAAATAAGTATTGGCACTCGTCGACCATATCATGTTCGTTATAGTACTTATATTTTTTTTACTCGAGTAAATATGGGTTGGATTCGTCAGTAGCTCAGAGTAACGTATATCAATATGTGAACGTTTTGGGAATGTTGTAATATTTTTTCAAAATTCATTATCCAAATTTTCAATGATTTTAATATTTTAAAATCTCCACACCTGAAATACATATAGTGAAATAAGAAAAATGGTATGATCAGAAAGATGAATTGAAAGACAAATTGCTTACGTATATTTGGAATTCATTGGGGTTAATTTGAGTTGCATAGCCTTACTTCAGATATGCAACTCTCAAAATACTGCTTGATTCGCTTGGTCATTTTCATTTTCTTAACCACAACAGTAAATTAAAAAACATGTTAAGTTTATCTACCGGTATTTTACATATGTGTTATAATTCATTTATTATCCTTTCATAAGCTGATATTTTCTGTATACACAGGTAATATTAATTTTCCGTTTGAATAAATGCTAAAGTTCGTATAGTCTAGGTTAGTTCAGGCTAATATATTGAGCATCATTGTTATTTGATCGGATATATGACGTAGATATGTTAATGTTTTTAAAAACTATCAAATGTAAAAGGCTATTTAAGTCCTAGTGCATGTAAACGGCATAAAGGTATGCCAACATTTTCTCCATTGTCTATGTAACCAATGCAAATAGCACCACCTTATCTCTCAGAATTACATATAACTTATCTCTCAGAATTACATATAACTTATCTCTCAGAATTACATACACCTTATCTCTCAGAATTACATACACCTTATCTCTCAGAATTACACATAACTTATCTCTCAGAATTACATATAACTTATCTCTCAGAATTACATACACCTTATCTCTCAGAATTACATACACCTTATCTCTCAGAATTACATACACCTTATCTCTCAGAATAACGTATCTCTCAGAATAACGTATCTCTCAGAATTACATATAACTTATCTCTCAGAATTACATATAACTTATCTCTCAGAATTACATATAACTTATCTCTCAGAATTACATAAAACTTATGTCAGAATTACATATAACTTATCTCTCAGAATTACATATAACTTATCTCTCATAATTACATATAACTTATCTCTCACAATTACATATAATTTATCTCTCAGAATTACATAAAACTTATCTGTCAGAATTACATAAAACTTATCTGTCAGAATTACATATAACTTATCTCTCAGAATTACATATAACTTATCTCTCATAATTACATATAACTTATCTCTCAGAATTACATTAAAACGGTAGAGCGGAACGTTTACTGTAGCAATGTTTGTTATAATTATTGTGTTTTTTGTGTGTGCCAGCCAGTCACCCTTATTTCCATCGGTTTTTCATCAGCCAGTCACCCTTATTTCCATCGGTTTTTCATCAGCCAGTCACCCTTATTTCCATCGGTTTTTTTCAAGGTGAATGATAAAGATTTTAACCCATATCAACAGCTACCAATAGAGATGATAAACTTGCATAATTACAATGGGTGTGAACATACTTTAGTAATTACATTTACGCACGTAAGAAAATATATTTTGGGCAATGACTATGGAAACGGCAATATATATCCTGTTGGGTCCTCGGTAGACCTTTTTCCCAAATTCACCTCTTGGCAAAGACCGATACAACATAATGAGGGCTAAAATTTCGAAGGTCGGTGTAACATGTGTAGGTAGTTATAGTTTTTGGCAGTATTCTGTATTGCTATTAGGGGCTAGTGAACCGAAGTGTGTCATTTTATCTGTCAGAAGATAAAATTCATAATGACTGCTGAATATTTGTGTTCATTTAAGACTTTAACTTCATAATCTTCAGGATTCATAAAGTTGTGTAGCTGGGAATTTGGTTATACATGACATGTACAGTGTGTAATCGAATTTAAAGTTTGAGGACTTCAGGAATGCTGTAAATTATGAATTAATATTTTTATAGATCTAAAAGGAGGAACAACAAAAACCGTACTATATTGTAACCTTTGTCAAAGCACACATACGATATTTTTTTTATTTCAACCAAGGTTGTTCCATTAATACAGATTATTTTGAACAAAGTATATCTCATACCCCAGTGGGTGGTTTATTGACAGCTTATAAATATGATTGTATGGATGGTGACTTTAAAGGTCAAAGTTACAGAGGAACTCGGCTGACTGAGTGATTTACAGTTCTTGTCTTTACCGATCATTGCCATCTTACTTTTGCATAGGTTCAAGTCTCAGGCTCGGACAATGTGTGTATGTGTGAAAGCTGCCTTGTAGCTTCCCGTAGGTCAGTAGTTCTTATTGGTGTTCTCACTGACAGCCGCCCCCCAAAAAAATAGTTTTTACTGGCAACCATGTATATCCTAGCTTGCGCTGAGACATGACGTTAAATCAAAGTCTGCGACATTAACATCAACAGAGTAAGTCAGCCGTAGCCAAAACGTGTATAACATTAGCATTTCTTCTACTAAAAAGGAAGAATTATTACCATTTATTTGCACACTTAAACTTACCACAAGAGAACGAACATCACAAGGAATCAGATGGTTGAAGGTTTGAATGCCAATATAAGATTTTGGCTAGGTAAGGCGTAATTTATTATTAAGTATTCAGCAACACTTTTCGTAGACGAATCAATAAACATAATCTTTATTGTTCATATAATGGCCGTGGAGATGTATGTCAAACTTGTATCATGCACCCTTAGATGTGTTTATACGGATGATTATGTTTATACGGATGATTATCTAGGGGCCCCGAGTGGCCGAGTGGTCTAAAGCGCTTTCCGTTACGGATCACTGCCGTCTCACCTCTGTCTGCGTCGGTTCGAGTCTAAGATTCGGCTAATGTAGTTATATGAGACAGCTTGCCAGTAGCTTCACGTGGGTCGGTGTTTTTTTCCGTGGGTTTTCCCGGGTTCTTCCTCCACCAATAATACTGGCCGCCATGTATAGCCTATCGTGTGCTGAAAAATGGCGTTAAACCCTAAAAAACAAAGCAAAACCAAAAACCGGATGATTATGCGTCTGTTTGGGAGCATTCCAGCTTTGTAACGCTGTTACTTCAATCGCTTTTCTACTGCATTGAAGATTATTCATTTACCTTTGTAATGACATTGTTTAGGTCTCAAAAAGAAAATATTAAAGCAAAGGCAAGTACAGGATATATATTTTATTATCCTCCATTTCAATGGAACTGTTTAAGAAACCTTCACTCAAGGACAACGCATGGATAATATTTCATCTCTTTCTTGATTTATAGTTGCATTGAACACATGTAACCCTGACTAAATTTCCCATTTCTCATTTACCTATTCCGGAATAAAATACATAAGTACTGCAATTAGGTAGCTTAATTTTTGTGTTCAACACCGTAATAAGGAAGGGCTGAATACGTATGTGAAGTATATCACAAACTGCAAGGCTTGAATATATCTACTGTGGTAAATTGTTTTCTTAATAAAACTTGGAACAAGAATAAAATGGGTCAAGGGCCAAGACGTTGTTTAACAAGCGTAACTGTAACCTTCAATTATAAAACCAATTGATACAATTTATGAAAGTGTTTGGATTAATAAATGTGTGTGTGTGTGTGCGTGTGTGCGTGTGGAGAGAGAGAGAGAGAGAGAGAGAGAGAGAGAGAGAGAGAGAGAGAGAGAGAGAGAGAGAGAGAGAGAGAATACTGCTCACTTCACATTTCTGTTGTGCATTGAGCGAGTTTGTTGTGGCAGAGACTAACATATGTGTTGTATACTCGCTACGGATGACTTCGCAAATGTTTTAAACCTTAATTTTTAATTTGATCGCGAAAGTTAGCATTCATGGAGCCAGTTTATAACTAATATTTTAAAGTTGCTTCCATTTTTTATTCTTTGTGTACATATTCTAATAATGCCCATCAGTGACTCTAAGTATAGTACATGCCTAGTAAGGATTCTTTAAACATTTTCTTACTAAGTTTTAGTGCATTTATAAACGTTGATACATTGAAACGCGATTTTAGTGGTTATTCAAAGGACTAACCTATTCCGTCAGTTATAACGGGTATCTGTTAAGCAAATATTTAATTAAGAGGTATTAAAAAAACAGTAGCTACTGTAAAAAAAAACCGTGATCGTTATGAGCAGTTGTGCGTCTTAATTGGGTGTCCATGATGACAAGGTTTACTGTGCGTTTACACCTGCGAAGACGTAATACGTTACTCCCTTAGGCTTCATAAGTACTGATCAAAGACACGTGATAAGGCAGAGGCGCATTACGATACGCTATGAGCATTAGTAATCTGCGTCATGAAATCTTACGTTTTTACGTCTGTTTTTAATATTTTCGTCACGAAATCCTACCTTGTCACCAGGGACGTGATTTCAATTTGTTTTTGTTGTTTTTTTGTGGGTTATTTTGTGTTTTTGTTTTATTGGGGGAGGGGGAGCGCCCTCTTTAAATTACATCCCTGGATTTAAGGTTTTTCGCTGAAACATTTTTTACAAATTAGCAACGGTTTTGAAGTAAGTAGTATGAGTAAGTACTATAGACATGAGAGTCCTCCTTAGTAGTCATTTATACGCAAATACACTCATATACAATGACACGACAACACTAAAATAAAAAGTAATATTAATATTCATATTCATATTTCTTGACGAACCAGTAAGGATACTGTCAGAACAAAATATAATTTAAAAAAAACTGTATAAAAAGTTTTTTTTTTAACATTTTGGCGAGTAGTAGAGATGCGAGAATACTAATAACAGATTAACACAAATTATATATATATGTTTTTCATAAATGTCGCTGAAACTGCTGAACGACCATGTCGAGGAGAACGCAAAATATTATTTAGAAATTTTATTACGGAACATAAAATAAAAACACAAAGCCTCATTGTAGTGAAGTCCACATTTATCAGAAAGGTGGCAGATTCTTTATTTGACCCTAACACGAAGGCAACAGTGCAACCAATAAGATATAATACCCACTTATTCACAAGAATGAACTTGATAAGAGATGGCAAAATCTAGTTTGGACTGGATAAAAGTTCGGTAAAAGCTAAACGACTTACTTAAATGTTACACAGACAACGGAGGGGAACAATCCAGAATCCAGACCAAACGTTTACCGATGTCACGCACATAACCAGTGGCTAACAGACGTAATTGACAAGATTCGTTTGAAATACTTAATTTAAGAAGCAATTCGAATTTCAAAATATAAAATAATCTTTGCAAAGGGACACCTTACTAACTTTACCGAGGCAATATTTGAATCAGACCAGTACATATTTGGCTATCCAGTTGTTTACAAATATATTTTAAAGTACCCCTATCTACTGTATATGACTGAAGATCATGTGCCAGAAGTAGCCATCCATACTTTATATGACTGAAAATGATGTTACAGAAGTATAAATCGTTACTGGATATGATTGAAGATGATGTTACAGAAGTATAAATCGTTACTGGATATGACTGAAGATGATGTTACAGAAGTATAAATCGTTACTGGATATGACTGAAGATGATGTTACAGAAGTATAAATCGTTACTGGATATGATTGAAGATGATGTTACAGAAGTATAAATCGTTACTGGATATGATTGAAGATGATGTTACAGAAGTATAAATCGTTACTGGATATGATTGAAGATGATGTTACAGAAGTATACATCGTTACTGGATATGACTGAAAATGATGTTACAGAAGTATAAATCGTTACTGGATATGATTGAAGATGATGTTACAGAAGTATAAATCGTTACTGGATATGATTGAAGATGATGTTACAGAAGTATAAATCGTTACTGGATATAATTGAAAATGATGTTACAGAAGTATAAATCGTTACTGGATATGATTGAAGATGATGTTACAGAAGTATAAATCGTTACTGGATATGATTGAAGATGATGTTACAGAAGTATAAATCGTTACTGGATATGATTGAAGATGATGTTACAGAAGTATAAATCGTTACTGGATATGACTGAAAATGATGTTACAGAAGTATAAATCGTTACTGGATATGATTGAAGATGATGTTACAGAAGTATAAATCGTTACTGGATATGATTGAAGATGATGTTACAGAAGTATAAATCGTTACTGGATATGACTGAAAATGATGTTACAGAAGTATAAATCGTTACTGGATATGACTGAAGATGGCGTGCTAAGAATAGCCATCTTAACTGGATATGACTGTGGATTATGTGCCAAAAGTATCAATGTCTACTGCATATAACTGAATATGATGTGTCACAGTACCCTTCTCTACTAGATATGACTGAAGATGATATGCCTGAAGTATCCATCTTTATTTGATATGACAGAAAATGATGTGACAGAAGTACCCATCTGTACTGGATTTGATTGAAGATGATGTTACAGAAGTATAAATCGTTACTGGATATAATTGAAGATGATGTTACAGAAGTATAAATCGTTACTGGATATGACTGAAAATGATGTTACAGAAGTATAAATCGTTACTGGATATGACTGAAGATGGCGTGCTAAGAATAGCCATCTAGACTGGATATGACTGTGGATTATGTGCCAAAAGTATCCATGTCTACTGCACATAACTGAATATGATGTGTCACAGTACCCTTCTCTATTAGATATGACTGAAGATGATATGCCTGAAAAGGCTGAAGTATCCATCTTTATTTGATATGAGAGAAAATGATGTGACAGAAGTACTCATCTGTACTGGATATGACTGAAGATGATGTGCCATAAGTATCCATCTTTACTGGATATGACTGACGATGATGTGCCAGAAGTGCCCATCTTTACTGGATATGACTGACGATGATGTGCCAGAAATGCACATCTTTACTGGATATGACTGACGATGATGTGCCAGAAATGCCCATCTTTACTGGATATGACTGAAGATGGTGTGTCAGAAGTATCTATCCATCAATAAGGGATATGATTAAACATGATGTGTCATAAGTATCCATCTACTGGGAATGACTTAAGATAATCTCTACTGGATATGATTGAAGAACTGACGATGATGTGCAGGAAGTACCAATGTCTACTGGATACAACTGAAGATGATGTGCCAAAAAATACCCATCTCTACCGTATATTACTAAAGATGATGTTCCAGAAGTACCAATGTCTTCTGGATATGACTGAAGATGATGTGCCAGAAGTACCCATCTATACTGGATATGATTGAAGATGATGTGCAAGAGGTACCTATCTATACTGGATATGATTGAAGATGATGTGCTAGAAGTACCCATCTATACTAGATATGATTGAAGATGATGTGTCAGTAGTACCTATCTATATTGGATATGATTGTAGATGATGTGCCAGAAGTTCCATTCTCTACTAGATATTACTGAAGATGATTTGCCATAAGTACCATTCTTTACTAGATATCACTGAAGATGATGTGCCATAAGTATCCATTTTTATTAGATATGACTGAAGGTGATGTGCCAGAAGTACCCGTCTCTACTGGATATGACTGAAGATGATGTGCCAGAAGTACCCGTCTCTAGTGGATATGACTGAAGATGATGTGCCAGAAGCATCTATCTCTACTGGATTGGACTGACGATGATGTGCCAGAAGTATCCTTCTCTATTAGATATGTGCCAGAAGTATCAGTCTGTACTGGATATGACTGACAATGATGTGCCAGAAGTGTCCATCTCTACTAGATATGACTAAAGAAGATGAAGTTCCAGAAGTATCCATGTCAAATGGATATGTTTGAAGATGATGTTCCAGAAATATAAATCATTACTAGAAATAACTGAAAATGATATGCGAAAATTACCAATGTCTACTGGATATGATTGTAACAGAATTGTTACCGAGAGGATGGTGGATTAAATGAACAACACAAACACAATATGTGAAAGAAAATATAAATTTATGAAATAAATTATTAATGAAAAATAACGATGTATCAACACAATAACTCACGCGTTCAACCCACAATTACACTCACAACCATTCACAATACATGAATAAATTAAATATTAATACAAAATAAACACAGATACAAAGGAATCTCTTGGACTATACACACATCCAAGGAACCTTTACAAAAGTTATATTAACGCAAGTATAAACTACGATAATAAACACAAGCATCAAACTATACTATCGCACGTATGGATTGCGACAACTAGCACGAACATATACATGTATTTAATCAAGTTGCTAGCTTTTATTGAGATTCATGCAATGCCTTGAAATACTATTGTGATTTGAAGTAACCATGTAAATACAACACTGTATTCAATTGTACTACAATTGCAACACACACATGTGTCTCGACCTTGTATAACCGTACGATTCACCAACAGTTGAATCGCCGCCCAGTTTCCCCGAAAACCTAGGGTTGACACAATACTTTTATCGGTCACTTGCCCTTCACGGATCCACCACAGTTATACGTACAAACAGCATACAACATCTACTAGAACTAACGTTCCTCAATACCCTAGATGCCACCCCGGATGTTTACAACTCTAGACAGCTCCGACACTCGGACTTCTAGATTTCCGGATATTTACACGTCACGACAGATGTAGACGGACAGACAATCCGACAAACAGAGATGCTCCGCTACAATATCAGCTATAATTTCAGCTACGATCTCAAAGACGTTATCAACGATGTTATCAGAGATGTTCCGCAACAAATCATCTACAATTTCAGCTACGATCTCAAAGACGTTATCAGCGATGTTATCAGAGATGTTCCGCTACAATATCAGCTACGATATCAGAGACGTTATCAGCTACAATAAAGAAACCAAACTAATAATATTTTTTTTCTACAACAATCTACAACTTAGATTACGCTATTGCATTTAAGGTCTAATAGTGACTAGTAATTCCAAATATTCCACGTTTAAAATCTGCATTGTAATAAAGGCATCATTATATGAAAAGATAAACTGAATAAGATTCACAATAAAACGAAATATAAATTTAACACTCACCCCTTTGGCTGGAGATTGAAAGACGAGCGATCTATCCTGTGATTAGATACTTTAGGTCCCGTAATATTGATCAGAAATATTCTGCCTTATATACCCTCAAATAGGTGAGCAGAAATCACGGCAAGATTACCGTGCACTACGTGAATCTAATGTTCCGGACTTCATGTAATTCAAATTCAGGCACATGCGAATCGTTACACGCCGCTTACCTTGGAGAAAACCACTTATTCACCCCAGGTAACGCATGTACGACGAAACAAAAAAAAATGGTGAAATTAGTTTGTAATTCAATTAGAAAATAAATTAAATTTTCGCCTAATTCTGTGACAATGATTGAAGATGATGTTACAGAAGTATACATCGTTACTGGATATAATTGAAGATGATGTTACAGAAGTATCCATCTCTACTGGGTATGGTTGAAGATGATGTTACAGAAGTATAAATCGTTACTGGATATGATTGAAGATGAGCGCACGAATCTCACTATAAATTAAGAAGAAAACTTGTATATTGGAATAATTGTCAAATGACAAAGGTGTGTAATGCAAATTTACGTAATTTGCAAAACCAACGACAAAAAATCTGAACCCAAAACCATTGCTGATGAACAAGAAACAACAAAACTAAGAAAACGTAATGAGGTGACAACAATATAGGCAATATCCCAGAAGGGTAATGAATAACATCATTGATACAATGAAAAGAGATAACATTTAAAACATGAAGTTGGTTCAAACTATATCTAAGAAAACTTAAAAACAGACGCATTGTGAAAGAATGCTATCTTGTCTATGAGATCTTATTAACGCTAAAATGATGTGACAATCACAACAATGTTGCAATAATCATAAAGTCATTAACCTGATATTAAATGTATCCAATTAACAACACATTGTCTGTGAACATCACGATTCGTCACCATCTGTACATGCTCTTTAGTACTCGCATACCATCCCGTTTCATGTACCGCTTCCCACCGATTTTTAAAACAAAAAGCACAAAGAATATAAAAATTCACAACAATTTAGTCATTTAATTCATGGATTTGTAAGTTTTAAGCTGATTGTCTCCAAAGGGTCTAGAACACCCTCGAAGTATTGGCGTTTCGACGCAAACGGAAGCTCTTGACATAGGCAAGCAAACAGACTGCTCGCTGCCCATTTCTTTTTATCTTGAATGGTCTATTTCAGTAAAAACAGTGTCGTCTGCATACAATATTTGACATTTCTAGTTTTAATATTTCTAAAACACAATGAAGGAATAACACGAGGAACTCTTGTATGCATGTGTTTTAAGAGATCTAAATCTAAAAATTATGAAATTATTGAGATTTTCAAAAACGGCGAATTACATCACATCAGTTACTTCAAAATATAGACTGACCCAAGCAAATATGTCGACCATGCTGCTAAAAAAACCTCCCTTTTGATTCGAAACGCCAACATGTTGACATTGCTTGGGACCATCTGGCGACAATGAGGTTAAAACTTATAAATTAATGAATGAAATTTAAAAAAATGTATCATGCAACCGAGTGCATAGTGTTTGGACACTATGGTCTGAAATTAAGTAGCATAAAGCAAAATTTAACACAAATTCGAGTAGTTTTCTTTAATACGGTAAGAAAAAGAAAATTAGAACTAACAATCGCCAAATCTCATTTTACCTTACATGCCTTAGAACTGTTTGCTTACGGAAATAATTTGTAATTCTCCAAAACTTACATTTTTGCAACATTTTCTCTTGACATAAAGAAGACCATGTTCATACGTTTTATTTATTAGTCAGAATAATGCATTGGTGTCTTCTATGGAAAGCTTGTAGTAAAAAGCGTGGAAGCTCTCAAATATTAGGTGTAATTGTTTAAATCTATGTTATTTAGGATTTAAATTCATCCGAGACAACGAAGAAGAAAGAATCAACTCTTAATAGCTTTGGAAGGAGAAAACTTTCTCTGTATGGAAATTTGTTTTACAATTAAATCCTTAGTTCTATCTATGTGTATACACCCAACTCAACAATTTCCTTATCCACCGCAATGTTTCGCAGAAAAACTGTAGCAATAGATCTTGAAAATTGGAAATATTTTAGTAAAAGACATGTGATTTCTTAAGAATAGGAAAATGTTGGTATGAAGATGGTTAAAGTTGAATGTATTAAATAAGTCTTGAAAATATCACAGTTTAGAAAAACACTGTTTGCAGCAAATGTACCATTGGGCCACATAAATAATCGTTTATTGCTTGAAACTATTACCAAAACGTCCTGAAAAAATGTACTGGAAGTAGGGCAAGAATTTTATTAGAAGCTGAAATCTGACACAATTGAAACGGTATTTTCCCCCATAATACGAATATTATGCTATAATACAAATATATTGGGGTCAAAAAAGTCTTGTATAAAAGATTGACAGGAAAAGAACATTCTTATCACATACTATTATCGATATAGTTGCACGTGACACTTCCTTCTCTTCTTATAATTAATTAAAATTAAAAAATATGAATGAATTGAAATTCTTTGACGTAGCATCAAATTCTGCCCTACAAGCTAAACCTAATTCTAGGCTCGACTCCCAATAAAGTTTCTCATGCTTGATAGAGAATATTGGTCCGCCACTAGACCTGCATCTCTTCCCCACCCCCACCCCACTACCCTTCTCACCAGTTACAATGGTTGCTTTTAAAATTAGATTAAGTTGCTAAGGAGAATTCCTCAATATTGGAAAGGTTTAACTGGAATTAAGAAATGAATGTTCAAAAATATATATATAAGACTTTGCGGTATTTATATGTATGGTCTTTTTTTAAACCGATAAGAGAAGCTGCATCATTTTTGACGATGTCATTGCTGGAGACAAAAAGAACAAAGAAATAAAAATATCAAAAACACAGGTCTATACAGGAAATATAATAGAAAGCTTGATAATATGCATTCCGATAAAACGATTTATTATTTTTATTTACTTTTTCACGTTGATATTGAATATCAGTTTAAAATATTTCATAAAGTTTGTGCACAAATTAAAATCTTACACAAAGCTGAAAAACTTCACATTAATAAATGTAGATTTGTAAATTAAAGGAGTCGACTTTTCAAAGTAGAAAGAGTAATCTTGTATGGATTAAGTCCGAACAGTGGTTGAACGATAAATTTAGTAAAAATGCGAAATTTTACAAAACAATTTTATTCGGAACCGATATTCAAAAAGTTATTTACCTTCTCGCTAATATAACAAAATATTATATCTACAGATTGAAGTTTTAAAATTAGATTCAAGTTTTAAAGCTATGATTCTGACTTTTTGTAGATATTTTTAAGTTGGGAAACATATATCAAAGGAAAAGGAGTCCAGTGTAATTTTTTGTTGATACAAATAGTAACACATGTATATAATATTTATACCTGGTTTATCACATAGATGGTACACTTTACCTATATTGTCTGTAGTTTAATATTTTTTTTTATATTAAAACATACTGACATATCACTTTATGTGATTCTGATGGGTCCATAGAAGCGCATGAAAATTCCTGCGGATCATCCTCATTACTGATTTGCTGCGATTTGGGGAACATTTCGGAAAATATCCAAACCCCGCCTCTATAACTTTTTTTTAATATTATTACTATCAATATTTTAGCGTCAATTTTTCGAATCAATTTTAGAAATGAAATTTGTATTTAAAAAAATGATGGTCACGTCTGTCTGAATATAACAAATTTACCCTACCCTATTGGGGGCATGGCGTATCACCCTTTGAGAAACAGCGTAAAATCAAAAGACATGAACAAAAACAAATAGAACTAAGGTTATTGCTCAGTTGATAGCAGGCGAGATACCTATGTAATCCGCTCTATATAAGTTAACTGATAGAAGTAAATAAACCCAACTCTGTTCACATAAGAATGTTGACATAAACCAGTCTCCCAAATGAGAAGAACTTTACGCGCTGAAATAAATCAAACGAGCTAATATTTTGTATGTGATGCAGTTTCGACTCTAAAAAAATTGTTTATGTCTTCTATATTCTACTGGTCCAAATCAGATAATGCAGATATCAGACTACAAATACGTTACAGTCATCTGAGACGTTCTGCAGCCATAATCAGCCGCAGTGTATCCCCTAGGGGTGCAAGACTGAGAGTCAAATATCTCCTTGGTGTCAAAACTGGGGGTCAGACTGAGTAAAAACCAAACTTTGGTATCAAAACTGGGGGTCAAATTAAAAATTGGGGGGTCTCTGAAGCGCAAATGAGGGTAAAGGGAAACGCTGAGCCGTTCACATGAATATCCTAACACTGGAATGTTGAGTAGTGAAACTGACACACTTTGGTGTAAACATAAATTTGGATTGGATTTTTTTTTCTAACGTAGCTTTACCAATTTTTCTGTCACGTCGCTACGATGTCTGCAGTTCGGCAATGTATAGTGATGTCTAGCACTGAGGCATCATTCCACAGACATATAGCATGATGTCCCACCCAGTCAGATTATCCTGACACCAGTCCTAACACTAACTTCTAAATGCTGAGCACCAAGCAAGGCAGCTGTTAATACCATTTTTAAGTCTTTAGTATGATTCGGCAGGGGATCGAACCAACCACTTCCCATATCCGAGGCGGACACTCTGACCACTATGCCACCTGAACGGTTGGTATTAATATTGTACACCCTAACCGTTATCAACATATGTGATATCACACGCATTGGACTTTCTTGGTTGACGAATGATTTTTATCTTTTTAAAATATTCTATTTTTTTCGGAAGGATACTAGATCTTTGATTTATAATTTGTATTTTAAAAACTTCAACTTTTAAACTTTTAATGGTTATGGAACTGAGTCCGAGACTAATTTTGTCCCCTCTAGAAATGAAAGGTGGAACAGTCGAGTCAGAACGAACGAAATTATTTCTTTTTCTTCCTTTTTAAACAATTTAAAATAAAATAAAACAGATGCGATGAACATACAATCAAATGGTAATTAATTTAATATTAAAGTTATGTCAAGGCTCGCAAAAGTTTTACATTATTCAACTTTTATTTTATTAAGATGTCGCGACTACCCGTCTCTAACAGATTTATATATATTGCCATATTTATGCTCTGTTTTCATTTATTCGCAACAGTTTGTATTTAGTAATAATAATAATAATAATAATAATAATAATAATAATAATAATAATAATAATAATAATAATAATGAGGACTTTGTATTGCGTCTAATCTTTAGAAGCTGTAAGCGCTTTACAACATCAATAATGATATGACTACACTACATAACAACAAATGACAAAAACAATGAAATTGGAAAACATAAAAAAACATGCTGAAAACATATAAGATACAAAACATGATTAGGTCACTAAGTTTGTCCCTGCAGTCGAAACAGGCGAGTCTTAAGAGCACTCTTAAAAGGGACCACTCTGTCTTTGTATCTAATTTCAATTGGCAATTCGTTCCATGTCGCAGGGCCCTGGTGTGGAAACGAACGTTGTCCATATGACTTTGTTTTCATCTTTGGAACAATGAGTATACGATTATCAGAAGAAGAGCGTAAGGATCTAGCTGGTGTATACACATGGAAGAGGCTGGATAGGTATGTTGGACTGGAGTCTGTCATTGAAACATAGCAGAGAGAACAAATTTTGTGTTTGATTCTGTATCGAATCGATAGCTAGTGTAGGGTACAGAGCAGTGGTGAGGTGTGCTCTGATCGAGATACTCTAAAGATGATCCGTGGAGCTGTGTTTTGAACCAGACAGAATTGAGTTACAATAGTACAGTCTTGAAAGTACTAATGAACACACAAGTGTTTTAGTGGCATCAACTGAAAGATATTTACGAATGGAACTGATGCGTCTCAATTCAAGATATGCAACCTTGTATATGTTCATGACATGTTGGTGCAATGTGAGAGTACTGTCTAGAGTAACGCCTAGGTTCCGTACTGACTGTGAGAATTTAATGTTGGTGTTGCTGATATTTATTGTCTGAGGTAAAGGATGTGAATGAGAAAGTCTTTGTGTTGTGATCAGAATAGCCTCAGTTTTATCATCATTCATCTGCAGCTTGTTACATGTTATCCATGATTTCACTTCCGAAATGCACTTCTCTACTCCATGGATGGTAGCATCAACTTCAGTTGTGTGGCTAGACTTGTATATTTGGGTGCTATCAGCATACAATTGGTGCGACACTGGGTGATGATCTATGACACTTGAGAGCGGCTGAGTGTACAGAATGAAGAAAACATGCCCAACAACAGATCCCTGTGGAACACCACAACATACGTCAACTGGGCTGAAGTGTATTCCATTTGCATAAAAAATTTGTGTCCTGTTTACTAAGTAGGACTTGAACCACTGTAAGGCTATATTCTGAATGCCGAATACATGCTGGAGACGGTGAAGTAATATATCATGGTCTATTGTGTCAAATGCTGCACATACATCCAGGAGAATGAAGACTGTAATCTTTTCACTATCCAAAGCAGAGAGAATGTCGCTAAATACTTTCAGAAGAGTAGTTTCTGTACTGTGGCAAGGGCGATATGCAGACTGTACATTGCTAAAAAGACTGTTTGAATTCAAATGAGATACAAGTTGAGTTAGAACAAGCTTTTCTAAGATTTTAGATATGAAAGGGAGATTAGAAACTGGGCGGTAGTTCTTTAAATCGTTATAGTCCAGTGTTGGTTTCTTCAGCAGTGGCTTTACGATGGCAGTTTTGAAAATGATGGGAGCTCCCCTGATGAGAGAGAGATATTAATAACATCAGTTAGTGAAGGCAATATTGGGTCTAAGCACTCAAGCAGCAGTGATGTCGGAATTGGATCAAGTTCACAAGACTTTGGTGCACTTTTCATCACGATTGTCCGTACTAAATCAATAGAAACAGGTTCAAATGCTCCTAACCGTTGTTGCTGAAATTCTGCATCATACCTGTATGGTGACGAAACAGTTGAAATTGTGCTGTCAAGTGAATCTCTAATGGTTTGAACTTTGTCATTGAAGAAATTTGCAAATTGGTCCGGTAGGTCTGGTGGAGATAAGGTTGTTGGAAGCGGTGTACATCCGTTCCTTGACATTAGTTTGTTAGTTATCTCGAGGAGCTCTATGCAGCTGGAACTCTCCGTGATCTTGGTGCTGTAGTGGGATGATTTGGCTAAATGGACTATGTTTGTGACGTTCTTCTTAGCGGCTTCGTCGATTTGTTTATGAATAGTGAGTCTGGTGGAAAGCCAAAGCCTCTCTGCTTTTCGGCGATGTCTTTTAGCAGTGCGAAGCTGGTCCCTAACACTGCTATACCATGGAGAACGCTTTTTTTTTTATTGATACTCTGCATTTGGTGGATGGGGCATGTTTTTCAAGCAATGAATGCAGGCAGTTATTAAGTTGTTCCGCTGTTGGATGTAAGAAAGTTGTTAGGTTTTCATTGATGTCATGGATGAATTTGGTTCTCTTTATCATACGGAGGTTTCTCTTAGTAGCAAATAGATGTGGAGGGTTAGGGACTGATACATCGAGATGGCATACAATGCAGAGGTGATCCGATGCAAGTTCGTGGGAATCAAGGGTGGATTGCAGAATATTATCAACAGGTCTATAAAGAAACCAGTCTAAAATGCGACCAAGTTTATAGGTAGGTTGGTTAACTGACTGTTTAAGATTGAAAACATGAATGGAATCTAGGAGTTTTGACGTGTATGGTTTACCAGGACAGTCAAAGTGAAAGTTGAAATCTCCAAGAATAATTAGCTTGCCACCTATCGAATTTCCATACTCTAGAAGATTTGGAAACTGCTCCAAAAAGAGAGATTCAGTCAGCTTGTTTTTTCTACTAGGAGGAGGACGGTAGAGACAGAAAAATGGACTGACCTTTGTTCCAGTGTGAGCGTTGTTTGGATTAGTTCAAACGATGTGTGGCAGAAATTGAAGGTTGTGTTGTACTTAAGACATTTGATCATGGAATTTTTTGTAATTACAGCAATTCCACCTCCGTGAGAGTTGAGGGGGAACGACTTGATGGAGTAATCGCTGGGTGTTAAATCCGCACACTTAGATTCATCACCTGCTGAATGTAACCATGTTTCTGTCAGGAAGAAGACGTCATTATTCTGGTCGTTGATAAAATTAACAATTTCTGTGCGCTTTTCCGGTGATCCTACTGATTGAGCGTTGAATAATGCAATACGTAGTGGTATTCCTGGGACAGATGACACAACGGTTGACGATTTAAGAGGAATTTAAACCAGGTTGTTAATATTAACGGCAGCATTTTTAAGTTGTTTATCCGTTACGGGCGAAAGGGAGATAACTGGAATTCTTCTTCATGTTCTACGCCGGCCAGCTTTGAAAGAACGTTTCTTTTTTTCGCTTCCGTTTACATTTAAGAAATGATGAACGTATTTCCAGTTCATTTAGTCTTGATCACAATGTAGTATCTAGAACCAAGGTGTGGTCATTTAATCCAATTAATGAGGGTCCGTCGTATTGTAAACGGTCACATGACGGCGGTTTATTCAAAAACAAATGACGTCTTAACATTGGGACAAAACAGCTGAGAAAAATTCTAATTGTTCTCGTTTCCAAAACAAGGAGATGAATAAACACATGCGAACGGAACAGCCAATGCATGATGAAACACAATAATGTAGACGATGATAGAGAACAAGCACAAATATCAAAATCGGAAAAGCCTATCTCGAGCAGTTAAGCGATGGCGGCCATCTTTCCGGAAGTGCCGGCCATCTTTCCGGAAGTATCTCTTTTTATGCAATTTTTTTCTCCGTGTTTGGAAATAAAAATAAAAAAATCTTTGTTATTCTAAAAGGAACGATGTCAGAAACATATCTTTATGAAATTATTTGCACACGTTCGATAAAAAAGTTTTAGTGGATTCATGCATGAAAAAAAGAAATATGTGAATCCAGTAATAAACTATGTTAGTTGTGTCGAGTGAAGTGAACGCTATTTTAGCATTTGATGTGACCATGACCTTATTTGGTAAACAAAGTACATATATTTATAATGACAGACATATTAGCATATCGGATATTTTTTTCGATCATTGACGGAATGGCTGCTTAAGTATGTATTGATTTAAAATTCCTCTATACATGGATAGTGGTCAAATTTCACATCCGTTCGATGGCTTAAAATTTAAATCCGGGATCTCCATTTCATTATGAGCGATGAACAATTTATTTGTTCTTGTTTTCACAGTCTGCATCCACGCAGTTTACTTTGATTTATTGATATTTTCACATGAGAGAGAGAGAGAGAGAGAGAGAGAGAGAGAGAGAGAGAGAGAGAGAGAGAGAGAGAGAGAGAGAGAGAGAGGGTGTAGTCAGTATAGGTAATGCTCTTCGAAAATTGCTCACGTTTCAGATTTGGTACACATGTACTAAACTATACTCCGATTTACATATTTTGGGTCACATATTCATATTAATGATAAAAGCAATGATTTTCATCCTAATATGTCCACCAGCGAACAAATTGCGTATTCTATCAAAAAAATCTCGCCATGTCATGAAGTAATATTGGCATGGTGAGAGCGGATTATGGTTAGCATTATTTGTCTCATTTTAAGCGTCATAGCGCAGTATTGAGTCCATTAAGAGATCACCCAGTCAGTGTGACCAATATAGAAATGCATGCACTACATGGAACACCTTGGTTCGGCCACAGCAGGACCTAACGTGAACATATTTGACCCCGTTATCTTATCTCTATTTCCAGGTGGCCACACCTCCGGGACAATGGTTGATCGCCGTAACGGTGCGTCGGCGTTCTTGATAACATAATCTTGCTCTACATGTTGACATCATGTAATACGTGCCTGTGTTTTAATAATTGCTTTTAATGCACTAAATCATAGCAACGCCAACACAAATTAGCAGTTTCTTTTCCTCAAGTTGTGAAATTTATTTGTAAATATATATAATACTTTTTTTTTTTAAAACTGCATATAAAATATGTTGGTTTTCTTGCGTAATAAAGTCATAGTACATTCTTAAATCGCATCTTTCTTGCCCCATAAACATACATTAAATGCGTGAAAGAAAGCAATATTTTTTTTCATTAATTATTTCAAGATTGTTTTCAAATATTTTAAAATGATTTTTTGCCATAGTGAAGACAAAAGTAATCTTCTGGAGATTGTAAACACTAACTTAATCTTCCGGATATTGTAAATTTTCAAACTCTCTATCCCAACGTTTTTACATTTTTATTTGTTTGATAAATTAGCCTTCAAGTATTTTAATCTTTCGTGGCCAAAGGAGGCAAAGAGAAATTGGAATATGACGAAAAAAACCTCTCGAGTTTCAGGCAATGTGCACACCCAAAATATTCGGCAAATTAATACATGGAACGTCGCTGACTTAGATTTAAGATAAAATCAAATAGATCGTTTACACCATATTTGTAATCTGACTTGGCATAATTTTACTATTCACATCACGTACAATTTGATGCGTGATGAAATCTTTAAAAGAACTTCCGGTCTCAGTATATATCACGTGATCCATTTTTGTTATCAGCTCCTGTGGACTATAAAATTGACCATTCCGTCAGCATATCTCTTTAGCAAGCCGCGTTTATTTTCGTATTTTCGTACATCTTTCGAGCGGTTTGCGTAACATAGGGAGAATGAAGGACTTGATTTGTATCGTTTTGTTAGTAACGACAGTGTCTTCTGCAAACATCAAACGACAGCTTCATGGTAACGTATTGTTTTTCTTCTCCCAATCTATTGCTGACTCACACAATATATAGAATTAAATAAGAAATCATTAGGATGCCATTCGGAAATTTATTTTGAAAAAATACCCTAGGACCAAAAAACAGGAATAGCTAGATCTTCATGGTTTACTTTGCATTATAGTTGACGTTTCGAACATTCTTTCAAGAGAATGTCATATTATTGTTCACACATAATGCATTTTGCTGACACGTATGAATCATACGTGGCATTTGAAGCATATCCGTTAGAGATTACAAATATAGAGTTTGTTAATATATTTTCAGCAGAATCTTCTCTAAACGTAATCAAATATCATGCACAGACCATACAGAATCCTGAATCGAAGGGCTATCTAAGATAGACATTTTAAACTTAAACATTTTTTTCGGACTAAACGTAGTAGCAGCTGTTTTTATGTGATAAATTTAGTACTCCAGGCGTCATTTGTCGCACACCTTTTAATTAGATTTCTCAACAAATGGGGCCGCCACAACAAGTATGTAAAAGAACAACTAAACGAAAGAAAGAAAACAAAAAGCCCAAAGAGTCTGCATATATCCACATTTATTGCTTTTCGAAAAATTTACTCAACACTGAACAATATCATATGATGATTAGAACTAAATGATGCAGGAGTAGTACGCGAGAAGAGGTGTCGCTCTTTTAGGAGCCATTTCTCAATGCAGTTTATTTATTGAAGCTAGTTTGGTATGCCGACCGTTTCAAAACACTGTCGCTACAAAGAAGGTATAGTGAATTGACGTTTCAAACATTCTTTCAAGAGATCGTGATATTATTGTTCACACATAATGCATTTGGCTGACCTGTACTAATCATACGTGGCATTTGAAGCATGGTCATCAGAGATTACAAATGTCGAGTTTCTTAAGAAATTTTCATTTTCTACTAATGTAAACCAGATTTCAAAATGCCTCTTGGGAAGAAAATTAGGACATTCACAATATATTAACAACGTTTTAAATATGATATCTTAAATGTGCGTGCAAAATAAAACAAGAATAATGCTATAATTAAAAATATTCATATATGGATTATTATTATTATTATTATTATTATTATTATTATTATTATTATTATTATTATTATTATTATTATATTATTTAGGATGCATATATGAGGGAAGGACTTACCAACAAGGAGAAACCTGGCAGAAATCATGTGAATTGAACTGTGTGTGTCAAGATGCAAGTTCTGGCCGATACCAATGTAACAGCATGTGAGTATCTACTTGTATATTTTGTTCTCTCTGTCTTTTCTTTATCTTTTCTCTGTTTCTTTTGATAAATATAGCAGTACTCAACGCTAAATTTGAAATTCATCCATTTGTGTGGTTTGTGTGCTGATATTCTTATACTTGCTTTCGCGGAGAATTTCCATTAAACTAATTGTTATAGATGGTAGCGATTGAACATCAGAATTATGAACTTGCTTTGGCTATACTTCCAAGTGAACGTTATCGTGTGTGACATTTTATCAATCATATCACGAAATTCTAAGCTTACGATACGTATGATATGATATAAAACGTACGTCTTTTTATTGGTGTGGTGCTTACCTTAGACTGATATTTGTAACCTGTTAATCCAACATTAGGTCCAAGAAGAGTAGGTAACAATTAACACACAAATCTATAAAGATCTTTTACAAAACAAGAACAAGTTGTAACGTGTGTACATCACTGTTATTTGGAAAGTAATCTTTCGTGAAATTGTGAATTTGAAAAGGCAGTGGGACATATTGTATTCGGTAGAGCAAGGTTTATAAATATTGCTTAATTTTGGAATATATATTTTTATAAAAAAAATCCGCCCCATCAAGTCCGCAGATTTATCACCCTAAAATACTATCACCAAAAGAAAAGTTTTTTTTTTATATAACAAACCTCATTCCAATACAACAATATTTTGCAGCAATTTTAAACAAGTGAATATACTTTTATCTCACGTAAGTCTCAATAATATATACAAATAAAGTTTTACGATTCTAAAACACACGCACACACACACGCACACGCACACGCACACACGTTAATCTCATAATAACTCTTATACGATGGTGGGGAGTACGATACAAAATATCGTGCTATCTCCAAATTTACCACGATAAGGAATCTCTATCAGCATCATCCAAGAATTAAAATAAACTGATCTTAATCTGGATTATCAATGAGTGTTTGTAAACAGATTGAACGCTATCGCTTACAAATTATTTAAGATTTGTTTAATGGATTTTTTGATGAAATATTTAGCTATTCAGTGAGCTAAATGCGATGTAAATTATGTGGTTTTCATTAAAAATTACACATGGGACAAAACTTTTCTTTACCATTGGCATCTCTGGTTAAGAAAGTGACGAAATACATTTGATAAGGATCTAATATATTTATCATTTTAAAACAATTATCATAATATTTTACGTTGTACGCACGCACAGATGTCGAAGATCCCATAGACTTTGATAAGCCCTTGTGTATATGAAGCATATTTGCACTACCAATCCCACTGCAAATTTGTTTCTAGTTCTTATCAGTGTGGTACATATCGTTCCAGTAATTCACCTAGTACATTTGAATTTCTTGTTAGATATTCGTCGAGTTTGATTTGGTGCATTTACATTGCGTATTCCTTTGGGTTTGATTTGACCGGACAATACTACTTGAGGTAATTGTCCTTGTTAACAAGCATGTATTGTTCTTCAGTTTTGTATTATTTCAATATTGTTATCCGGAACTAAATTAGTTTTGCATTGTTATGCGCATTTAGCTATACCAGGCAAACCATGTTCATGTGTTTTCTCTAAATAAACTTAGTTCACATTGTCTAATTTGTTCCTTTTTTAAGCAACATGAAGGACTATATCAACTTCTGAACACGGACGTGAATAGTTGAATTAATGAACCAGTTTTTCTTCTCTCACTTTTTCACTTACATATCATGCATCATTTGTTTCATCTGTCCATCATTTTCTTAACTCGACTGTAGGATACTGTGGATTGCTCTATATGCCGCCATTTCATCTGCAGTTTTACAATTCTACGATATTTTCCAAAAGAGTTTCTGACATTGACATTGGTTGAGCTTGCCATAAACTATGCAGTTTAAAACCACATCATATTCATTTTGGGATCAAAAGACAGTTGAAAAGGAGCTAATTCAATTTGTATCGAACTTTTTGATCTCATTGCAAATACTTAAGTAGTACACATCAGATTAAGAGGCCCAAGTGGAATTGCAGTCAATTTTATGAATTAGGACAACACATGAAATATTTTGTGAAGGCAGCTGCTTTTAATAGTATATATATAATTCTAAGATTACAAAACGCGCTCCATTTATTTCAACCCCGCCGTTATTAAGAAGTTGAAAGTAACAATTACAAACAATGGACAACTCATACAAATGAAGCATGAGTCACCGGTGCGCTTATACTCAAAGATTACAGGCAGGTGAGGCGACATCTCGGCCACTCGGGGTCCCAATAGGTGAATAGGTGATGCTAAAAAAGCACCCCCCCCCCTCCAAAAAAAGCCACAAAACATGTGTCAGCGATGGTTGAAAGATTTTAATTTTCAATTATTGATGTTATTCCGACGCCTTTTAAAAGACCCCCCCCCCCGAAAAAAAAAAGACCCCCCAAAAAACAATATAAACAAATTCGTTATATGTGAAAAAAAGTTAACGAAGTTTTTTTGAAGTTTGGCATGTATGGGTAGTAGCGCACTCACGGAGTTGGAGGGCACGGAGGGATGGTGGCTAACGGGGCAGTTGCCTTGGGTGCAGAGGTCTTTGGGCGCCAAAATCACATTTGCCCATTGTACGCTGATGTGAATTGGACAAACAACAGGAAGATTAACTTTTTATATTTCTAGTAAAACTCATCGCGTACTCTGAAATGTACGTATACTTTGGATTTGGACATATATATATATATATATATATATATATATATATATATATATATATATATATATATATATATATATATATATATATATATATATATTCAATTTTGTCCATAATTCTGTTCTATGCCTGCCTGAGGGAAAATATTGAAACCAACTAAAAATCGTACATGTAAACAATGCGGTAGGTGTGATATAAAGAACTAGTTGGTAAAATTGACAATCTCAGTTTGACATGCTAGATTAACGGATAGTTAGCTGATTATATTGACAGTCAGCTATGAAAGTCACCTAGATTGATGGACTGACAGCTGATTATACTGACATAAGCTATGAAAGTAACCTAGATTGATGGAGTGACAGCTGACTATATTGACAGTCAGTTATGAACGACACCTAGATTGATGGAGTGACAGCTGATTTTATCAAGATGAGCATCAAAGAAATGGACTTTGAGGGACATCCTGCAGCCTATTGTTCCGCAATTCTTAACCAATCTCAATCAGCTCAACATAGTTTTCGGCCTTGGAATCGCCCAGTAAGTCCCGAACCACTGCGATAAAGTTGATCTAAGCCGCATTGTCCTTCCTAGTGAGCTTATTTCATTGCACTCTAGGATCCTCTTTATCTGTGGTCCGACGAAGACATCGGCTTTGACTTTTGCCTCCAACGGCTTAGAAAAGAAGTCTTGAAGGTACTTGAAAGCTGCCGACTCCTTATCTAGAGCTCTGACAAATTGTTTCATAATTATTCCTCCCCACAGAGAACTCGGTCCACTGTGGCTAGTCCCGCCTGTGGTAGTGCTCCATAATTTCTCTGCTTTTCCAAAGGCAAAGATAGCAGAATGGGTTTCTCTCCTCAGCTCCACTTCTGAAATTGTCATCTGGATCTACAACGTCTTACTCGCTCAATGACCTTGCTGCTCTCTTTTCGGAGGAGCGGGTACGGGGAGCTCAGGGAAGTGTGGCACCGGGACGATGGATGAAGGATGATCCGGACACATGATAGCAGCTGCATTCTTGCTAGTCCGACATTTGTAAGGGTCCAGCACGCAGAAGCAGCAGTTGTTTGAGTGGTCAGTGGTCAGTGGGTTCACGCCAAATTATTGGGATACCGAACTTCATGGCTCTCATTTCCCCGCTATACCATCCTACAAAACTACATATATTTCACTCATGATTAATGTGTGAGAGAAACTTGCAACATTTTTCAAATATGATGTATTTTTTTCAATAACAATAAAAAATGTAAAAGATTTTAAAATTAAAAACTTTACAATTTTTAAAAAATTAACAAATTTTATTACATAACATTTCGAGCAACGATTGGCCATTTTACCTTCCAGAGCTTTAATTGCAGTGATCGCATGTCAAACGAGGTGCCAAGGGTTTGTCTTGATCCCCGACAGGCATGCCGAAATATGCCTTGTAGGCCTCACACATCTTAGCAGCACTTTTTCGCTCTTGTCTTTATAAATTGGCCGCAGACGTAGCAAACTGCGTCTGCCGGATGCTTGCAGCCTCTTGATGCCATCTGAGAAAAATGTAGATACGTAGGCCGCTGAAACTAACTGAATTACTGGGATTAAGGCCCCTGTATTTATATTACTATTTATATGACTTTAAAGTTTTTGAAATGTTTAGAAGTTATTCCAAATTTACTCAGCACTGACTCTATCTGGAATGTTCTGGGAAATAGGTAAGTTTAAATATATCACTGTCTTGGTTACAAAAGCAATCTTTGTAGGGAATAAAAGCCATGTTCTATACTTTTGAGGCACAAGCAATTACGAAATAGCACACCATAGGAACAAATCTGTCTGTATGCATGTTTCGTGCATACTAGCTTTCTTCCTGTTTACATCGTTGGATCATTATCTGATTTTACACACAGATTTAAAGGTTACACGAAAGATATCAAATAATCAAAAGTTTAAATCTCGAAGTTAAAGAAAGGTTTATGCAAGTACACGGGGAGAAATGCGTAAAATGACATTTATGGACGATTATATTATATATCTTTTTGTACTTATTTATATATTTTTAAAGTACCTCTAATTTTGCTCAACAGATGTCCAACATATTCCGACCTTCCCCCAAGCTGCTCCCTCGTAAAGGCTCCTGGCGAGTGCTGCGCCAAGCCCCAATGCAATTTCCAAACGAGTGGACAATCCACCTTCAGCGGGGCAGGGACAGGAACAGGGACAGGGACAATGACAGGGACAGGGACAGGGACAGGGACAGGTAAGCACATCCTTCGGATAAATTCATCTTTGTGGAAGTATACACAAGATGTTGTCATATGGTGTTGTTGCTTTGGGTTTAACGCCATTTCTCAGAGCAAGAAAGGATATACATGACGGCCAGTATAACTGGTGGAGGAAGAACCCTGATAAACCTCGGTAAGGACCACAAACCCACGGGAAGCTACTTGCAAAGTTTCTTACAGACCATAATACCCAAGCCCGAGATTCAGATCCACGCGGACGTTCGTGAAGTGGCGGTGATCGTTAAAGGCGAACACTTTAGACTACTTGGCCACCCGTGGCCACAAAAAACAAACAGACAAATTGAGACAGTTTACCATTTGGATTATGAGTAATAGCAATCCTCTTCAGTGAATTTCGCATAAAACTGAACGAAGACTTTATTTTACAAACATCTTATCTATTTCTTAAATTATAACATTCAACTTAAGAAGCAAAATACTTTGCTGAGATGTTGAGTGATATGAATATATGACAACGCTGTAAATTCCATAAGTCGTCGTGCTTGGTATCTAAAGCAGATTATTTTCTCTCAGTAATGAATATATGTTGTTTGTTGTTGTTGTTGTTGTTGTTGTTGTTGTTGTAGTGTTTAACGCCATTTTTCAGCACACGATAGGCTATTCAGTAAATATATGAATATCCCGAAGAACCTTAATACCAAAACGTAGGTCAAAGTATGATTTCGTGTCAGGTAATTCATTTTTTAATGGTTTAGTGTATAAACAATATCCGAGTCCGATTACAAATCGAGAGAAAACGTTTGTGCAAAATGACATGCTAGTCTGAAAGCGACAAGCAGCTTACACTATGTCGTAAAAAAGATATGGTCAACTTAAATTCGCTTTTAAATGAGTTAAAAATGATATTAAATAGAACTTGTTAACTGTGTACATATAGTCTGTTATCAACGTAAAGGTTAAAACGCATTTCGTCCTCTTTATTTTTACTGATGTCGTAAACAATCTGCCATAAACTCTTCGCAATTTACGAATTAATTTTCAGTAAGATCTGAGTTTTATGTGGATATTGTCTAGTAATGTGCTGTAAATTTCCTCTTATAATATGGGGTCCTTAAAGAAATCAAACAATATTTGAATAATGAATAAATCGTTTGATTAAGTATGAATGTTTTTAAATATTATTAGTGACTAAAATATATATATTTTCAAACTGTGTTCAATTATATCAATATTGGTTCTCATTAGTATATTCAAATGTTTTAAATATAAATTGATTGTTTTAAAAATTGAGCCTAAATAAACTAAATTTTATTTTATTAAATAACTTTTTTAACTTCGTTTAGGAACAATGACAGGAACCTCCGGCTCAGGTATGTATCCTTATTGATTTTTTTTTTCAATATAAATATAACTTATTATAGCAAATAAATTGATCTGATTTAATTGTCTTTTATAAAAAGAAAGCTAGAACGCAATTTTGTTCTCGGAATAAGGGAGACAACTCGGACAAGTTTGTTAATGCTAGCAATTTTGTATTAATATTGATTAAACATTTCGATAAATCATTTGTATACGCCAAAATAAAATACATATGCATTTTTATGAAATAAAGTATTTTTTAAATTTACAACCTCTTGAAAACTAAGAGATGGTTATAAAATGACCCATATTAACTAACTAAGAACGGACTGTTTCATAATTTCATAAGTTCTTGATTACAAAAGTTATTGTATAGTAATGGGTTGAATAAGTTCTTGATTACAAAAGTTATTGTATAGTGATGGGTTGAATAAGTTCTTGATTACAAGAGCTATTGTATAGTGATGGGTTGAATAAGTTCTTGATTACAAGAGTTATTGTACAGTGATGGGTTGAATAAGTTCTTGATTACAAGAGTTATTGTACAGTGATGGGTTGAATAAGTTCTTGATTACAAGAGTTATTGTACAGTGATGGGTTGAATAAGTTCTTGATTACAAGAGTTATTGTATAGTGATGGGTTGAATAAGCTGTTGATTACAAAAGTTATTGCATAGTGATGGGTTGAATAAGTTCTTGATTACAAAAGTTATTGTATAGTGATGGTTTGAATAAGTTCTTGATTACAAAAGTTATTGTACAGTGATGGGTTGAATAAGTTCTTGATTACAAAAGTTATTGTATAGTGATGGGTTGAATAAGTTTTTGATTACAAAAGTTATTGTACAGTGATGGGTTGAATAAGTTCTTGATTACAAAAGTTATTGTATAGTGATGGGTTGAATAAGTTCTTGATTACAAAAGTTATTGTATAGTGATGGGTTCAATAAGGAGTTTTACGGCAATCACTCATGTTGCGTCAGGAAACCCTTGTCACATCATTCATGTGAAATACAGATTTTCAGTAAATTGCAAAACATCACGTGATATGTTATGCTTATTACTTATTTCATTGTGAGGTAATGAAACATATCAGTGGGAGGAAAATGACGTCTCTACAATGGAGATGCCCTTAAAATTCGTACAGTTCATTCTTTGATTTAATAGTATTACATAATGTCCATGATGTACATTTTATTTTTATTGTATCCACAAATTCATATGATGTGTAATATATTTCTTCCAATAGAAGCTTCCATCGCTTGCTTCGTCCAGTCATAAAACTTAATTTTCACCTTATCGCAGGTCAATAATTTATAATCCACTTTCCACATATACGCACAAACACCTAGGCACTATCAATATCCTTCAGCTTAATGTACATTGTATGAGATTTGTACATAATTCAGGGTCATAATACAAATTTCAACTTATTGCGCGTACAATAAAACCCGGGATGTGTAATGCTGTTCTTTCAAAATATTGATCAATCAAAGTGTAACCACCACTGCTAACCAGTACATGACTATCATCCGAATAAAATAGGATCTTCACTATCCTACGTAAAAATCTGACAGCGACCGCTTAGAGGCCATGCTATGGTGATCTATGTTATTACCTTTGAATATATTACATCAATACTTTTGGTGCACTCCGGAAATACGATGGAATTACGAGAGACTTCGTTGACTGAATAAATGAGTGGCACCTCTTAATTCAAAACTGAATGTCTGAATGCCATTGAACATAACATCTTGATTATTTCAACGAACGTTATTATGTCAAATAGCTTTTGGAACCAATCATTTCCTTATTTCCAAACTTTAGCTAGATTAGAAAAATCGTGAAATTTATGATAAACTGCAGCATTGGGGCTTTACTATTACCAATCGGGACAATTGAAACGATTCGTTAAGTAAATATATACGACCGTCATAATTATTATGAAGCTTTTAGCATGGTGTATTAAACTAAATGGTATCACCCCCCCCTCTAATGCACCACAAAACAAAATCCAAACAACAAAGTATACTGAAGTATACTGCTCTTTCCAAGTTATTCGAAATATATTTTTATAGTCATAAGTGTACAGTGTCAAAAGGCATTCATATTCATCTCTCTCTCTCTCTCTCTCTCTCTCTCTCTCTCTCTCTCTCTCTCTCTCTCTCTCTCTCTCTCTGTTTTGAAAACACTGCCTTGTAAATATATATGTCCATTGCAGGAACAGGATCAGGCGAACCGTTTACACTGACGTTTGGTGGTGGCACGGGTAAGCTTCAATGTTTATCAAATCAAATCGATCATTTAATTTCGAGTACACTGAAAAGTGAAATATAATTACAGTAAAATAATAGTTATTACTAGAGGCCGACCGAAATTTGGTTTCGGTTTCGGCGCCGAAAATTGGCAAATGGCCGATTTCGGCATAGGTTCTGTTTCGGCTGAAGCCAAAAAGTTAGCTTTCGTTTTGCTTTCGGTTTCGGCCGAAACTGATATTGACTTTCGGTCATCAGCCGAAGATCTATTTAACTTTCCGAATGCAACGCTAGTGCTGCGTTTATTACTCAGCTTGTCGGCCGGTCAGTCAGCGCTAGGCATTTTGACCTTTAGCGAAGTCCTCTTACTGCAGGCTCTGAATGATTACTTTTAGATTCGTATTTAATTAGTGTAGCATTGCATCATGACCCAGGCCTATTTAAAAAAATCTTGTGTTCGGCAACTTGGGTTTATCTTTCGGTTTCGGTTTCGGCCGAAGGTGATGTTAAACTGTTCTGTTTCGGCTTTGGTTTCGGCCGAAAGTCAATTCATAACTTTCGGTATGGTTTCGTTTTCGGCCCAAACCAGAAATTTAGTTTCTGCCGGCCTCTCGTTATTACACATTCCAACCAAATAAGTAAGTTATTACACATTCCAACCAAATAAGTAAGATATTACACAGCCCTAAACAACAGATTAAAAACTAGCAAGAATGGAGGGATTGAGAAACAAAACTAAACTTTGAATCAAAGAATTATTCATCTTGTTAATTTGAAAACTTTGTAGTAGTAATGAAAGAAATTGAAACTATGACACATACTAAATTTAAAATCCAATTAGTAATACTTTTATTTTCAACACCCACATGTTCCAATTTATCATTATGGGATTGCGAACTACGTGCAACATTTGCTTACCTCCAAAGTGAAAGAACACGACAACGTGAAAATGACACACCTCTGAAGTTGAAGATTTGACATGGAAGTTCTCCAATGAGCAGGGCAATCGTATTGTGTTTTTTAAAAAAAATATACCCCCCAATCCCCCCCCCCCCAACAAAACAGTATATGTTAATACACTTCTGTGAAGAATTTTACTTAGTTCAAATTACAGTCATATTGGATTGACCTTGCAAGTTATCACATGAAACAAAAAGTAAAGAGGTCACATATTTGGAACTATCATCTTAGATTCTTCACGTTCACGCTTGTCCGCCGAGGTTTTTGACGTGGTGATAGTATCGAACATTGGGGAGTTAGATAAATTAGTAAATCAGCAAAGAGCTCGTTACATTAGGAAATTAATATTGTTTAAAATGTTTACTTGGAGAAACCTATGTGCAACAGTTTCCTTCAGCTGCAACCAATCTCGTAGCTAATACTGCACCGCTTCAGCTAGGTAGATATGCCTAGGATATATGTGGGACGAAGAGAATCGATGATCATTGACTAGCGAAGATGCGTTACAGTTAGACCGAGTAATGAGATGTGTGATGTGTTTGATTATGATTCCTGAAAAAGACGACGTCGGCAGCTTCTAATTTTAATCGTTTTTACTGTAATTATTCTAATAAAACACACTAATAACGTGTTTCTTGTATACTGTAAATAAATGCAAGTAAATGTGAGGTCATCAGAAAATGTACGCAATTGTTTCTTTTTAGGAACAGGAACTTCTGGATCCGGTACTTCGGGCACTTCTGGCACATCCGGTAACAAACAAATTTAACATGTTTCGTTGTCTGCCTATTTGCTAATATCTCTAATTTTCATAAGGTTTACCTGTCTTTTCAATTTATCCATCTTTCTTTCATTCTGATAAAGGTCTGTCTTCCCACTTGTTTGCTGCGCCCATTTCTTTTTCATTTTGTTGAAGATATTGTTCTCTAACCATATGCGCATGACTATTTTAATTTATTACATGACTTCAGACTTCGACACGTTCTCAAGGATTAGAAATGGATTAGTTATGTAATCTAGTAAAAACCAAATATACTTATCTACCATTAAATGGTATATTTTGAAGCACAAGTCGGATAAATTAATGGCCATGCCATCAATCAGTTACATCATTTCTATATATGCACTCAAGCACAACATTAACTAATGAATATTGTTTTCGTTGATTAACACATTGCTCAAATTGCATTGTATTTGATTGTTTATTAAAGAATCTGTTCAGGATTTATTTATTTACCAGAATATATTAATGAACTTTTCCATTCTATAATTATTCCGTCGATACGTAGATGAAGTTGAAAATGCCATTCAAACATTTCAACAAGTAACACAATGCCTTTCAAACATTTCAACAAGTAACACAATGCCAATTCAAACATTTCAACAAGTAACAAAATGCCATTCAAACATTGTAACACGTAACACAATACCATTCAAACATTTCAACAAGTAACACAATGCCATTTAAACATTTCAACAAGTAACACAATGCCAATTCAAACATTTCAACAAGTAACACAATGCCAATTCAAACATTTTAGCACGTTTCTTTGTGTTTTTATCAGGTACCTGCATGGATAAGGTTCCAAACTGCAAAGATTACGGAACAAATATTTGCCGTGACCAATCGTATGCTAAATGGGTCGAGGACCATTGTTGTTTATATTGTTATACCTTTACATATGGTACGAATTTCTATATCAATTAACGTCTATCAATCAGTCCGATGAACATTACATATTCCTGTATATACACTGTAATTGTAATATTATACATTGCAAAAAAGCAGATATTTTTTTTACAACAGAACATATGCAGTTAAATACACATGGTATAGCCATTCATGATATGTGAAAGTTATTATTTTTAAACACTATTTTACGACTCTACGGTCTTAAACAACATAACAGAAAAGAGGGAAAACATGTTTTGTAGAAACCAAGTGAAAATTGAAATATACCTTACAGTATTGTGAATTAAATCACAAATATACATGAAAGTTGTCTCACACGGCTAAAAATATAGAGTATTTTCAATGAATTTCAGTGGTGTTATGATTTAAATTCCAATATTGAATGTGCCGATGTGCCAGTAGTCTCGAATGTGCTACTGTGCCAACAGTCCAAGTGTATTACAATTACATAATTCAAAATGCCCTTGAATTGACAATAATTAAAAAAAAATAACGTTTTAGTTTGAAAATATTTTGCATTTTATAATTCAGATGAAAAGTTTTAATAAATAAATCTTCTTATATTAAAACTGAAAAAAAAACAATTTAAGATAGGAGTAAGTAATTCTAACACAACCAACCCTAGCATAAAAACACATGACACACTTTGATGACCAGGATGAGGGTCCAAAGTTCATTGCCAGAACATTTAAGTTACAAAAATCTTATATAGCTCCCACTACTCTGTCATCTTAATGGAAACAACCATCAAGCTGTAAATATAATTCGTATCTAGAAAATGATACGGTTAGAATCAATGCTGTATGCAGAACTCAAACTAAGTAAAACTATTTATCTTATGGTAGTAGAGATTCGGGCCCAACTTCTGCCCTAAGTTTTGACCACAATGCAAATCATATATATATATATATATATATATATATATATATATATATATATATATATATATATGATTTCCCTTTCCTTCCCTTTCTTTTATTTACAGCCGACTAGGTTAAGTAACGCTTAATGTAGAAAATGTAATGTCAGAAGATCAACTCATATGTTATAATATCATTTAAACTTTTAGCACTTCACACAATCGGCAGTGTCCAGAAATATGTTGGAGACTTCTTTGTACACATCCAGGTCTTCAAAAACAATTGTATTGCACGATATGAGGTCACATTGAAAGAACCATTGGTAAACAATATCAGCACATCCGCTAAATAAAATGAAAATTTCCAGCTCTGTTTTTGTTTTGCCGCGCCCTGTTAAGATAAGACGTGCATCGATATGATGGTCTACTAGTGAGTGAAACTACAGTCCACTGGAATTAGAAAAATAGTTGTCTTAATTGCTATTCAATGAAAGAAAATGTAAGAATTACAGATTTTACAAATTCTTAGAGAAAAATGATTTTCTTAAAGTCTGAACTTGTGCCAAATGTCATACCTCTATAAACATATGTGTCTTGATGGAAATAGCAGTCATCAAAAACCAAACATTTTAGACTCATCTCTGTTCTGTTTCTAACTAACGTGGAACATAGTTACGGAGATGGTTATTTTCAAAAGCAGGTATAAATCTAACAGACATGATCATGTCTGAAAGTTACATTTAATTAACTAGATCTGTAATTGATTGCTTTTGTTGAAGTTCAGTCAAGAGGTGGCTTAAACATGACACATAATAAATCTCTCTACGGAGTGATCAAGACAATCCTAAATTTAGGGATTGACTTCAGTCAGGATGCCAAACGAAAAATTTAAAACAAGTCTAAAGATTTGCAACTTATACGCGGTTTAAAATGAGCTTTAATCACAGTCCAAATCAGTTACATTACAGTTAGAATTCAGTGTACTAGCCGCCTTTATGCCGCTATAAAAACGTTACCTTTCAACAGTTTCACACTTAAGTTCGTGAAGGAGAAATGGAAGTTTTCAATTATAAAATTATGATTTGCTTTGCAGGAGGTGGAGGAGGGATGACTGGAGGACAACAAATGATCACAGGTATAGCTATTGAAATTGATGTAACAAATAATAATATTTCCAAACGGAGATCATTTTTGTCAAAGACATAAGGAGGTGGGTGGGTGTTTATTATAGAAAACAAACTTGACAAGCTCAGTGCGTTTTATAATTCAAATGAAAAGTTTTAATAAATAAATACTCTTATATTAAAACTGAAAAACCCCAAACACTTATTCCAATTCAGATTTTAAGATAGGAGTAAGTAATTCTAACACAACCAACCCTAGCATAAAAACATATGACACACTTTGATGACCAGGATGAGGGTCCAAAGTTCATTTCCAGAACATTTTAAGTTACAAAAAATCTTATATAGCTCCCAATACTCTGTCATCTTAATGGAAACAGCCATCAAGCTGTAAATATAATTCGTATCGAGAAAATTATACGGTCAGAATCAGTGCTGTATGCAGAACTCAAACTAAGCAAAACTATTTATCGTATGGTAGTAGAAATTCGGGCCCAACTTCTACCCTACGTTTTGACCACAATGCAAATCATATATATATATATATATATATATATATATATATATATATATATATATATATATATATATATATATATATATATATATATATATATATGATTTCCCTTTCCTTCCCTTTCTTTTATTTACAGCCGACTAGGTTAAGTAACGCTGAATGCAGAAAATGTAAATGTCAGAAGATCAACTCATATTTTATAATATCATTTAAACTTTTAGCACCTCACACAATCGGCAGTATCCAGCAATATGATGGTGACTTCTTTGTACACACCCAGGTCTTCAAAAACAATTGAATTGCACGATATGAGGTCACATTGAAAGAACCATTGGTAAACAATATCAGCACATCCGTTAAATAAAATAAAAATTTCCAGCTTTGTTTTTGTTTTGCCGCGCCCTGTTAAGATAAGACGTGCAGCGATATGATGGTTTACTAGTGAGTGAAACTACAGTTCACTGGAATTAGAAAAATAGTTGTCTTAATTGCTATTCAATGAAAGAAAATGTAAGAATTACAGATTTTACAAATTCTTAGAGAAAAATGATTTTCTTAAAGTCTGAACTTGTGCCAAATGTCATACCTCTATAAACATATGTGTCTTGATGGAAATAGCAGTCATCAAAAACCAAACATTTTAGACTCATCTCTGTTCTGTTTCTAACTCACGTAGAACAAAGTTACGGAGATGGTCATTGTCAAAAGCAGGTATAAATCTAACAGACATGATCATGTCTGACAGTTACGTTTAATTAACTAGATCTGTAATTGATTGCTTTTGTTGAAGTTCAGTCAAGAGGTGGCTTAAACATGACACATAATAAATCTCTCTACGGAGTGATCAAGACAATCCTAAATTTAGGGATTGACTTCAGTCAGGATGCCAAACGAAAAATTTAAAACAAGTCTAAAGATTTGCAACTTATACGCGGTTCAAAATGAACTTTAATCACAGTCCAAATCAGTTACATTACAGTTAGAATTCAGTGTACTAGTCGCCTTTATGCCGCTATAAAAACGTTACCTTTCAACAGCTTAACACTTAAGTTCGTGAAGGAGAAATGGAAGTTTTCAATTATAACATTATAATTTGCTTTGCAGGAGGTGGAGGAGGGATGACTGGAGGACACCAAATAAGCACAGGTATAGCTATTGAAATTGATGTAACAAATAATAATATTTCCAAACGGAGATCATTTTTGTCAAAGACAGAAGGAGGGGAGTGGGTGTGTGTTATAGAAAACAAACTTGACAAGCTCAGTGCGGCAAGTCAGATCAAATTGTCATGTGCTTTTGAGGTATATGGATACTTTTCAAACAAAACCAAAAGTATGAGAAACATACTCGAGAGAGAAAAACTAAAATCACCTCAACTCGAATAAAAAACTAACCATCCAATCAAAGTAACAGATCTCTCAAGCACAGCGATAGTACTACTACTACTACTACTACTACTACTACTAACATACAAAGTTTGTTCAATCCAGTATGCGCGAGATGCCCTAACAAAACTGATAAGAAGAGGAATATACGATTGGCAAACAAAAATATTCGTTTGGCAAACAAAAATATTTGTAGGTACTTCCGATGCAGAGTGAGTTTCTTACCTTGACCCACACATGTTACACATGTGGATCCCTAGATCTGGAAAGTGCTCGGCCAGTTTCTGATATGTTGTTCGTTTCTGTATTAGTGTGTGTGTGTGTGTGTGTGTGTGTGTGTGTGTGTGTGTGTGTTATGAATTCTAATACATTTCTACAAATTGTATGATTATCTCCTCAATACAAGATTCGACCATATCATTCATAAATTAATCCACATTTTCATCATTGTTGCTGAAGAAAGGTTTAATTTCTCACTTTAGATCATATATTTCATAACACATTATTGAATATTTTAAAAACATCTTTCGACAGGTCGATATCATTTTACGCTAACATTCAAAATTTGCTGGAATTGTTTGAGCCCAAGAAATGAATACTAACAAAGCAACCAAGGCGGCAGTAATAATTGTATTTATGTATTTTCTTAATACAGTTTGAGCTAGTTAAAAGCATCAGGCTCTGAATATGTTATGTTGTCTTTCGAGGTTGTTGAACTATGTTTCCACAAAGGTATTTTTCTTTTGCATTTTGCTGAAGGTGAAGCGTATCACAAAATCACAAAGTTGCACCTTCCGGAACGTTTTTTCCCCAAAAATATCCGCTTAACGTTATCTACTACATCCTAGTTTCATAAAATTATTTTGTAGTGTCACAATGTGTGATGCAAACAGTCCTATACAATTTTTACCACAGCAAGACAAATTATGGACAGTCGTGTCTTTTGGATCAATTATATGAATACAATAGTTTAAGTACACTGTAGCACGTCAATTCTTCTCTTTTCTCATTAAATTGTCTAATCCTATCCTTAACCTAAAAAGGAGATATAACAATCTGCCTGGTTGGAATTTTGTTCCTGGACAATGCCATCGCTGGATTATAGTCTTGGGAATCAGATGCACTTGAGGTCAAATAGGATTTAAGTTTTTCTCTGCTGTTATTGGAAAATAACACCAAGGCAAGGCAAAACACATCTGCTATTGAGAACTGACATTGTAATATATCTGACACAGCTGCTGGTCAGATATAAATTATTATAGAATTTGGGAAAACACATGTGAGTTAATTAATTTATATATGTGATGATTTAATTAAAAAAATAGGTTTACTTGTGACACCCGTAGCGAATGAACTCTAGTTATGAGTAGAAATTTAGGAGAAAAACATTCCGTTTATAAAAGCGAATGTCTTTGAACGTTTATGCTTGAATATGAATTATGCTGCTTTTCCCTCAGGAACATGCACTGACAAAATACCAAACTGCAATGCATATGGCAAGAGTGTGTGCTCTGATCCTACATACTCCCAATGGGTGGTAGAACACTGTGGATCATACTGTGGAAATTGTGGTGGTAAGTGGGAAGAATTTTCTCCAATCCTATTAATTGTTTGAAAAGAAAAATCAGAAAAGCATTAATATGATGTCTATATCAATGTGGCACTCCAAGCATTTTTTGATACACAAAAAGAACATTGAAAACTAACGAAATTAACGAAATATTGTTCACAAGACATAAAGTATATTTCCGAGATCTCGAGTCTATTTTTAAACGGAAAAATGAGATCAAAAGAAATTAACTAAATTAAGTCACCTAGAAGGGAGCCAACTGTTTAATTCCTGCTACTCTATAATGCACTAGGAACAGGTATGGGAACGGGAACGGGAACGGGAACTGGAACTGGAACCGGAACCATGACTGGTACTGGGACAGGTACTGCGGGGACTGGAATGACAGGTACTATGACAGGAATAGGCAAGTCAAATTGTCATTATTTTTACCATGGATAATTATGTGTTTAAGATAATGGTATAGTAAGATTTGTTGTTGGATGAATGTTTAAGGGAAAGTTGAGTGAGATATTTCTCTTTTCCTTATCTTGATACAGCGGAACGAGATTTGCCACCTTTCTAATTACTAATAGAAGTGTTTCAAGAACATCTGCTAAGAAACTGAAAAATGAAAATCTTTCATTTTATACTTACCTTTAAGATGCTTTAAGAGTGCATTATATGTTTGTCGTTGATATTTTTCTTTTATTAACAAAGTGTTAAGAAGTTGTAAGCGTGCATATTGTTTACATTTTAGTCATACATTCCATTCGGAGCTAATCCTTGGCGTTTACTTTCCCATCTTATATTTTCTTAGATAGATTTTCACGTGCTGAAAAAGTGAAGTGTGTGTGTGTGTGTGTGTGTGTGTGAACCCTTATTCAAACAATAAAATATTGTTGCAGAAAATATGTAAGTTATATGTAAAAAAAAGAACATCGAAACTGACGCATGTTAACGATTATGTCAGATTTACTTCGTCGTTATTAGTACCCCCCTCCCCTTCCCCCGCAGCCACCGCAGCCCTACACTTTATTCCTTAGCGCTGATACTTGTCCTCACACGGTTTTCATTTGGTACTAGCCTCTTTATTTATTTTAATCGCGACACCATAACTTTACATATTGAATGGCGTATTTCACAGTGTATTCTACCGTAGCAACTTAAATCCAGAAGCTGATGATTTATTTCAACATGTTAACTAATATACAAAATGTCAATTAAAGCAATAATAATGTATTACATGACCTGAGCTATAGGTCGGTATGGAAGTTAAAGCAATAATAATGTATTACATGACCTGAGCTATAGGTCGGTATGTCAATTAAAGCAATAATAATGTATTACATGACCTGAACTATAGGTCGGTATGTCAATTTAAGCAATAATAATGTATTACATGACCTGAGCTATAAGTCGGTATGTCAATTAAAGCAATAATAATGTATTACATGACCTGAGCTATAGGTCGGTATGGAAATTAAAGCGATAATAATGTATTACATGACCTGAGCTATAGGTCGGTATGGAAATTAAAGCAATAATAATGTATTACATGACCTGAGCTATAGGTCGGTATGGAAATTAAAGCAATAATAATGTATTACATGACCTGAGCTATAAGGTCGGTATGTCAATTAAAGCAATAATAATGTATTACATGACCTGAGCAATAGGTCGGTATGTCAATTAAAGCAATAATAATGTATTACATGACCTGAGTTATAGGTCGGTATGTCAATTAAAGCAATAATAATGTATTACATGACCTGAGCTATAGGTCGGTATGTCAATTAAAGCAATAATAATGTATTACATGACCTGAGCTATAGGTCGGTATGGAAATTAAAGCAATAATAATGTATTACATGACCTGAGCTATAAGGTCGGTATGTCAATTAAAGCAATAATAATGTATTACATGACCTGAGCAATAGGTCGGTATGTCAATTAAAGCAATAATAATGTATTACATGACCTGAGTTATAGGTCGGTATGTCAATTAAAGCAATAATAATGTATTACATGACCTGAGCTATAGGTCGGTATGTCAATTAAAGCAATAATAATGTATTACATGACCTGAGCTATAGGTCGGTATGGAAATTGTATAGCATATATGTACCTGACCTACATGTTGGTATTGCCATTATTATAGCACATATATTCCTGAACTACATGTAGGTATAGCAATAAATATAGTATACATGTATACGTACCTGAACTACATGTCAGTTCAGCAATTATAATAGTATACATGTCCTGAACTACATGTCATTATAGTGTGTGTGTGTGTGTGTGTGTGTGTGTGTGTGTGTGTGTGAACCCTTATTCACACAATAAAATATTGTTGCAGAAAATATATAAGTTATATGTAAAAAAAAGAACATCGAAACTGACGCATGTTAACGATTATGTCAGATTTACTTCGTCGTTATTAGTACCCCCCTCCCCTTCCCCCGCAGCCACCGCAGCCCTACACTTTATTCCTTAGCGCTGATACTTGTCCTCACACGGTTTTCATTTGGTACTAGCCTCTTTATTTATTTTAATCGCGACACCATAACTTTACATATTGAATGGCGTATTTCACAGTGTATTCTACCGTAGCAACTTAAATCCAGAAGCTGATGATTTATTTCAACATGTTAACTAATATACAAAATGTCAATTAAAGCAATAATAATGTATTACATGACCTGAGCTATAGGTCGGTATGGAAGTTAAAGCAATAATAATGTATTACATGACATGAGCTATAGGTCGGTATGTCAATTAAAGCAATAATAATGTATTACATGACCTGAACTATAGGTCGGTATGTCAATTTAAGCAATAATAATGTATTACATGACCTGAGCTATAAGTCGGTATGTCAATTAAAGCAATAATAATGTATTACATGACCTGAGCTATAGGTCGGTATGGAAATTAAAGCGATAATAATGTATTACATGACCTGAGCTATAGGTCGGTATGGAAATTAAAGCAATAATAATGTATTACATGACCTGAGCTATAGGTCGGTATGGAAATTAAAGCAATAATAATGTATTACATGACCTGAGCTATAAGGTCGGTATGGAAATTAAAGCAATAATAATGTATTACATGACCTGAGCAATAGGTCGGTATGTCAATTAAAGCAATAATAATGTATTACATGACCTGAGTTATAGGTCGGTATGTCAATTAAAGCAATAATAATGTATTACATGACCTGAGCTATAGGTCGGTATGTCAATTAAAGCAATAATAATGTATTACATGACCTGAGCTATAGGTCGGTATGGAAATTGTATAGCATATATGTACCTGACCTACATGTTGGTATTGCCATTATTATAGCACACATATTCCTGAACTACATGTAGGTATAGCAATAAATATAGTATACATGTATACGTACCTGAACTACATGTCAGTTCAGCAATTATAATAGTATACATGTCCTGAACTACATGTCATTATAGTGTGTGTGTGTGTGTGTGTGTGTGTGTGTGAACCCTTATTCAAACAATAAAATATTGTTGCAGAAAATATGTAAGTTATATGTAAAAAAAAGAACATCGAAACTGACGCATGTTAACGATTATGTCAGATTTACTTCGTCGTTATTAGTACCCCCCTCCCCTTCCCCCGCAGCCACCGCAGCCCTACACTTTATTCCTTAGCGCTGATACTTGTCCTCACACGGTTTTCATTTGGTACTAGCCTCTTTATTTATTTTAATCGCGACACCATAACTTTACATATTGAATGGCGTATTTCACAGTGTATTCTACCGTAGCAACTTAAATCCAGAAGCTGATGATTTATTTCAACATGTTAACTAATATACAAAATGTCAATTAAAGCAATAATAATGTATTACATGACCTGAGCTATAGGTCGGTATGGAAGTTAAAGCAATAATAATGTATTACATGACCTGAGCTATAGGTCGGTATGTCAATTTAAGCAATAATAATGTATTACATGACCTGAGCTATAAGTCGGTATGTCAATTTAAGCAATAATAATGTATTACATGACCTGAGCTATAAGTCGGTATGTCAATTAAAGCAATAATAATGTATTACATGACCTGAGCTATAGGTCGGTATGGAAATTAAAGCGATAATAATGTATTACATGACCTGAGCTATAGGTCGGTATGGAAATTAAAGCAATAATAATGTATTACATGACCTGAGCTATAGGTCGGTATGTCAATTAAAGCAATAATAATGTATTACATGACCTGAGCTATAGGTCGGTATGGAAATTGTATAGCATATATGTACCTGACCTACATGTTGGTATTGCCATTATTATAGCACATATATTCCTGAACTACATGTAGGTATAGCAATAAATATAGTATACGTGTATACGTATCTGAACTACATGTCAGTTCAGCAATTATAATAGTATACATGTCCTGAACTACATGTCATTATAGTGTGTGTGTGTGTGTGTGTGTGTGTGTGTGTGTATGTGTGTGTGAACCCTTATTCTAACAATAAAATATTGTTGCAGAAAATATGTAAGTTATATGTAAAAAAAAGAACATCGAAACTGACGCATGTTAACGATTATGTCAGATTTACTTCGTCGTTATTAGTACCTCCCTCCCCTTCCCCCGCAGCCACCGCACCCCTACACTTTATTCCTTAGCGCTGATACTTGTCCTCACACGGTTTGCGATTTGGAATTTTAAAAAGAAAATCAGTCATATCACTACGATATATGCAGTGTGGCCGTTTATAGTGATGTCTAGCACTGGGACATCATGCCGCAGATACATAGCAAGATGTCCCACCCAGTCACATTATCCTGACACCAGGCCACCAGTCCCAACATTAACAACTTATGCTGAGTGCCAAGCGAGGCAGCTGTTAGTACCAGTTTTATGTCTTTGGTATGACTCGGCGAGAGATCGAACCTACGACCTCCCGCATCCGGGGTTGACGCTCTAACTAGTAGGCCACCGGAGTCGGTATAGCAGTTATAATATTTATCCTGAATGACATCAGATTTTATGCTGTATGTTTAAATACTTTCTTGCTTTACATATATGGTCACAAAACATTACCACCATGCTACAGGAAAACATAATTCATCCCCAAAAACAATATACTTTTTGTACCACGCACTTACAAACATAACATTACTCAGTAATACTGAGATGGAGAATGAAAATAAGATACATACCATTAAACCTCAACAAAAATGCTATGTGAAGGGGGTGTTTTCTTAATACTCATAGTGGTTGATTTAATTTTCTCAGGTTAAGACAGACGGGTGCGCTATGCATTTTTTGTGGAGCATTACATACGCATGTGATGAAAAACCTCTAATGTAGACATGCTAATACAATAAATAATAGCTGATTATTGAAACACATACACACAAACACTCATGCACTATTTGACAACGTTTTTAACTTTTCAACTATATACACAAACAATAGAGAAAGCTAACCTGAAACTATCGTCTTTACGCTGAGGACTTCATCAGCAGACTGATTTAATTTCTGCAGATTGTTAACATCGCTCGATGGAATGGTGAGCAAAGTTAACAGATTGTCCTAGATATGGGGCAGATTGTAACGGACCTCATTCATGTTCAGCGTCGGTTTGTGCGCACGGATGTCGAACGCTTCTTTAGCTCGAACCACGCTTGTTCCTATCTGAGATTTTTTACTGAGTTCCAAGTTTTATTATGGTCAGGGCAAACAATGTGGATGTGCCGTTATACTTCAGACGAACTTGAAATTGGTCTATAGAAGTTAATTAAATCTCGCTATCAGTGTCCTTTCCGTTTCCCCTATATAGTCATGATGACATTGACTTTCACACTGTCCTTCACACTTAATGTGATAGATAGGTCCACAAATATCTCTCATATCAGTCGAATCCTAAGGGTGAACCAACATTTGTCTTAGGATCCGGTACGGTAAGGTAGGAAAAGTTGCATATATTAGTCTGCGATATTTATTTTCGTCCTTCATGGCAGGAGGCACAAATACCGGAACAGGGATGTACCCAGTTCCACAACCTGGAACTGGAATGGGAACGGGAACTGGAGGTACACGCTTTACAATCATAAAAGCTTACCATAATTGCTTATGTAAATGCCTGGAAGCCAGTCATTTGGCTGTATATATTCTGAGATGCGATACAGTTAAAATATGCGATTCACTTGAGCTTGAGTGCTTGTTTTTAACCTGTGCTTCGTTTTGAAAACACATTTACTTCGATAAATGAAAGGGTGTCGTAAAGGATCCACTCACCATGCAAATGATGCATTAGCGAAAATAAGAGAATCAACTGAAGTTGGAGAAGACAAAGATGATGCAGATGATTGACGTGTGGTTCCTAAAAAAATAGTCATACCTGAGATAAAGTAAAACTTTCTAATGAATAAAGATTTTTTTTGGTAGGTTTTCTTGCACTTTGCTTGGAAACAATTCTGCTCCCCTTTCTTAGTTCCGATTGCAAAGGATGGATTCGTGACTGGGAAGATGGCTTTGTGAAATATTTCTAAAGACTAAGATACCAGGGAACGTTTAGACGATGCTTTTATTTTATGACAATAGAGATCACAATAGATTAAGTTTATTACTTTTCCAAAAGACAGTTTTCAATTAGTTTCAAAGTATTTACCAGCTTAGTTCATCACTGTTTTCAATTAGTTTCAAAGTATTTACCAGCTTAGTTCATCTCGTTGTCTGGTGATTTACCTTTAAATGATTAAATTATTTTACCTTAAATGAACACATTTGGTTTACCTTTAAAGTATTAAATTGCTTTACCTTTAAATGAATAAATTTGATTTAAATTTGAATGAATGAATAATTTTATCTTTAAATTATTAAATTGATTTACATTTAAATGAAATGAATAAATTTTGTTTACCTTTAAATGATTAAAGTGTTGTACCTTTAAATGATTACATTGCTTTACCTTTACATGATAAAGGTGCTATAATTTTAAATGATTAAATTGCTTTATCTTTAAATGGTTAAATTGCTTTACCTGTAAATGAATAAGTTTGCTTTATCTTTAAATAATTAAATTGTTTACCTTTAAATGATTTAATTGCTTTACCTTTAAACGATTAATATGCTTTACCTTTAAATGATTAAACTGCTTTAACCTTAAATGATTAAATTGCTTTACCTGTAAATGATTAAATTGCTTTACCTTTAGATAAATAAATTGCTTTACCTTTAAATGATTAAAATGCTTTACATTTAAATGGTTAAAGTGCTTTATCTTTAAATGATTATGCTTCCCATGTTCTAGAACACACCACAAACTATTGATTGAAGAAGATTGAAGATTAACATGACGATCTTAAAAGCATGGCAAATAAGTAATTAAATAAACAGTGGCTGTTTTAAAGTCAACGCTTTAAACCTTGCGATTTAAAAATTTGCAATCTTTGATATATTCACAATTGACTGGTGAGAACTTAACTTTCTTGATAAGGAGATTGGTAAAAAATATCAAGGTGTTAATTTTGAAATTGTTAGTGCTGTCTAGCAATGTTTATAAATTCATTCCCTGCGTACCGGAGACCTGCTTAGACAAAAAGGAAGAACTGTTAAATATCAGCTATTTTAGTGACTGTTGGAAAGACAACCGATACAAAAAGATAATATACACACCGACCTTTACGTTAGGTACTTTGGCTTTGAGTCGATGGTTATGACGTTCAATGTATCTCTTAATTCCATGTTACATGTTAGAGTTTTTGATTGAATAACTTACATAAATCGCGACCAAAGCAGATATTGTAAAATATATGCCTTTTTACATATTCTTTAAAGGGGTTTTCTGGCTGAAAAGATCAGATACATGAACCTTTCAGAGTCCAATATAATTGGACATACTTGCGAGCTACTGTTACTGTCTCCAGTAACGTGTATAACTGAATGAAAAACAAGTCCTAATCGATGTGATTTTTTGTACCTTCATGTTTATAGAAACGCACAGTAATGTAACAGAACAAACATTAATGGTATCTGAGAGTTTTGCATGAACAAATGTAGAAATCGCAATTTTTTTTTATTATTCCAATTCTCATTTATTATCAATATATTTGAAATACGAACAGAAATCGCAGTTATTTATCGCATACAAGTTGCTTTATGTATTTGGTTTTCACATTTTCGCTTTCAACTTTCAGCACCGACATATATTCAGAGTTTGATATGATGTTGAAATCTAATGTGTGTAAATACTTGCATATCCTGAGGCAGAGGATTGTATATAAAAATATACAAGTGTTTTCTTGCCCAACGGATATAGTAACAAAATGAAATTGCCAAAGATAAATAGAGGTAGATGCATCCATTTCATTTTAAAGAGTATGGCATGAATCACCGAACCATTCTAAGATATATTTAAAATGGACATACGTATCATATGTAACACTTTCTAAGTCTTTATTTTTATGCTGTATGGCATTAATGGGAAGGCCTAGAATCACGTTGCAGATAAGGCGGCCGCATGTCTATAAAAGAAACAATGGATGGTTGTGAAAAAACTGGATCCTGACAATTTTCAAACCATTCTGTTCCTCTACAAAATGTCACTTTTTGTCCCTTAAAAAGGGATATCTTTTTTTTTAAAAAAAATGCATAGATAGATTCAATAATATTTCTACAGCTATTCTGGTTTCTCACCCAGAAGGTCAAATGTGTTTTTCTATGTAAAGCAAATAAGTACTTAAGTAGTATCATGACACATGTTGATTTCGTACCCTCTTTATTGTTAATTGTATATTTAATATTCTTATACAACTAGATAATAAAATGCGACTATCAACAAGTAATATATAAGTTTTTGTATTTTATACACACTTTCGTCCCTAACATCAGGCATAATAACCGGAACCGGATCAGGAACAGGAACCGGAACAGGGTTCTTAGTTCCACAACCTGGAACCGGTACCGGAATTGGAACTGGCACTGGAGGTATATGCCTTAGAAACATATCATTATTAAGAATTTGGATGCTTGGTATCCGGCCTTTGAGCTTGTTTATAATGTGCTTTATATTATTGTAACAGGTGGTTAATTAAGATTTTCTACTGTAGTAATCCAGTGCTTCATTCGAACACTGGTTTTATAAATCGAAATAACTGTGTCGGTTGGACAATTCACATATGTTGATTACGATATTAATACGGTGGAAACTAGGACGTACAATAGAAAAGAAAAGGAAACCAAGTATGATAATCAGGGTCAAGATTTAATGCAGAATAAACGTTACGCACACTGGTAGGTAATAGGTGATATTTGTGCTGGCTGCTTTTTTGTTTAGCTTTCTTGACTATAACGCTGCTTCTATTTCTAACACACTTAAAGTGATATAACCACCTGAAAATTCCGGTACAGGTATGGGACTGGGAACTGGAGTACAAGTTTTGCAAACATACAAACTTAACATCATTTTAAATGTAAATGCCTGGTAGCCAGTCTTTTTAGCCGTGCCTATTCTGAGATGCGATACAGGTAGAACAAACGATTGATATGAACTTGACTGCTTGTAAATCGGTGCTTCGTTTTGAAAACATATTTGCCTCTTTAAATGGTGGAGACTGTATCATAACTAAACCACCATTCATCAATGTCATAGATTAGCGAAACTGAAGAATGTTTTTAAGTTGGTGAAGTTAATGGACTGGCTGGGAAGATTGTCGATGTGTGTGGTTCATAAAAATATTCGTACTTAAGAAAAAGTAAAATTTACTAACGAATACGATTTTGTTATGTTTGTTTCTTGCATTTTGTTTGGAACTGATTCTGCTCACCTGGCTGAATTTCAATATCATGGGAGGGATTCATAATTGGGAAGAATGCTTCTTTGCGAAATATTTCAAAAGACTAAGAAACCGATGCATGTTTAGTCGAAACTTATACTTTAAGACGATTGTGATTTCAATATATTAAGTTTATCTTTCTTTATTAAAAAAAAACAGTTTTCAATTACTTGCAAAGTTTTTAATAGCATAGCTCATCTCGTCGTCCGGTAAGTGAGTTTCCGTTAAATGAATACAGTGTCTTGCGTTTCAATATTTAAAGTGTTTTACCTTAAAATTATTATGCTGCCCTATTTTATAATTCATCCCAATCAGTACATTGAGGTAGCTTGCAAAGGCTAAAAGGACAATCCGTAAAGCATGGCAAATAAAGAATGAGATACATATGGGCTTTCATATAGAATATGCTTTCAACCTTGTGATCTAAAATTTTGAATGCTTTGCTACATTCGCATTTGACTGGAGACAAGATAGTCGTTGATGCTGTGTACCAATATTTTTAGTTTTTATTCTGCCACTATGTAACTGAAAACTGCTGAGATGACACAATCTTTAGTCTTTAGTGTGTGTGTGTGTGTATATATATATATATATATATATATATATATATATATATATAGACCTTGAAGGATAGACAAACGAGACTGATAGATGACATGCAGCGACATTTATGTTAGTTGGTTTTGGCTAGGAGGCGATCGATATAACACTTACTGTACCTCATCGTCTCCATGTTAATTGTTAGGATGTTTGATTTAATAATTGGATATAAATAGTAGTTAAAAATATATTATAAAACTGATATCGTCTCACATATTCTTTAAATGGGATTTTCTGGTTCAAAAAAATTAAATACATGCACCTTTCAGTATCCAACATATTTCAACATATGTGTGAGCTGTAGTTACTGTCTCCAGTAACGAGGATGGCTGGTTGTAAAACAATTCATTTATCTATTTGAATCTTTGTACCTGTACGCTTATAGAAACGCACAGTAATGCAATAGAACAAAATGAAATATATCAGAGCGTTTTAAATGAATAAATATACGAAATCAAATTTTTTTTTATTACAAGTCTCATTTATTATCAATATGTCGTAAATACGAACATAAATAGCAGTTCGTTATCGCATAACTACCTATTCTTTTTATGTGTTTGGTTTTCACATTTTCAACATTCAGCACCGACATATATTCAGAGTTTGATATGATGGTTGAAATCTAATGCGTGTATATATCTGTATATCCTGAGGCAGAGGCTTGTATATAAAAATATACAAGTGTTTTCTTGTTCAACGTATATAGGAACAAAATGAAATTGCCAAAGATAAATAGAGGTAGATGCATCCAATTTTTTTAAAAAAGAGTATTCATTAATTACATCCATGTATAAATAATGCATGAATCACTAAACCATTCTAAGATAGATTTACAATGGACAGACACATCATATGTAACAATTTGTAAGTCTTTATTTTCATGTTGTATGGCATTAATTTGATGGATTAGAATTGAATTGCAGAAAAGGCAGCCGTATGTCTATATAAGAAACAATGGTTGTATGGTTGTGAAGAAACTGAATCCTGACAATTTTCGAACCATTCTGTCCTACTACAAAATGTCACTTTTTGTCCCTCAAAGAGTGGTATATTTTCTTTTCTTACTACATGGTTAGATTAATTAATATTTGCTATAGCTATTCTGATTTGTCTTCCTGAAGATCAAGTGTTTTTCTTTGTTAAATACATAACTACTTAAGTGTTACCATATAAAATATGTTGGTCTTGTGTGAATGTTTTGGTATTTTATACATACTCTCGTCCTTCACGTCAGGCACAATGACCGGAACCGGAACAGGAACCGGAACAGGGTTCTTAGTTCCACAACCTGGAACCGGTACCGGAATGGGAACTGGCACTGGAGGTATATACCTTAGAAGCGTATCATTATTAAGAATTTTAATGCCTGGTAGCCGCCTTTTGAGCTTGCTTATAATGTGCTTTATATTATTGTGATAGACGTTTAACTTAAGATTTCCTACTGTAGTAATCCAATGCTTCATTCGGACACTGGCTTTATAATCGGATGAACTGTGTCGGTTGGACAATTCATATATCTTGATTACGATATTAATACGGTGGAAACTAGGACGTAAAACACAAAGGAAAAGGAAACCAAGTATGATAATCATGGTCAATATTTAATGCAGAATAAACATTTTTAATTTTTTAACATTACGCACAATGGTAGGTAATAGGTGATATTTGTGCTGACTGTTTTTTGTTTAGCTCTCCTGACAATAACGCTCCTTCTATTCCTAACACAATTACAGTAAATTAACCACCTGAAAATTCCAGTACTGGTATGGCATCGGGAACTGAAGTACACGCTTTGCAAACATACAAACTTAACATTATTTGGAATGTAAATGTCTGGTAGCCAGTCTTTTTAGCCGTGCCTATTCTGAGATGCGATACAGGTAGAACAAACGATTGATATGAACTTGACTGCTTGTAAATCGGTGCTTCGTTTTGAAAACATATTTGCCTCTTTAAATGGTGGAGACTGTATCATAACTAAACCACCATTCATCAATGTCATAGATTAGCGAAACTGGAGAATTTTTTTTAAGTTGGTGAAGATAATGGACTGGGAAGATTGTTGATGTGTGGTTCATAAAAAATATTCGTACTTAAGATAAAGCAAAATTTACTAACGAATACGATTTTGTTATGTTTGTTTCTTGCATTTTGTTTGGAACTGATTCTGCTCACCTGGCTGAATTTCAATATCATGGGAGGGATTCATGATTGAGAAGAAGGCTTCTTTGCGAAATATTTCAAAAGACTAAGAAATCAATGCACGTTTAGTCGAAACTTATACTTTAAGACGATTGTGATTTCAATATATTAAGTTTATCTTTTTTCAAAAAACAGTTTTCAATTACTTGCAAAGTTGTTACCAGCTTAGCTCATCTCGTTGTCCGGTAAGTGAGTTTCCGTTATATGAATAGTGTCTTGCGTTTCAATATTTAAAGTGCTTTACCTTGAAATTATTATGCTTCCCTATTTTATAATTCATCCCAATCTGTTCGTTGAGGTAGCTTGCAAAGAGTAAAAGGACGATTAGAAAAGCATGGCAAATAAAAATTGAAATAAATATGGGCTTTCATATAGAATTTGCTTTCAACCTTGCGATCTGAAATTTTGAATGCTTTGCTACATTCGCATTTGACTGGAGAGAAGTTCCTGCCATTATGTAACTGAAAACTGCTTAGATGACACAATCTTCAATAATATATATATATATATATATATATATATATATATATATATATATATATATATATATATATATATATATATATATATATATATATATATATATATATATTGACCTTGAAGGATAGACAAACGAGACTGATAGACATGCAGCGACATTTATGTTAGCTGACCTCGGCTAGGAGGCGATCGATATAACATTGAACGTACCTTATTGTCTCCATGTTAATTGCTAGAATGTATGATTGAATAATTGGATATTCTTTAAAGGGGCTTTTCTGGCTCGAAACATCAAACACTTGCACTTTTCAGCATCCAACATATTTCAACATATTTATGAGTCTCCTTTGTTAATTTTATATTTAATAATCTTATACAAATATATACATACAGTGTAAAAAAAAATGCGACTATCATCAAGTAATATATGAATGGTTTGGTATTTTATACCTACTCTCGTCCTTCACGTCTGAGACAATGATTGGAACCGGAACAGGAACCGGAACAGGGTTCTTAGTTCCACAACCTGTAACTAGTACCGGAATGGGAACAGGCACTGGAGGTATATGCCTTAGAAGCGTACCATTATTAAGCATTTGGATGCCTGGCAGCCAGCCTTTGATCATGCATAAAATGTACTTTATATTATTGCGATAGGCGTTTAACTTAGGATTTCGTACTGTAGTAATTCAATGCTTCATTTCGGACACTGGTTTGATAAATCGGAGGAACTGTGTGATTAGAAAATTCACATATCTCGAGTGCAGTTCACATATCTTGATTGCCATACTGATAGAAAACAAACTAGAACGGAAAATACCAAAGAGCAGAAAATCAAGTATGATAAAAAGTGTATATTTGTAATCTGGATTAAACATTTTCAGCTCTTCGAACATTACGCAAAATGGTATACAATATGCTACATTTTGTGCTGGCTGTTTTTTCGAGCTTGTTTTTATTATAATGCTCTTTCCATTCAAAAGCCTTCAAATACATATTTGGCTAGGATTTATTGTTTTATGGTACATCAACATAAGTAAGTTATTTAGCAGCGAGTCAGTTCGAATAAAGTGCCAATTTGAAAGGATCCATTTGTGGGATTCAAACCCACTCTCTTATGATTATGAGCCCGACACGCTGACCATTTAGTCAACAAAGCTTCTGCCTCCATTAGCTGCCTCTTACAAGTTGTGGGAGGTGGATATATTAAATTCCTCTGCCCAGAGTAGAGGGTGATGGTAGGATAATATCTGTATAGATTCTTCTTTACAAGAAGGGATTACAAACGGAATACGGAAATGAAAAAGAAGCAAGGAATATGCCTTAATACTTGCAGAACACACCAAAGAAGTCATTGTGCACGTAGATGCAATTATATGACTGTTATTAATGTCTTTAAATTCCTGATGTCTAATTTTAAGTGTTCATTATAATAACATAATGAATAAATAATTATTCACATGTACGTATTTTTGTCCATAGAAAAGTTACTGACTTTCACGGTTTTGCGTATCCAATTTAGTTCACATGGATCACATATCGGAATATAATTTGATTGCAAAGATAATTTTGTTCGAGTCTTAGTTTTAATTTGTTTACCCACGCTTTTTATAAGCTTAATCAACATTGTCACATGATTAAAACATTATATTAATTAACTAAAGTTAATATTGAGGCGCAGTGTGAATATAGCAAGAAAAATCTATTTGAGCGAAATGGTGAAATATTCAACACGAAATGTTTCTTTCATATACATGCTACCCATTTCTGCTATCTATTAAGATATAGTAGTTGAAAGGCCCATGCATAAACAGGTATATTAAACATCTGCATTATAAAACACATATGACTTTATACTCTTCTCAAGCTTCTAATCACATTTAGACTGATCAGAGATATTTTCTTTCCATGTTATGCTAATTAACAGTGCACATTTTATTTCAGGTTCATCTGGAGGAATGACTGGCACAGGTATTAAAACGTTGTTGGTAGGATACATAATAAAAATGTAAGCATGTAAAATAGTAGAATGCAAAAATATCTTTACAAAATTTTTCATTCCGAGTTATTTTTTTAAAAAATAAATATGAAAGCGACATTTCTACAAGAACTATTTGTACCCGTTGCTTTTATATTCGAATTATGTCTGGCTTATTAATAGATCTAAAGAAACTGAGTTAAATTTTACCACCAGGTTTAAATATCTTACCTCAAAAAGACTATTTGGAATATAAATGTGTGTAGAAAGTGTAACAAAATGCGACTATCATCAAGTAATATATGAATGGTTTGGTATTTTATACCTACTCTCGTCCTTCACGTCTGGGACAATGATCGGAACCGGAACAGGAACCGGAACAGGGTTCTTAGTTCCACAACCTGTAACTAGTTCCAGAATGGGAACAGGCACTGGAGGTATATGCCTTAGAAGTGTACCATTTTTAAGTATTTGGATGCCTGGCAGCCAGTCTTTGATCATGCATAAAATGTACTTTATATTATTGCGATAGGCGTTTAGCTTAGGATTTCCTACTGTAGTAATTCAATGCTTCATTTCGGACACTGGTTTGATAAATCGGAGGAACTGTGTGATTAGAAAATTCAAATATCTTGATTGCAGTTCACATATCTTGATTGCCATACTGATAGAAAACAAACTAGAACGGAAAATACCACAGAACAGAAAATCAAGTATGATAAAAAGTATATATTTGTAATCTGGATTAAACATTTTCAGCTCTTCGAACATTACGCAAAATGGTATACAATATGTTACATTTTGTGCTGGCTGTTTTTTCGAGCTTGTTTTTATTATGATGCTCTTTCCATTCAAAAGCCTTCAAATACATATATGGCTAGGATTTATTGTTTTATGGTACATCAACATAAGTAAGTTATTTAGCAGCGAGTCAGTTCGAATAAAGTGCCAATTTGAAAGGATCCATTTGAGGGATTCAAACCCACTCTCTTATGATTATGAGCCCGACACGCTGACCATTTAGTCAACAAAGCTTCTGTCTCCCTTAGCTGCCTCTTACAAGTTGTGGGAGGTGGATATATTAAATTCCTCTGCCCAGAGTAGAGGGTGATGGTAGGATAATATCTGTATAGATTCTTCTTTACAAGAAGGGATTACAAACGGAATACGGAAATGAAAAAGAAGCAAGGAATATGCCTTAATACTTGCAGAACACACCAAAGAAGTCATTGTGTACGTAGATGCAATTATATGACTGTTATTAATGTCTTTAAATTCCTGATGTCTAATTTTAAGTGTTCATTATAATAACATAATGAATAAATAATTATTCACATGTACGTATTTTTGTCCATAGAAAAGTTACTGACTTTCACGGTTTTGCGTATCCAATTTAGTTCACATGGATCACATATCGGAATATAATTTGATTGCAAAGATAATTTTGTTCGAGTCTTAGTTTTGATTTGTTTACCCACGCTTTTTATAAGCTTAATCAACATTGTCACATGATTAAAACATCATATTAATTAACTAAAGTTAATATTGAGGAACAGTGTGAATATAGCAAGAAGAATCTATTTGAGCAAAATGGTGAAATAGTCAACACAAAATGTTTCTTTCATATACATGCTACTCATTTCTGCTATCTATTAAAATATAGTAGGTGAAAGGCCCATGCATAAACAGGTAAATTAAACATCTGCATTATAAAACACATATGACTTTATACTCTTCTCAAGCTTCAAATCACATTTAGACTGATCAGAGATATTTTCTTTCCATGTTATGCTAATTAACAGTGCACATTTTATTTCAGGTTCATCTGGAGGAATGACTGGCACAGGTATTAAAACGTTGTTGGTAGGATACATAGTGAAAATGTAAGCATGTAAAATAGTAGAATGCAAAAATATCTTTACAAAATTTTTCATTCCGAGTTATTTTTTTAAAAAATAAATATGATAGCGACATTTCTACAAGAACTATTTGTACCCGTTGCTTTTATATTCGAATTATGTCTGGCTTATTAATAGATCTAAAGAAACTGAGTTAAATTTTACCACCAGGTTTAAATATCTTACCTCAAAAAGACTATTTGGAATATAAATGTGTGTAGAAAGTGTAACAAAATGCGACTATCATCAAGTAATATATGAATGGTTTGGTATTTTATACCTACTCTCGTCCTTCACGTCTGGGACAATGATCGGAACCGGAACAGGAACCGGAACAGGGTTCTTAGTTCCACAACCTGTAACTAGTTCCAGAATGGGAACAGGCACTGGAGGTATATGCCTTAGAAGTGTACCATTTTTAAGTATTTGGATGCCTGGCAGCCAGCCTTTGATCATGCATAAAATGTACTTTATATTATTGCGATAGGCGTTTAGCTTAGGATTTCCTACTGTAGTAATTCAATGCTTTATTTCGGACACTGGTTTGATAAATCGGAGGAACTGTGTGATTAGAAAATTCAAATATCTTGATTGCAGTTCACATATCTTGATTGCCATACTGATAGAAAACAAACTAGAACGGAAAATACCACAGAACAGAAAATCAAGTATGATAAAAAGTGTATATTTGTAATCTGGATTAAACATTTTCAGCTCTTCGAACATTACGCAAAATGGTATACAATATGTTACATTTTGTGCTGGCTGTTTTTTCGAGCTTGTTTTTATTATGATGCTCTTTCCATTCAAAAGCCTTCAAATACATATATGGCTAGGATTTATTGTTTTATGGTACATCAACATAAGTAAGTTATTTAGCAGCGAGTCAGTTCGAATAAAGTGCCAATTTGAAAGGATCCATTTGAGGGATTCAAACCCACTCTCTTATGATTATGAGCCCGACACGCTGACCATTTAGTCAACAAAGCTTCTGTCTCCCTTAGCTGCCTCTTACAAGTTGTGGGAGGTGGATATATTAAATTCCTCTGCCCAGAGTAGAGGGTGATGGTAGGATAATATCTGTATAGATTCTTCTTTACAAGAAGGGATTACAAACGGAATACGGAAATGAAAAAGAAGCAAGGAATATGCCTTAATACTTGCAGAACACACCAAAGAAGTCATTGTGTACGTAGATGCAATTATATGACTGTTATCAATGTCTTTAAATTCCTGATGTCTAATTTTAAGTGTTCATTATAATAACATAATGAATAAATAATTATTCACATGTACGTATTTTTGTCCATAGAAAAGTTACTGACTTTCACGGTTTTGCGTATCCAATTTAGTTCACATGGATCACATATCGGAATATAATTTGATTGCAAAGATAATTTTGTTCGAGTCTTAGTTTTGATTTGTTTACCCACGCTTTTTATAAGCTTAATCAACATTGTCACATGATTAAAACATCATATTAATTAACTAAAGTTAATATTGAGGAACAGTGTGAATATAGCAAGAAGAATCTATTTGAGCAAAATGGTGAAATAGTCAACACAAAATGTTTCTTTCATATACATGCTACTCATTTCTGCTATCTATTAAAATATAGTAGGTGAAAGGCCCATGCATAAACAGGTAAATAAAACACCTGCATTATAAAACACATATGGCTTTATACTCTTCTCAAGCTTCAAATCACATTTAGACTGATCAGAGATATTTTCTTTCCATGTTATGCTAATTAACAGTGCACATTTTATTTCAGTTTCACCTGGAGGAATGACTGGCACAGGTATTAAAACGTTGTTGGTAGGATACATAGTAAAACTGTAAGCATGTAAAATAGTAGAATTCAAAAATATCTTTACAAAATTTATTCATTCCGAGTTATTTTAAAAAAAAAAAAAATTTGATAGCGACGTTTCTACAAGAACGATTTGTACCCGTTGCTTTTATATTCGAATTATGTCTGGCTTATTAATAGATCTAAAGAAACTGAGTTAAATTATACCACCAGGTTTCAATATCTTACCTCAAAAAGACTATTTGGAATATAAATGTGTGTAGAATATATATATATATATATATATATATATATATATATATATATATATATATATATATATATATATATATATTAAATACAGTGGAACAAAATGCGACTATCATCAAGTAATATATGAATGGTTTGGTATTTTATACCTACTCTCGTCATTCACGTCTGGGACAATGATCGGAACCGGAACAGGAACCGGAACAGGGTTCTTAGTTCCACAACCTGTAACTAGTACCGGAATGGGAACAGGCACTGGAGGTATATGCCTTAGAAGTGTACCATTATTAAGCATTTGGATGCCTGGCAGCCAGCCTTTGATCATGCATAAAATGTACTTTATATTATTGCGATAGGCGTTTAACTTAGGATTTCGTACTGTAGTAATTCAATGCTTCATTTCGGACACTGGTTTGATAAATCGGAGGAACTGTGTTGATTAGAAAATTCACATATCTCGAGTGCAGTTCACATATCTTGATTGCCATACTGATAGAAAACAAACTAGAACGGAAAATACCAAAGAGCAGAAAATCAAGTATGATAAAAAGTGTATATTTGTAATCTGGATTAAACATTTTCAGCTCTTCGAACATTACGCAAAATGGTATACAATATGCTACATTTTGTGCTGGCTGTTTTTTCGAGCTTGTTTTTATTATGATGCTCTTTCCATTCGAAAGCCTTCAAATACATATATGGCTAGGATTTATTGTTTTATGGTACAGCAACATAAGTAAGTTATTTAGCAGCGAGTCAGTTCGAATAAAGTGCCAATTTGAAAGGATCCATTTGAGGGATTCAAACCCACACTCTTTTAGGATTATGAGCCCGACACGCTGACCATTTAGTCAACAAAGCTTCTGCCTCCATTAGCTGCCTCTTACAAGTTGTGGGAGCTGGATATGTTAAGTTCCTCTGCCCAGAGTAGAGGGTGATGGTTGGATAATATCTGTATAGATTCTTCTTTACAAGAAGGGATTACAAACGGAATACGGAAATGAAAAAGAAGCAAGGAATATGCCTTGAGAAAATTTACGACACAAAAGATGGGGTCGATTTTAATTTTTCATGAGATGAAAATGCAAGATATAATTATTTTCAAGCAGTCTTCAGAAATTTGAAATAAATAACTTTATGTCGTTGACCTGATCAGGATTCAGTCTGTTCTGTAATTAGAGAGTATAATATATTTTCATGATCAGGAAATGGTACAGCAACAGCGTCGACATGAAATATACCGCAGTGTGTAGATGCAAAGTAATCGTATTCTAGAATTCAGATGATAACATTTCCATCTACAGTTGCTATTTGTTATACCTCAGATGTAATGTCAGTATATTATACATGTTACATATTTCATTCAGCCAGACATGAAATTTACCTTAGAACATAAAACGAAAACAGAAAAAGGTTCTATTTGTACAGTCTTATATGTGTGACACTTGTTGTTTTTCCATATAATTAATTTTACTGCAATAGGCACTGATACAAATTCCAAATGTAAATTATATGCATAAAATGAATCGTATTCGAAACATAATGAAGTAAATTAAAGCAATTTAACAGTATAAATCTCAAGCAGATTTAGTAAATCAATTCTGTTTTGTTTCCGCCCTACATCGTCAAAAATGATTTCTCTTTCTATACCAGTCATCAACAATACTTGATACGATTCTTGGACCAAAAAATGATTGTATGGAATTTGAAAGGTACCCGTTGCTAATAATGAAAACATTTTGACTTGTCTGTCATTGAAAGAGAAATGATATCAATCTTCAAGATAAATTATTCAATGATTGTTTTCCTATCTGGACTATAACTATTGGTATTGTGTTAAACTGGTCTTCGATTACAAATCAGCCATTAGTAATCATGCATAAAAATCATATTTTATGCAAACAATCGTTGCTCCCCAAGTACTTTTAAATCTTTTATTGTGTTGCTAACCGTTGTCTTTACACAACCAGGAGGCTGCTATGATAAGATCAGCAACTGTCAGGCCTATGGCACTAGCGCTTGCTCAGGCACATACGAACGATGGGCCCGCGACAACTGCCAATTATTTTGTCACTTTTGCGGTAACTCTCTCTCTCTCTCTCTCTCTCTCTCTCTCTCTCTCTCTCTCTCTCTCTCTCTCCGATGAGTTGTAGCTAAGAGAAGTTAAACAGCTTGGATATTCAAAAGAAAAAAATATCTTAATACTTTGAAGAACACACCAAAGAAGTCATTGCGCACGCAGATGCATTTTTATGACTGTTATCAATGTCTTTAAATTCCTGATGTTTAATTTTAAGTGTTCATTATAATAACATAATGAATAAATAATTATTCACATGTACGTATTTTTGTCCATAGAAGAAGTTACTGACTTTCACCGTTTTGAGTATCCAATTTAGTTCACATGGATCACATATCGGAATATAGTTTGATGGCAAAGATAATTTTGTTCGAGTCTTAGTTTTGATTTGTTTACCCATGCTTTTTATAAGCTTAATCAACATTGTCACATGATTTAAACATTATATTAATTAACTAAAGTTAATATTGAGGAACATTGTGAATATAGCAAGAAGAATCTATTTGAGCGAAATGGTGAAATATTCAACACGAAATGTTTCTTTCATATACATGCTACTCATTTCTGCTATCTATTAAGATATAGTAGTTGAAAGGCCAATGCTTAAACAGGTAAATAAAATACCTGCATTATTAACCACGTATGGCTTTATACTCTTCTTAAGCTTCAAATCACATTTAGACTGATCAGAGATATTTTCTTTCCATATTATGCTAATTAACAGTGCACATTTTATTTCAGGTTCATCTGGAGGAATGACTGGCACAGGTATTTAAACGTTGTTGGTAGGATACATAGTAAAAATATAAGCATGTAAAATAGAAAAATGCAAAAATATCTTTACAAAATTTATTCATTCCGAGTTATTTTTTAAAAAAAATAAATATGATAGCGACATTTCTACAAGAACTATTTGTACCCGTTCCTTTTTTATTCGAATAATGTCTGGCTTATTAATAGATCTATGGAAATTGAGTTAAAATTTACCACAAGGTTTAAATCTCTTACCTCAAAAAGACTATTTGGAATATAAATGTGTGCTGAATAACTTTTTGAACGGTACATGGTAAATTGTAATTTACTTGGGCTGTGTTTCATTATTTTGGCAATTTTCTTTCAAACAAGTAGTAAAACCTTTTATCATAAATGAAACTGATTTCTATATATACGTGTGTATCAAATGAACCTACCTAAACTTGATTTATGCAACGAATGTGAATCTTCTTGCTTGGGTACCTTTGATTCCTGCTTCAATTATGTTTTCCGAGCGAGTTCACAATATAAAAATTATGGTGATGAATGTAAACTACTCGTCTAATCTATGTCACTACTAGTCTAATCTATGTAAACTGCTCGTCTGGTCTATGTAAACTACCCGTCTAATCTATGTCACTACTAGTCTAATCTATGTCACTACTCGTCTAATCTATGTCACTACTAGTCTTATCTATGTCACTACTAGTCTAATCTATGTAACTACTAGTCTAATCTATGTCACTACTAGTCTAATCTATGTCACTACTAGTCTAATCTATGTCACTACTAGTCTAATCTATGTAAACTACTCGTCTAATCTATGTGAACTACTCGTCTAATCTATGTCACTACTCGTCTAATCTATGTCACTACTCGTCTAATCTATGTCACTACTAGTCTGATCTATGTAAACTGCTCGTCTAGTCTATGTAAACTACCCGTCTAATCTATGTCACTACTCGTCTAATCTATATCACTACTCGTCTAATCTATGTCACTACTAGTCTGATCTATGTAAACTGCTCGTCTAGTCTATGTAAACTACCCGTCTAATCTATGTCACTACTCGTCTAATCTATGGCACTACTAGTCTAATCTATGTCACTACTCGTCTAATCTATGTCACTACTCGTCTAATCTATGTCACTTCTAGTCTAATCTATGTCACTACTAGTCTAATCTATGTAAACTACTCGTCTAATCTATGTAAACTACTCGTCTAATCTATGTCACTACTAGTCTCATTTCAATTTTTATTATATTATGCTCACACGACAGAGGATGCTTGTGATTTGTGTACTCTTTTTAAATGATAGAAATGGGGCATTTAATGCTTTGAGTGTATAACGAAACGCATATAGAAACAGTGTCTGCTTTAAATCCGATGCTATAAATTATAACACATGCTTTCTTTGAACTCCTGTCTTAACTTCTTTAAGTTTTCATATGAGTCTTCAGTTCATAATCTGCCGACATAAATTCTTCTCTGGAAAGTTGAATATCTTCGTTTATTTCAATAATAAAAAAAACAGAAGGTACTGAAACGTTTATGACCCATTACGTAAATATTCTTTATAAAATTATCACGACTTTAGTATGCATTTTTTCTCTCAATCTAACTCTTGGACTTTTTTGTTGTTATCAATATAGATCCTGCAGGTGCTTGTTGTTTTATATGCTTTCAATGTTGTAAATCGTGATTTGCTTTGCTATATTTTTTAAAATTTCAATAATTAATTGCTTTACTTGTATAAGTGACATACTGCGCTGATAAACCGGAAGCCAAGTGCGATTCATTTGCATCATCTGTCTGTCAAGAATATCGGGCTTGGGCGCAGGAAAATTGTCCCCGAGTCTGTGGGTTTTGCGGTAAGCTTAATTCTTAAAGCTTGAGAAATGTATTGGTCGCTTTTACATCAATCTGCATACATTTAAGAGTAGATTTACTAAGACGACACGATTTACAATGTAAGTGTCTTTAATAAACAAGTGTCTTTAATAAAAGTTCTTGTTAGTAATTCCACAAATCCGATCAGTCGAGGATACGAGGAGTAACTAAATTATTCTGCAGAGTTGGATGGTTACAACAATGCTACACTGATATGTTTGCAATCCAATGCCGGATGGTTATTAAACATGCTACATTTATCTTTACATTCCAATGGCTGGAATGTTATAAAATGCTGCCTTAATGTCTCTAAAATCCAATGCATGGATGGTTTCAAACTGCAACATTTATAACTGTGCAATCAAGTGATTGGATCGCTTCGTAAGAGCTACATTGACGTCATTGCAATTCAATGGATGGATGGTTACAAAACTAGTACTTTGATGTATTTATCTGATACTGAGCTGCTATTCCAAAGATGGGACAATACTGTTAAGAATACTGTTTAGCACTCCTTCACTTATGCACTGTACACATACGTAAACAGATACAACTACCTACAAAAGACACCGGTTTTAAAAGTTATCAAAAATAATTTCGTCTGTCTACCTGATTTAAATAAATGCCTCTATCAAGGATGATAATACACTGCATGTACTAAAATTACTAATATTTTGGGCATATTTATTCTCAGCAGATTGGTTTAGAAGGATTCATGGGTTAGTAGACGTTACGAAATTTTCAAATCTTAAGACGTTCTTAAAGTGCTAATACATTGCACAATTCATTCATGTGCTTTTAGAAAATGCAAACATATTCTCATGCTCAGACAACGCAGGTACATTCTAATTCTCAGGCAAGGTAGGCCCATTCTCATACTCGATAAATACAAGCACATTCTTATGCTCAGACAATGCAGGCACATTCTTATCCTCAGACAATGCATGTACATTCTCATCCTCAGACAATACAGGCACATTCCCATCCTCAGACAATACAACAATACAGGCACATTCTTATGCTCAGACAATGCAGGCACATTCCCATCCTCAGACAATGCAGGTACATTCTCATCCTCAGACAATACAGGTACATTCTCATCCTCAGACAATGCAGGCACATTCTTATGCTCAAACAATGCAGGCACATTCTCATCCTCAGACAATGCAGGTACATTCTCATCCTCAGACAATACAGGCACATTCTTATGCAAAAACAATGCAGGCGCATTCTCATCCTCAGACAATGCAGGCACATTCTCATCCTCAGACAATGCAGGTACATTCTCATCCTCAGACAATGCAGGCACATTCTCATCCTCAGACAATGCAGGTACATTCTCATCCTCAGACAATACAGGCACATTCTTATGCTAAAACAATGCAGGCGCATTCTCATCCTCAGACAATGCAGGCACATTCTCATCCTCAGACAATGCAGGTACATTCTCATCCTCAAACAATGCAGGCACATTCTCATCCTTTAAACCAACCAGTTATTGTGCTTGCTTCTGCTGGCTTTAAAGCGACAAAAATGGCAGGTGTTGAATGTGTTTCTGAATATACATTTATTTTCGTAAAACAAAATCAAAGATTGGATCTGCAGCTTTTGCCGTTTCAGAACTTAACAAGTTATACAGTCTAAACAAATCTCATTTGTTTATGCAAGTGACATGCATAAAAAGCTGAAATAAATCTCCATAAATTATCACGACAATAGGCTGAAGAAAATCGTGAGTATTCCTTGCTTCCTTGTAAGTGATTATGTTTCTTAAATGTGGGTATTATTATTACGATGTGGAACATTACGAGTGAGCTTCCGCGGACTCTATTTTGTTGCACAAACCTCATCAGCCATTAGAACACCACTAATTTCTTTAACTGAAAAATCGCATCCGTACAAACTGATGCCAAAACATTCGCAACTTGAATGTAAAAAGTAATTATCTTTTAGAATCTTATTTCAATCACAAATCAGTGTGAAAATTCTAAAAGGAAGACATAAATCACAGTTTTTAAATGACATTGATATCAAACGAAATAGGTGGAACTGGCGGAACTGGTACAGGGACTGGAATGACTGGTGGAACTGGTACAGGCACTGGAATGACTGGTGGAACTGGTACAGGCACTGGAATGACTGGTGGAACTGGAACATTTACTGGCGGAACTGGTACAGGCACTGGAATGACTGGTGGAACTGGTACAGGCACTGGAACAATGACTGGTGGAACTGGTACTATGACAGGTACATAATATAAATTTATAACTGAATAAGTGATCATTGAACATTGCAAAGTGTTTGGGCTGATCTCACGTTATACGTCTTCTTTGTTTGGATCGCATAAGCCAGGAGACGTTATTTATTTATTTCATCATCATCATCATCATCATCATCATCATCATCTTCTTCTTCTTCTTCTTCATCATCATCTTCTTCTTCTTCTTCTTTTTCTTCTTCTTCTTCTTCTTCTTCTTCTTCTTCTTCTTATTATTATTATTATTATTATTATTAAATGAAAAGATAAAACAGATAAGACTGCCACCACACAATGTTTATATGACATACCCTTCTGTATCAAATCTTAACTAATGGAACCAAATTGTAAGCAATGCTATACTGGTCATAACCCAAACCAAATCGAGAGATCGAGAGATCGAGAGATCGATCGATCGAGATCGAGATCGAGAGAGAGCTTATCCAAAGTCACATATTAGATATGCTCGAACTAATCTGCCTCCATCTGGTACCCTAAAAGTAGACGGGATGAACACTTGCCATGGGGAACGAACGCTGACTGTTTTTTTTTTCTCACATACCAATGAGTGGACCATCCGTTTATCTATATCTGCCCTGCACTGATAAGTATAGGGAAAGTATGGATGATTATTACCATGCAAGGTCAGCAAGACCTATAACAATAAGATGATTTAGATAGGATTAATTTATTTGTTTTTGACCAACAAATCACTTTTATCATACAGAGATCTACCATCTTTGTATTTTACTGTATAGATCAGGTGTTTTGTCGGAGTTCGTCATTTTCATATTTTGCCCAAATTTGAAAAGAGACCTGATGTTTAATCAAGTAAACAGCAACAATATAACAAGAATGGCAACATAAAGAAAAAATGGCATTATAACCCAGCTAATTACAAAATACACATATACTTGATTACATAGATATTTGTAATATTAGAGTGATTATACAGATACTTGTTATATTTTGTGATTTCGTTAACATTTACATAGATTAAAAATCTGTAAGATGATTAGAAATATCGTAGTGGTTGTCATTTCCGTTATTTCCAATACAATAATAATAATTCATACATGTTATCCTCATGGACGCACACTAATGTTAGAAAACAAACAAATTCGTCAGTGTAATACATCCTCCGATTGGCTACAAAAACAAATTTTCTTTACACTGGGTCTAATTCAGATATATTTAAATTATAAGCCCTGTAAACAGTGGAAGGTTTGAATATTTTTACAAAGTAGGCAACACACTTAACGATGTTAGTATTATTCTTAAAGTTTGGTGTAATTTAGTGAACATATATCTCAAACAAAATAGAAAATCAGAGAACCAATCTATGGCCCGTAATAACCAATATTATCACTATAGTCTTGAAAAAACAAATCTTTTGTAATAAATATTTATCCGAATAAAGCTTAGCAATTACGATTCCGCTCCTTTTTGACCTCAACACCTCTTCCTGACATTGCTTTTTTCATAGTACTCACATTGGCAATCGCTTTTATTAATGACGACAATTCCACTCCCCTCCTGCTTTCTACGTGTCTTTCTGACATTGCCCTTGATATTCACGTTAGAAGAATAATATGGAAGATGCAGTTTCAACTCTCGACATTAGCAAATCTTGGCGTCCTGGTGAGATCAATCTTATCGCAATATCAACCAGAAAGTTTTAACAACTCCCTCGAAGCTTCATTTGTTCCATCAGCGTGATCAAAGTTATTCTTGCTCGTAACAAAGAGGTCAAAATGGTTGTTTCAAATTGTTACGTACCTATATCACTTGTAAGCGGTGATGATAATATATTTCAAATATTTTCTTTCAAAATATTTCTCAAATTATCTTACAATCATTAAGGTTAGTAATGTTCAATCTGGTTTTACCCCCAAAACATTCAGCTATTTTACTACTCCGTAATATGTATACTACTGTTTTGAAAGAGAACGTTTTTAAGGCAACTCGAAAGTACATAATATATTAGCCATACAGAGATTTGTTAATCACTATTTATGTCTTGACTCTAAGATGACATATATCTGGTAGGTATATAAATACTATATATACTGCTGGGGAAGAGGTTTAAAGTTCTGTACTTTACCTCCCCAAGCCACGAACGCAAACATTTCTTTTCAGTATACAGTGATAAGTTTCTGCTACAAGCGTTAATTGTTATGTTTATCTTCTTCCAATATCTCATTACCATTCTCCGGGTTTGCGATCCTTGGTCTCTGGCTTCATTACTCAAGTCAGCTTAGTTATCAAAGGATTATTGTTAAAGAAGAAATATATCGAAATATAAACTTAAATCACTTCTTCAGTCCTCTCTATTTCTTGATCGACGCTTTTGAAAATCTTTTCTAAAGACGTCTGCATATCAATGTTGTTGAAATCAAGGATTGGGACCTAGCACGTGGACCTGATGGACCATGGATCCATACCAGTCGAGATAAGTTTTGTCACAGGAGCGTTCTGTAATTGCTTTTCTTGTTTACAAGGTAATTGTATTCATGTAACTTGGATACAAGTACCAAACACTATATCTTACTCACAAGGAAATGATATTCATGCAACATGGATACGAGTACCAAACACTATATCTTACTCACAAGGAAATGATATTCATGCAACATGGATACGAGTTCCCAAGAGTTATCCATGCAATAATTGAATATACAGTAAAACGTATGCTGAGAACCAAACAACTGTAGTATAGGTTGAGCTTGTCCAAAATGTAGATAAATGCAATCATGAACGTACAACATTTTCTTTACTATGCAGTAACTAACATACAGCTGTAAAACAACACACTATTTCTACCAGACAGCAATATCGAGGGGCATATTGATACACTTCAAATCGTTTTTCTTGTATTCTACGGCACTTACAGTATTACAATGGCTCTAAAACCTTAATCTCCCAACCCCTTTACTTAGACCAGATTTAATCTGATACTGTTATACCACACACAGTGATACTGACCATTCATTCTCATTAAACCTATATGTTCCAGAATGTAGGTAAGCAATGTAGTGTGGCTGTACTCCGCAAACTGTAGTGATGTTGTAGTCGCCATACTGTAATGTAAGTGCAGATTATCATGGCAAACAATAATCTATACATCACTTCAATAGTCTGTTTGGTAATGTACACAAATGCTCCTATACTTGCTTAGAAGGTTAAACGGATATTGAAATAAATAGTCATATACACAAATGCCCATATACCTAGTTAGACAGTAACACCGATATCGACAACTAATTTAAATCCTGATATCGAAATTATATTAACTTCATATGAGAACTTACCGTTCGTACAAAGAGTAAAATCTTAAATTTACAAAATCTCTTAATACCTGACACACGGGGCATATACTGTGTTATGTTCATTCAGCCTAACTTCATTTCAGGACATTTCGTAGATGCAGTTACCGTAACATTGATGTAAACAAGGATAAAACAATGTGAGCCATATCAAAAAGTGGCCTTAGTGCAAGCAGGACCATTTTTAATGCGTTAAGTGCCTATAAGTTCTATTATGCTCGTGTTAATGACAACATATCAGAGAGTGACATTTTTGCGATGGTAAACAAAATAAATTAATGACGATTACTCATAAGTGATTTAAGTAAATATTGGCTTTAGATGCTAGATGAAATTTCTTTTCAGCGAAATCTTTGTCTCTCGATCCGATTTTTGTTATAGGGGGATAAATATCAAACCCTAGAAGGCAGTGGAATCCTTATAGCCATGCTTTGAATGTTTCATTCTAAGTTTAGAAATATGTTCCATGCATAAAGTAATAAAGAACGTACACTATAAACCTATTGTGGTAGCTGTATCAAAAGAAGGCGATCATATAGATTATAAAACCTCTTACCAATCAGATTTTAGGAACATTGGAGGAGCTGACACACAATATAATAGTCTCTATTTAATATATATATATATATATATAAATATATATATATATATATATATATATATATACATACATATTAATATATATACATATATATATATATATATATATATATATATATATATATATATATATATATATATATATATATATATATATATATATATATATATATATATATATATATATGTGTGTGTGTGTGTGTGTGTGTGTGTGTGTGTGTGTGTGTGTGTGTCCGAGTGGTCTAAAGCGTTTTCCGTTACAGATCACTGCCATCTCACCTCTGCGTGTGTGTTCGAGTCTAATGTAGTTATGTGAGAAAGCTTGCAAGTTGCCAGTAGCTTCTCGTGGGTCGGTGGTTCTTTCCGGGCGTTTTCCCGGGTTCTTCCTCTACCAATAATACTGGCCGCCATGTATAGCCTATCGTGTGCTGAAAAATGGCGTTAAACCCTACAACAACAACAACATATATATATATATATATATATATATATATATATATATATATATATATATATATATATATATATATATATATATATATATAGTTGTGAAAGAAAAGGCAATTGTTTAGTTGTTTATATGTCCTGTGCAGTGAAAGTTCAAAACTTTGCTTGTTTAAGTGTTTTCCCAGAATAAAACTTAAAATTGTCTAAAATACGTTTGAACACGTGCGTTATAACAGTCTCGGTACGGAAGGTGACCTAGTGAACGCGGGGTCGTGCATTTTCCTTCAACGCTTTTGAGTTATGTTCATTAGGTCAAATCACTGTATTTGCTATAATATTCTTCACCGTAAGAAACCATTACAAATTTCCTCTCATTTGTATCACTTGCGTTAAAAACGGTTATTCATTAGTGATAACCGAAATCATTGTCATCACCGTCATACCCATCATTTAATTGGTAAAAGGAGAAGGATAGTAAAGACTACTAATTGCAAAACATTCAAATCGGTCGTACATATATTTATCTTAGCTTTCAGTTGCATTTATTCACAACAAAAAAAAACTTGTTTGTGATTGATATTCTCAACAATGAACACAACAACAGAACATTGTAAATATCACAGTAAGTGATACAGCCTATAGTCGTCTCACATATTGTTAAAAACTGAATGCAAATCTCCCGAATGATGAATATGACATTTCTCTTTCAGGCGCTTGTATGGACAAATCTCCAAATTGTGCACAGTTGGACCAGATGCAACATATATGCAGTGACTCCGGCGCCCGTATCTACGCACAAAATAATTGTCCTCGTACATGCAATCTCTGCTCAGGTAGGAGTTTAGATTTTACTTTATGTTGGACCAATGTGTTGAAAGAGGAGACGGTGTCTTGATACTATAAGAAGAGCTGCAACACAATGCATGGGCATTGCTGATGTATATGTTCTGTCTTTTGGGCACAGTTTCCAAAAATCTCATAACTGTGCTTGATGATATTGTCTTTATTATTCTTGTAATACAATTCCGTTTAACCTTGTGAGGTATTTTTAAAAATTATATATCGAGATACTATCTGTACATAGCGAAGTCAGGCAAGACCGAGTGTGACTTGAAACGACTTAAGCATGAATGTAAACGCGATTAATGAACATTATCCTGACAAAATATCTGCACAAGAACTTCGCAGCTGCCAAAAGAATATCGCCCTCGTACTAAATCTTTAAATTTAATTTTAATACCTTATTTGAAAGCGCTCAGCTGTCTCAATAACAACTATCCACCCGGTGTAACAATTTTTAAATATATGTTTGCCGTTGAAATGGCGGTAAAATAGTTTAATCGATTTTATCGCTTCAAAACAGCAAATATTTTACTTTAATCATCTATCTTTGCGTCGTTCCAATTTTAAACCGTCTGTCTATTCCACAGCAGATGGTGGTGGTATGGTTACAGGCGGCCAATCGACAAGTAAGTCTTATGCATGGATGAATTGCGTGTACAAACACATTAACACTGCAAATTCAGTTTATTAATAGTTATGAATTTACATTACTCTTGGCAATGCAGTGTAACAATATTTCAGTACAGACAAAAAAAGTGCATGGCATAAGTACTTAAGAATTGCATATTTTGATATGACAAAGAAAGTTTATATTTGTAATGATACTATGAATCCAAAACACAGGACAAGAATTAGTGTACTAAACAGATTTAAAGATGTCCTTTTTTATAAAAAAAAAACAAAACAAAAAAGCAAAAAACAACAACAACAAAACAACAAACAAACGTGATGCGAGTAAGAACTGATAAGATCACTACATGACGTCCAAAGCGAAGAATGTTACAGATCGCTTTATTGTCGATGGTCATATTATGACCTAGTTTTCGACCATTATTTGCATTGCATATCTTCTAAAAACGTCTTAAAAGTATAGTTTATCAGTGAAGATTGCAGAGATAACATGCCGTCGCGCCAAGGGCAGCTTGTTTTAATGACGGGCAGTCTGTTTTCTGAATCGAGAAAACAATAATATAGGCTAGTTATTGATTTCGATTGGTGCCTCCGTGAAAGGTACTTAAATGTGAACACATGGTGAATAAGTATCAGTTTCAGCTTCGGTAATATCATAGCTAACACTGATTTGTATTTGATCCTTGTTATGCAGCATCTCTACTGTGATAAATGTTTTAACTTGTTATCACAGATTGCGCTGACAAAATCACGAACTGTGCGTCATATGGATCATCCGTATGTACTGATGCCACTTACTCCCGCTGGGTGACAGATAACTGTGCCAAATCATGCAATAAGTGCTGTAAGTATTCGTAATACACATTCTTATCGAGTATTACCTTCATAATGCTAAAAGATTATCTGAAATAAGGGACAGATAACTAACTTCAACAACTTGCTGTCCTTGCATAGAAGCGATAAACGACAAATAGGAAGAAATAACACATTAAGGGTATATATTCGATCCATTATTTTTAATGTACATGACTTAGATTTAAATGGAAACTACACATAGATATACAGAGAACAGGTATTTGTTTTAATACACTGTGCAATGCCACTGGAATAATTCAACATTCTCTTTTACACTGCAGACTTATCATCTTATTTAAAAAGAATATGATATTGGCACAATCTGGGTATCTGATATATTGCTGTAAGTGTATTTATTTTTTCATAATATTGTACAGGAATAAAAGCTTACTGTTTTTTATTATTAATTGTTTAAAGAAATTCCAGCATTTATCCCTTTAAATAGTAATGTAAAGTTTTGTAACTTCAACGGTTTTTTGAGCTTTCTGTTTGTCTTGTATCAGTTATATATTTGCCTTTAAAAACGACTCAGAGTACAAAGCGCTCAGACTAGTTAGATACTAACTTTGCGGTGTTCAGTGTCAGTTTCTTTTCATATAATACGTAATCAGGCTAGTTAGATACTAACTTTGCGGTGATCAGTGTCAGTTTCTTTTCATATAATACGTAATCAGGCTAGTTAGATACTAGCTTTGCGGTGTTCAGTGTCAGTTTCTCATTATTATAATACGTAATCAGGCTAGTTAGATAATAGCTTTGCGGTGTTCAGTGTCAGTTTCTTTTCATATAATACGTAATCAGGCTAGTTAGATACTAACTTTGCGGTGATCAGTGTCAGTTTCTTTTCATATAATACGTAATCAGGCTGGTTAGATACTAGCTTTGCGGTGTTCAGTGTCAGTTTCTTTTTATTATAATAGGTAATCAGGCTAGTTAGATAATAGCTTTGCGGTGTTCAGTGTCAGTTTCTTTTCATATAATACGTAATCTGTATATCGTGATACCAGAGATACTGGAAATGCTTTTGATACATTATTCACTAGAGAACTACATCTACAAAGTCCGACAGGGTGACATATATACTATATAAAGCTCTGTTAAATTATTAATAATCTTTAGTCTTCTAGATATTTTGAAATGTTTTTGAACTGGCATTTAGATATATCAGTGACCAAAATAATGTTAATTTTACCTTAACACCCATACCTTGTCTAACGTTTTTATTGCGTGTCTCTTAACTGTCAAGACTGACATCTTACGGAGCCGAATAGGCAGGCAGTCATTGGTCAACATAACACGAAAATTTGTTGAAGTGTTATAATTAGCATCTACATGAAAAGCTAACTGAAGGTGAACATTGTAAACTTTATGCCAATTGTTTGTTCTAACGAGAAATAGTAGAATTGTATGAGCTGGGACCCAAACATTAGAAAACACCATTCATTTATGAAGCTACGACAATTCCTTTTACAACAGTTGAGAATTCTTAGAAGACACATTGTAGATTAGAGATTTCAGCTCAAGCAGCCAGCTGTGAGTTCATAATGTAATACAAAATATCCGAACAATGATTAAAGTGAAAAACCTTTCTAATTATTACCAATGTAAGGTTATGTTGATTAGATAACGACATTTATTATCTTTCAACATAATGTGGTTAAATGGCGTTTAATAGCGTTCATATTTCTCAAAAAACATTATGCATTTGCTTAACTTGACGTCATGAGGTCTTATTATACTTGTGGTACATAAAACATAATTTAATATAGGTTAGTTAGAATACAAAAATGCAATAGCCACGTGATATTATTGATATTACACGCACGAAGAATTCGATCGGGACCTTACACAAAACACTACATGACATCACGAGGGATTGCTGTTCTCCCCTTAGATTCCTCCGCTTTAATAATAACCGAAAAGACATTGCTGATTAACAGCATATCAACATCTAAAAGGTTATATCCTTGCAGAGATAATGGACTTCATCGGAAATTCGAAAAGATGATAGATACAATAAATTGAAGACACCATTATATTATGTTCAAGCTAATGTTAAAGAGAAGCAACGATGACATGCTAACCACTGAACCACCACGGCTTCACACGTGACTTAAATTAGTTGCGGTCTTTATTCTGAGATTTACTTGTTTCATATGACTGCTTTTACCTTTATAAATTTCATCACAAATTCCAGATTTGTTCCTGTAATTATGTTGGGGTCACTTTGTACAATGTTAAATTATACAATGGAAAATGTGTCTACATTAAATGACATTTGATGTGGAAAATTGAATACGTTGTTTGCATTTTGACAGCCGGTGGCACAATGATGGGTGGAACTGGTGGTAATATGATGGGTGGAACTGGTGGTACCATGACAGGTGGAACTGGTGGCACAATGACGGGTGGAACTGGTGGCACAATGACGGGTGGAACTGGTGGCACAATGACGGGTGGAACAGGTGGCACCATGACGGGTGGAACTGGTGGTACAATGACGGGTGGAAGCGGTATCCCAACGATAGGTGGAACTGGTACTGGGTCAGGCGGAATGACTGGACACTCATCTGGTAGGATCCATTTTCATATGACAGATTTGCTCTTGTAACGTTGTAGAGGTGGCCTTTTAAAACTCTTTTGTTGGAATGAACGTCAGGTTCGACAATTATGGTTACTTATTTTGAAAATATATAAAGTCTCACACGTTTTGAAACTTTTCTTTATTGTTTCATGTTTTTGGTTATGTGACTATGTAAACGTATGTGCGCTGTTAATCTCTATGATAATCTTTAAAAGCTGTACATCTCTTAACTTTTATAACCTTTTCATAAAAATAAAATCATGGTAAAGTAGGTTGATTTGTCACATCACTATGTCAAACGTGCTTGAGCTTTTTACCTCAGCAAACAATAAATTGGAAAATGGGTGGCTATCAGATCTCAATTCCAGGTAATTGGTTTTTTACAATGTGAAAAGGAACCGTGAGATAGCAAAAATCGAAGCATGTCAGTGTCGGGTACAGTGGGTGTAGTGGAGGGTAAAAATAGGTAACATGACCATTTATTTCGGTTAGTTGTATTTTTGTCACCAGTACTTACAGTTTGTGAACATTTAATAGTAAGATTACAAAAGGATAATATCTATTAATAGATTTTACTTAACTCGGCAGTGTAAGAAATCTAACAAGTTCATTTATATTAGTGTCTTAGATTTTGCTCTCGCCTTCAACTTAATTTTCATCCATAGGCGATATTAAAGTTAAATGTGAATCATATTACAAATTTAAAAAACAAACAGTTTACAATACAAGAAACGCTTTTTTGATGTAAATGTTTGATTATTATATTTAGTACTGTTGCAGTTAGAATATAGTGTCTTGATCTCGGCTGATTTGATGGTAGGATTAGAACCCTCACCATCTCAATTGGGAGTCCAGTGCCCTAATCAATGAGGCCTCATGACTCCTAATAATTGATAATTAAACAAAATAAAAACAAGAAATGGTTATTTTTTAAAACTAGAGTCATAATAAAACGTGGTAAAGATGCCATGACACGGCATTAAGTGTGACGTAGTTGCGACTGTACAACTTAGAATCGGAGCGGAAAGTGACCGGAATTGACAAAGTCCCGAGTGACTTCGAAAAGCGCCAACCATGCATTCTAGTAGCACTTCGATCCCAAATCACATCTAATGAAATAGAGGGTCTCCGGGAAGAATGGTTTGTGTTGTTTTCTGCATTTTTCCTGCAGTTGCCTGGCGGAGAAGATCATGTTGATTGTGGACCTCTCTGCGCGTAACCTGCACTCCGATTTTGGATACACTCTGTCAGCATGCCTCTGCAGTATGTTCAGGATGACGCATGCGAAGACTTTACCCACGATGCAGAGAAAGGATATGCTCGTGTAGTTGTTGCAGTCACTTCTGTCGCCTTTGTTTTTGTACATGGTTACATTGTTGGCTTCAGGCATGTCCCGAGGGAATGTACGCTCATTCCCAGCATTTGCTGAGGAAGTCGTGCAGGTGCGTGTGCAGCACGCTGCATCTGCACTTGATGACTTCTGCTGGGATGTCACCCGTCCTTGATGCTTTAACTAAGGACATTTTCTCTAAGGCCTTGTTTAGTTTTGCCACAGTAGGTTTCTCGTCCAGTTTGGCCATGATCGGGAGGTTTTCAATCGCTTTGAGGGTATCGTTAGTCACGTGGTTCTCTCTGGAGTAAAGTTTAGATTAGTACTCCAGCCAACGTTCCATCTGCTTGCCCTTGTCGTGGATGGTATTGCCTGCGGCAGACTTCAATGGTGCAATCACTTTCTTCGTGGGACCCATTGATTTCTTTATGCCAATGTACCTGCTTCTGATGTTTCCAGTGTATGCTATGTGACATTTAATGAGTGTATATTTTGTATAGAAAAATAATTGAGAATGTTTGACAAGTTATCATATATGCTATTAAAATAATATTCATTTTCCTTCAATGCAAGTTTATATTAATTAATCATTTAGAAACAATTGTTAACATTTTTGCAATATTTGTTAGTTTGGCATAATAAGTTGTCCCATAATACCATAATTAAAGTTCTTCTTGTTCGGTTTAACGACACTTTTAACCTATTAGAGGTTTCATGAGTGCGTGTTTTATCACTTACGGGTTATACGTTTTATTAAATATGGCAGAATGAACCCATGTGACTGAAAATCTTAGAAATAGTCCGTTTTTATCGGGACAAATTTCTTTTTATATTCCGTTTTTATCGGGGAAAATTACTTTTTTGGGAAGGGGCTGCTAGCATCACCTACTCTATCTGTCCCTTAAAAAGTTTGAAAATAGCAATATTCAATCTCAACTCCAAAAAGGAATCTAATGACATAAATTTGAGCATTCCATATCTGACAATTGTCAACCTCCCTCCCTTATAGATTTTGTGGCTTGCAATATCATCTTGCAAACGTATGTGTGCGTGTGGCTTTCTTCGAAAAAAAGTGAATACACGAAACATATTTGAACGAGTTTCTTTTCCAAATGAAAACAGCTAAACCTATTTTTAAAATAGTTCTTTATTTTATGGGGTTTTTCCGTAAGCGAGAGAGCAGTCTGTGGAAAGAACTATGCATAATATTGAATATATTATACATATCGAAGATAAAGAGAAGATCTATTACGAATTAAGAAACTACTTATTGGGATTACTATTACGATAAAAATTTCGTATCCAAGAAATAAAAGAAGGATACTTTTTTATTTCTGGAAAAGACAGTTTCCATTTTCGCCGTATGTTTTATACATCACAGATCCTCCGTCGCCTAGTTGTTTACAATCCCACCTCTTCGATATTTCTGGACCCAATGTGTTTCCAAAAGGATTATTTTGTACTTTTCTGCCAGTTTTCAGAGTGTCTGTTTCTCTTAGGCGTTAAAAAAGGAAATCTATCTTGGTTTGCGAAAGTCTTGGCTCCAAAGATTAGATGAAACAAGATGGGAATAACAGTATGTTATTAGTGTCATTTAAATTTTTGTTTGGGTGATTCTTTGATATGTTTGATATTTTTTTCGTTCAGGATGTGTATACAAGACTCAGGTTCATCAGCAGGGGGAGAGCTGGAATGATGGCTGTGACTTCAAATGCACTTGTACCGATGGTACATCAGGGCAATACACGTGCACTGCAATGTAAGAATATTTATAATATTTGGAGTTTGTTATGCTTTGTTCTCTTTAGAAAATCATATATGTCATCAGTTAAGCCCTTAGACCATCTGCCTATTACATAGTTCAGACATTTTTGGCTTATATGGGTCGTAGACTTATTCGTTTATACGGAGTGAGTCTAATTCAGTTTGTGTTGTCAGACTGTTTCGTGACTACGGGTCTTGTAAGCCTTGCTTAAAAGCAGCTTAAATAACGATAGAACACTGCTGAACCTATTGGCGGATGGTTTAAAATCCCGGTTTATTATTTAAAAGACGGTATGGATTAGAGGAGTCTGTTGAAACAGTAAGACTGTTGTATAAAGAGTAACAAAGAAAAAGTGTAAACAACTAATTTTGTAATCCAAGAATAATTCAAGAGTTAAAATTAGAAGTCCTAGTAATAAATGTTCTACTGAATTTGAGATTGAGTCCTGACAAAATCCAAATGAAATGCAATGCCGTATGCTGTGGCCTGAATAGCACTGACGTGTCAACAGTTCTTTGATGAACCACAAAACATAATTCGGGGTTTGATTTACAAATATAATTTCAATAAATATCTTTTTTCTTTGTCCAAGATTAATTACAAGCACAAGTATTTAGAGAGTAAAATAATCTCTTAAAATCCAAATAATTTGAAGAAAAATTAAAATGAAACTCAAGAACTGGTCACAACAGAAGAAACAACTTGACGTCGAAGTGTTTTAGACCAACTGAAAAATGTCTCTCTAAATATCAGATTTGGATTTTCGGAAAATCAAGACTTGCGAGATAGAGCTGTTTTCATGCTTGACTCAGGTACTCCCAGTGTTACCTTTATGAAAAGCAATCACTTTATTCCGAGAATAAAATAAAAATAGAAAGTTGTTCACTTCTCTCACTGATTTCTGAATCAAGGTCGGGAACCAAGTAAAAAATAGAAAGTTTATGAAAAGGGTCAAGTAAAAATGAATTTTTGAAAACAGGCTAAATCAGAGAGTACATTACAAGAGCATGAAATAGAATAACACTATTTTAAAACTTACAAAACAAATGACTTAAATCAATATCAAATTAAATCAGATATATGTAACAATACACAAAACAACAACAAATGCAAGTAACGATTTGATGGTACCGGACGTAACACTAAACAGTTGGAGTTGAGTTCAAACACTAGTGTGAGGATAATCAGTAGATTTTAATAAAATCAAGACTGCGCAAGTTTCAAACCTCATCACCGCTTTCATGAATATTTCTAATTTGGATTTGTCTGCCTGCTACATTTCAATTGCGTTTCTTTGTTCTCTTGATGATTTTCATTATTTCAGTGATCATTATGACCGTGGGGGTGACATGTATTTAAATTATCATGACTATTATTATTATTATTATTATTATTATTATTATTATTATTATTATTATAATCATTATTATTGATGACGATGGAAAGAAGGACAAGTCAGTGTATAAGAAAACTAAGCAATAGTTGTATTAGTTGTAGTAGGTAGTCGTAGTATAGCAGATGTAACATCTCCCATTAGTCTTGTTCTCTTTAATGAAATTGCCTTTGTAAGCCGGACACTTCGACTGTCCCAACGTTACTTGAACAAGAATGTAACAAGCAAAGATTATTCTCAAAAAAATCAGTCCGTCCAGTTATTCGACTTAATTGAATAGTCTTGGGCAGATTAATTAGACAGCGATTAATTATTGAGCAGAATTTGTTCCCTGTAAAAATGCAAGTTCTAGAAGGATAGAATTTGGCCAGTGGCGTATCGAATAGCTATGCAATGCAAACCTAAAGCGTGATGGTTACAAAATGAACTTGTTTTTATTAATGAAGAAACACATTTTACTTGTATCGTTTTTAATAAATGTCAATATTTATATCATAAAGATATGAATAATGTATGCTGCTGTTATAAAGTCCAAACTGTCCAGGTGATAAATTTTTCACATTGCAAGCAGTGTCAATTAACAAAAATTATGCATTATTAACACTACAAGCACTGTCAATTATCAAACATTATAGTTTATTATCAATACACTCACTGTCAATTAGCAAATATTATTGTTTATTGTGAATACACGCACTGTCAATTATCAGACCTTATAAAGTATTAACACTGCAAGCACTGTCACTTTTCAGACATTCTTTGCAGATGTTGCCTTTGTATATTGTGGATTACTCCCCCTGAATTGGTGATTAGAATATGCCACTTAAATAAAGATACACTCGACATCAGTACCACATTAATTAAGCCTGCAGTCATCGTGCGTGTTTTAAAAATGTGTTAAAACATTTGAAATCATTTATCAAGATTTATTGTCAATGATTGTGCTTAAGCTGGTCCAGTAAATGTGAAGTTGTTCATATATCTTGCAAGATTAAGACGTGTCCTTAATACCAAATTACTATGTTTGTTATTATAGCTTTAACTCGTAGAGACCACGCCACAATAATTATACTTGTTTCCCTGTCATGAAAGGCGGCCAACGAGTAGCAACTAAAGAAATGATGAAATGCAAAATCAATAACACGTTAATTATACAAGGACAATTTTCTCAAACCAGAACAATTAAAATACTGCAAAGTAGGTATGACGTAAGAACGTAAGAACGTACCCATATAGCCATTGTATCCATACCATTTCACAGGGTCCTGTCACAGTTGTAGTCTATTTACGCTACTTCCAATTGTATTTTAGATGTTCAACTAGTCAAAGTGAAGTAATACATGAAGTGAAATTGTACGTGAAGGAAAGTCATGCATAACTTCGATGATGGACAGTAATTTACCTTATACCAAATTACTGTATTGCAATATTTGTAACCCTAAATAACCATGACAAATTCCCTACCACTTGTTTCACTTTCATTTAAGAAGGTTTCATTCGTGAAACATTAATTATAATATATATAATATAACACATTACATTTGAAGTAAAACCCTCTCTCTTATGTTAAAAAATATTATTTTCATGAAAAGCTGATTATACTTACCGTACACCGATAAACTTGTAGACTATGACTCAATCACGTGTACCTCATTGAGGAGGTTCCTTTTTCTCCCAATATGGTCGCGCGACGTAAAGCCCGTGTAAATTCGGTTCTTTAGACAGATTTAGCTATCATAGTTCATTGGTAACGGAGACATTAATTTTAGATGGGTGTAAGTTTCATTAATAGAACGTAGTTTGATGCAGAGTTTTTCGTGCATTTCCTACCACAATTCACGTACGGAATCAACACTGAATAGTTTTGCGAGTTCTAATTAGGAAGGGTCTGTACTTAGTATGGAATGTATACATATTGCATCGTATACGGTATTTGCCTACTATTATTTCTATTACATTTTCTGAAATAATGTTTTACAGGTGTGTAACTTGGCAACTCCCGCCATCATGTACACTCAATCCACCAGCCCCAGGAAAATGCTGCACAACTCCAAGTTGTCCCGCTGGCTTTAACATTCAGTACCCACCAGGATACCAGTCAAACTAAGCTGGGTGTGCTGCAATTGTTAGAAAATTAATTAAATTTGTACTTCAAAATACCGTATTTCTGCTGTTGTTTTAAATAGATGTACATATAGCAATAGCGTTACCGAAAGGAAACATGTTTCGCAATATAGTAATGCAACACAAAAATTGAGAAATTGAGAGATAGTCCCATCAGTAGTATAGTTATTAAACAGGCTGATGATGGCTTCTTTGTCCTCGAAGCCTGATACGAGAATGTTCTCAAGCAATCAACCGTGTTAAATCATTTTAAACCTCCATATACCCCAATTAGAAAGTAGTGGCAAGGACAAAACTATCTTTGCATGGGAATGAGGTGAACATAACTAAAACACTGATACAAAACAAGGTAAGACCATCCTCTAGTTCTCGGTCTACATTCTGATCTCTTGAATTTAGTATTCGGAATGCAGATTAATGTATACTCACCTAATATCTAATATCAAATATTTTGATGTAGCTTGTTTTTAAAAAGTTATTGTATTTTTCTTCTTATTTATTTGACATCTCTGAAATGAATAGGGAAATATATATCGAGTTTTAAATAAGGCAAATATAGTTAATATGAATTAGAATATTCAAACTTAAGACAAAAAAGTAATAATTATATATTGAAATTTGTTTTCATATGGAAATAATAATTAATCCAAGATATATAGAAAAGTTATAGAAAAGATAAATACACTAATCCAGCATCTTTGTAGAACATTAGGGTCTTGTTAATACCTTAAGAAAATTCATAAACAGACAAACATCAACAACTTAAGAATGAACATTTGAAAACTTATGGTATTAGCAAAAGGTGATGAAATACATTTTAACTCAACAAATTCATGTGGTATTTGTAGCAATACAAATGTTAAAGTTCGAGTGCAGGGTAACGTGACTGGAATGTATTGAGCTACTGCTCATAACGACTATAATTTAAAATGCAAATATAAAAGTTCACCCATCCCCATTAACTACTACCCTTCATAATTTGTCTGTATTTTAAAATGATCCAGAAGATGAGAAAACATTACTAGCAAATAATGATGATAAATATTGTCATCTGGCAAGGATTTCAGAGCTGAACGGTTCATGAAAGAAAGCGAAGACAAAAAAAAAACGTGTAAAGAACGCTTTGACTTGAAGTTAGCTTTCGAGTCATGGCCTATTTTCGAAAGCAGTAACTTCGTAATTTAAATGACTGAGAAAGGATATTTACCTATATTCGTATTTTCTAAAATTTAAGGAAACAATGCCTCCTCCAATATAAACGTTTTACTAATACGTAACAATTCAAATGTAACTAATGACCATGTATCGGTGGAATTTGTAACAACATTACATCGGTTTTCCCAGGCTGAGATGAAACAATGAGTGAATGTGAAACGTAACAAACGATTATCTGATATCAAGGTTGTGTCTAGCAACACCAAATTTTTAAAAGATCTATACTGATGGTAGACAGCACAAAGGATAAATACATTTTATAGTATTACATCCCGAGGATGTCTTTTTTTTCGTGTACTGACAAACACGGACTGCTCTTAACATTATATTACTGATGTGCAGCTCATGGCTTAGAAGTCAAAGAGTATTTGTTTAATAAAGATCTCCGAAAGGTTAGTTAAAACTATTTCGGTTGCAAGTTCGTACATGATTAACATGCTTGAAACAATGAGGACACAGATTATGCATACTCATTAAGACTCATTAACCGTCTTTATTATTGTCAATTGAAGACCACCAACAGTAGACATGGAGGACATAAGCTTGCGGGATTTCTTATAGGCAATGATGCAGCTGGAGAAGGCGATGTATTGATCAACTGAGGCATTGCTAACATCGATGATAGTTTGTATCGCATGACATGAACATCTGCGACAGATTGGCTTTGAAACATCCTTGTATATGCTCAACAATAATCCACGCGAAGGTCCAATATAAATTAATCAATGGGACTATGATATACCAGTACTAGCTTTAGACCATCTTGGAATCATCGCACGAGCACTTGAAGATACAGGTCGCAGACTCCATCGATAGGTATGAAAACACCTAGGAATCGTTTCTACAACGATCACGTATTATTCACTGACAAATCAACCACGATAAAATTCTCCGTCAATTAAAATTGGATCACCAACATTTGCTCTGACAGAAAAAGATCGACCTCGACTGAAATTCATCAAAGATGCATATTTTTGTGAATCAGTTCTTGGACGAAAAAGAGAACTGTTCAAGACACAAAGCTGTGTATCATTGTAGTGTTAAGAGAACGTGGAGACAAACCCACGGATCGTACAATGACCGGAGACATAAATAATCCCATTTAATATATTTACTATGATTGCGTGACAGTTGTGCAAGTGAAGAAAAGTGAACGGTTGGAAGCATGTGAGCTAGATTAAATCGAACCAGGCCTGCAAATGCGGAAATTAATTTCCGAGGTGACAATATTAATGCAAGAACTGCGATTAATCATAAAAGTTACAAAGGCAAACAATAATTATGTAATATGACTCTTACAGAAAAAGCTTGGAGAAAAAAAGAACGAAATAAAACACAATATAAGAAAAGTTGATTTTTATTTTATTTTATAGAAACGCTACGTAATAGTTCAAGATGGATTCATTTGTATTTGGTTCCTACAGTGCTTCAATGTCGCTGCTTGAGAAGTTGAAATGATTCGTTTAGTAAGATATATATATAGTCGCTAATTACTAATTTGATTTATTTAAATTATTGTATAAAACTTCTGGAATCGATGATGGTGATAAAGATGAAAAATGAATTATCTGCTGCCAATTCTAATAGTGTTCTTAAGAAAAATACTGTCAGATCTCATATTGGTGAAATTTAATTAATGTAACTTTTTTCTTTTTTTATTAATTTCACATTTTTATACCTTCATACTCATTCTCGGGAAGCATTTTATTGTTTTATCTGTTTACCAGACATTCGTGCATCAAGTGCTTGACCAATAATTAGCTTCCTGTCTATTGTATGTATAGGATTCGAATGTGTTTTGAATACAAGTTTTTCAGGTTAAGTGAAGGTTTATATTATCCAAAAGTAGCAAGTAGAAGTTAGATCAAATATATTTATTTTCATGTCTTATGGAATGTTTGTTTTAGTTCATGTTAGGATTGTTTTCTGATCGCTCCGATATCCTGTGTTTTCATCATTCTGATATCTATGTCACTTCTATTCTTTTGCTTGTTTAGTTTTGGACTTTTTCCATATTGTAACATTTTCTTGTTTATTGCTTAGGTAAATATCGAATGAAAAAAAATATCACGCAGAAGTTACATCCTTTTTCACAGTTGTTCACTGCATGCTTGTGGAATATTGTTTAAGATATCCAGAAGCATGTCATTGAACATGGATATTAGAGAAAGTGCGAAATTATTTATTCCATTGTAACAATTAACTGCCTAATAGTAAACGTTCTTTCACAACAAGGTTGTCAATACTGTTATCCGAAGCTGAACACTTTTTCATTTTGCTTAATAAAGTGCATATATATTATTCTAAGATAAATATCATAACAAAGGCCAATAACATGTATAAGGTGTCTCTTTCATAAATATATAAATAAATGAGAAGATACTAAATGTTCGCGTGTTATATCCTACAGCACCAATAGCGAACGATGTTATTTTCTGTGCACGACTAAGTCTAAGTTCGTTCTTAGTCTTAAATTCAGATTGCAAAATAATTACTGGATTATACATATTTTTTACAAATACATCGAAGACTAGATTATGTTTGAAAGACATACAAGAACGTGTGACACTGTTTGAATTGATTGAAGGCCAGTGTGACAACATTTTAAAATGTTACATTAAGCACATCAATTAGACTGAAAGCTGCAATGAGTATATTGTATGTTCGTTTCTATGGAGTCTGATGCCACATTGATAGGACTTTGTTGTGAAAGTTTTTAAAGAAAGATTGACATATAATGCATTTTTAAAATATTTTTAAACAGTAACATCGCAATCAATGTATTGATCTGTGTCGACAACGTATAGCAATGCAATGATCAGTGAGCAAGAAATCAAGTACAGCAAGTTTAATTTGATCCTCAGCAATTACAGTTAGATAAATATAGAAGCTACACTCAGGAAACAACAATTCGGTAAAACATATCAAAAGTGAAAACTAAAATGCTTTGGTAGAAGGAAAATGAAAAAGAAAGTAATATTATAGAAACTTGCAAGAATGGATAAAAGTTGAAAACAAAATGTTAAAGTAATGGATGTCTAGGTGTTGTCCATACATATATTTTCCCGATTAAACAATAACATATTGTATAGCTAGATGCATTGTGCATTCTATCATTTCTTGATAAATTTTATAAAACTCCTATCGCCATTTCCACTGCTTGGAAGGAAAATGCTTCCTGCCCACTTTGCAGGTCCATACAAACATGTTGCAGTTGGGGGTGGGTGCGGATGGGGAAGGGGGTGTCGAGTATGTTATTTGGGCTAAGACTAATATTATATTTTGTTAAACTTGTTAAGTATAATCTTTTTTTAAAAATTCAATTTGTTTTGTGCAACAAAGAAAATTTTATTGAAGATTTTGCATCTATTCCATAAGATGTCGAATCTTAGACCGACTTCAGATTCCTATCCAGTATCTTTAATTAATGGAGTACCAACCTTTATTGACAAGGTGTAACATGAGTAAGATGTTTAGTATTCTAAACATTATCATGCGTCTCAGTCTCGAAAAATACTTTAAACATTTGCGGTAATTTAGAATTGTAGAGGCACATCTTAATGCAGGAATAACAGAAAGTGATGCCAAATCTTAAATTAGCATTTACAGCAAGAGCTTTGTAGAAAATCGTGTAGAGCTGATAAACTGCTGTTTTATGCAGCAGTGACCCTATATATATATATATATATATATATATATATATATATATATATATATATATATATATATATATATATATATGGTAATCACTTGTATTCAAAATGGTGCTTTTCAGACAGGATGTGACATTATCTACTAAGTTTGAGAACGTGCCAAGCACACACATATAAAATACATATTCTTGTTTGCACTGATAGGTCTCCCAAAGGACAGTCGATCACTATGTTTCGTATGCAAGCAAGAACGTTATCCATACGAATGCAACAAGATTAAACTTTGTGGTAGAGACGAAGTAAGCAATTATCTTCTTAAGCAAACATTTAGATTTGTATTACTGTATTAAGTTATAATAAGCATCGCAGAGTTGCAGTGTTACCACTTGGCACACGAACACGAGCGTATGTAGTTATAACGTTCAGTATTGGAATACATTGGAATACAAGGTAAAAACAATCGGCTATCTATGCAAACTAACACAAGTGTTCGTTAAAGACATCTAATGGTATGTTTCATTTTCTATGACGATTTAACATATTGAGTAGGTATAGTAATCAACGTGACAATATCCAACCTTACAATCAAATACCCGTTTTATAATACAGAACACATAGTCAATACAATCAATCCTTCTTAATCAAGCGCATTATTGACACCATCTACAACAATTGTATACAAATTAAACAGTATAAATGTTTTCTTTCAACTAATATTACTGTATCAATCTCGGAAAATTCTGCTATAAAATATACACAACTGAACCCTGTAATACATAATCTGTAATGGCAATCACCAATATGCATGGCATATTTTTGCACAAGGAAAAATACGGCTAAACATTCAAACTATTCAAATGGAATTACGTGATCAAATTAACATATGAATATATCGAAAACAAATATGAGCAGATCGGATTATAAAAAAGCAAGAATCTTTTGTAAATACAATATTCATAATTCAAAACACCCCGATCTGATAGAATGGTTATATAACTATAAAAAAAGATTATATTAAATCTGATAGAATGGTTATATAACTATAAAAAAGATTATATTAAATCTGATAGAATGGTTATATAACTATAACAAAAAATTATACTGCTAAATATTGGTACGTGGCGAAAACCAAACACTGAAAACATGTGATAGGTAAACACCTTCATCCGTTACTTTGACATATGACGCTGTAAATCAAACAAAATAATACAACTATGCAGGTCCAATATAATTAAAACATATGCCTATGGTAATGATGTAGACACATACTATCATTACATTAAATTTCAAAGCAGTTGAAACGTTGTCCTCATAATTCCGTATATTAGATATTGGAATAGAGTAATTCTAATTTAGCGAGGACTGCCAGATTAGTAAAGATGTATGCTTTCTCTTGAACTATCGACTTTTATTGTATGTGCTTAACTGCTAAATTTACATCGATAACAAATCATGGATTGATAAGATATCAAATAAATAATCACTTCGTAAATTGTAACAATTTGTCAACCTGACAAGCTCTTGTCTTACAATCAATAAGGAATTATGCAAGGGATTAGAGTGGGAGTTGGAGTGTACGTAATTTGTAGGTTATCTAACTAGAAAATATCTTACTCCATGGACATTTTGTTGCAGAAGTGTGCTACATTGTTAGCTCGCGTTCGTCCTCAAGAATGTATATTCGTCAGTAAGAATAGGTGTTAATTATCCTATAATACCATACCGTAACCCCTACAATTAAGGGTTTGAAAGAGTGGTTTCTGGATTGACTTATGTTTGATTGTAAAATAGATTGATGAAAGATAATAATGGGTGTTACAATTTAAGTATGTGAGTGGTTTCTGGGTTAGCGAGTCTATAGAACGGACGAAAAAAATGTATGTTACAGTTGCAAGATGTGTGTCAGTCTGTGAAGTGAGTATTTGTTATTTTGTAGGTATTTGTCATTTCCTTCTCGTATTGGCCCATTAATGTTAAGTTACCATACATCATATAAAACCAAATTATGATTGTTTCCCAAAGTGAGCCATATTGTTAGATTCCCATATAGGGACATAGCGTCCCATTCATGTGAAATAAATGTTCTGGCTCAAAATGTTACAATTGCTTAGACGGCTAGACCGATCCATAACGTTAATTACCATAGATATCTCTACGAAACCCTACATTTATAGATGACTAGAGTGATATTCGCAATGTCGATTTCCATAGGTGGCCATACAGATCATATAATACAATACAGACTGTACGACTGAGAGATATACTAAAACAAATATATTGAAAGTGAGACAGCAAAAGATGCATATATGTAGCTAGACAAATACACAAAAAACGGTCAATTTCACAATAGATAATTTAATCTGTGCTGGAGATTTATAATAATAATAATAATGACTTTGTATAACGCCTAATCTTTAAAAGCTCTAAGCGCTTTACACCATCAATAATGACATGACTACACTACAGAACAACAAATGACAAAAACAATGAAATTGGAAAACATAAAAACATGCTGAAAATATATAAGATACAGAACATGATTAGGTCGCTAAGTTTGTCTCTGAAGTCGAAGCAGGTGAGTCTTGAGAGCACTCTTAAAAAGGGACCACTGTGTCTTTGTGTCTAATTTCAATGGGCAATTCGTTCCACGTCGCCGGGCCCTGGTATGCAAACGAACGTTGTCCATATGACTTTGTTTTCACCTTGGGAACAATGAGTATACGAGTATCAGAAGAAGAGCATAAGGATCTAGCTGGTGTATACACATGGGTGAGGCTGGATAGGTATGTTGGACTGGAGTCTGTCATTGAAATATAGCACAGAGAACAAATTTTGTGTTTGATTCTGTATCGAATTGATAGCCAGTATAGGGTACAGAGCAGTGGTGAGGTGTACTCTGACAGAATGAAGAGAACAGGTCCAAGAACAGATCCCTGTGGAACACCATAACATACGTCAACTGGGTTGGAGTGTATTCCATTTGCAGATATAATTTGTGTCCTGTTGACTAAGTAGGAATTATACTTGCATATCGGTCTTTACCTCGTTTCTCACAACAAAGGTTGATGCAGCAATGTAAAAATGTGTTTCCCGTTCGTGTCTCAAACACTTTCTTTTTTAGAGATTGAAAGAATATAATACAATCTTTGTTTAGGGATGTAATGCAATGTCGTTTGAAAAGTGTAATAATTTGACTTGATACATGTATATTTACAGATTGGATTATTCACGTTTATAACTCTTACGGAAAATAAAATTAAAATGCAAATATTACCTTGCTTGTTTGCGTTTGTTACT